>OY804607.1:44610176-45148136 GCA_963680895.1 Fragum sueziense
GGTTTCTCCATGTAACAACTGTCTGTCCATTTGTCCATAGACTTTGTCGTTTCTGAAATCTAAGTCAAGAACAGTTTGACTAAAGACAGTGTAACTTTACACAATTGTTGCACTTGACTTAATGAGATGCCCTGTTGTTTTTGGGTCATTTTAGGTCAAAAGTGAAGGTCACAATCAAAGTTTTATTGTCTGATAGCACTTCCTATATGACATGTCGCTTATGTGTGGAATTTGTCTGCCTTGTGACAGTCGTAGTTATGTATTATCATTAGTTTTGATAAGTACTAACTAATGGAACCATGATGTAAAAAGAGATTTTATGTGTCTTGTTGTCCATAATTGGTGTTCAATATAGTACTTACATGATACTGTAAAAGTCTTTATTTTCGCGAGCTCAACATTTCGCGATTTTGTTGTCTGGAATATATTCGCGAGTTTATAAATTCACGAGTTAATGATATAAAGATCGTGTATTTCCGTCATTTTCTGGAAATCATTGTTTCGTTAATTTCCGTACAGGTCGGTTTAAATTCGATAAATACATAGGCCTATGCGATGTTTGTGTGAAATATTTTTCACACCTTTGTTCAATTTATACCTGTTTTCGCACCTTTGTTCACTTAACACACCTGTTTATATGAAAATACAGGTATTATCTTTTGTACTTGCAAAATTATCGGTATTCAAAGTTTAAAACTCATGTAAATATAAAACTTACATTGATCACTTATATGTGAAAAGCTACTCCTTTTACCAACATTTTTATGGTAACAAATTTAAAAGGACTCTGATGCATAGATTTTATAAGTATACATTAAAAGATAATTAATTATGAATATAATTAATCCATATTGATGTGCTTACAACAATATGTACAATTTCGGAAGGTTCCGACATTCGGCCAACCATCGGTAATCTCCGGCATTCTGCAGACTGTTATATTCATGAGAATGATAAATTCGCGAGATGGCCCATTCACGAATATTAGCGAAAATTAAGTCCTCGTGAATAAATAGACTTTTACAGTAGGGACAATATTTTCATCTTTCACATGTTGATTTTTTCCCCAGATATCAATGAATGTGTAACATTAGCCAACCCGTGTAAGAACGGAGGGACGTGTATAGATACACTTGGATCGTATAATTGTGTGTGTCCAGATCAGTGGTCAGGACCCAACTGTGACAATGGTATGTGATCATTGTTTCTTCCTCTTCCACAATGTTTTACTAGATATGATATTGTAGTACATGAGTAGATACACTTGGATCGTATAATTGTGTGTGTCCAGATCAGTGGTCAGGGCCAAACTGTGACAATGGTATGTAATAATTGAATCAATTTTGCCAACAATGCTACCCTCACAAATAGATCATTCATTACATTTGAAGTATAGATGCAAGTCACTGATAGGATCATGCATCTAGTTGACTCATTGATAACATGTAAATACACTATTTCAATAATTGACAAGTTGTTAATCATCTAGATATGTTAATAATCAATGCATGTTGTCAGTTAAAATTAATCATTATACTCCGTTTATCTTTTCAACCCTACTGACAACATTTAAGGCAGTCTACCCCTAATGCGATTCTTGCATTGTCGCAATTATTCGGTTGACGTTGAAAACATTCGGTGGTGGAATTTTCCGAATGTTTACGACAGCGCCGGAATATGTTCGGATATGTAACGATGGCACTCAAAAAAAGCTGATATTCTATGAATCTCAAAATGGCCACTTTACGGGTATTCTAACTTAGATCTCATTATCTGCTGCAGATACCAATGAGTGCTTTAGTAACCCATGCAGTCACGGAGGTACATGTCGTAACATCCCCGGCGGTTTTCTGTGTGAGTGTCCGCCAGGCTGGACGGGACCGCTGTGTAAAACGGACGACAACGAGTGTAGTCGGGGACCGTGTATGAATCAAGCTCGATGTGAAAATACGCTCGGATCCTTCCAGTGTATTTGTAAGCCCGGCTGGACTGGGCCACTATGTAATCAAGGTAATTATTCCTTTTCTCAAACAGCGAAATTACATTTCAAAAGTTATTGCGGACGATAAAGTTCTGATGACTTATCATTCTTGAATTATCTGCCTTTGAATTGAAAAAAATGCCCAATTTTACTGACAGGTTCTTCAGCAGCATATATGCGCCGCTGTGTGGAGATCCTGTTTAGACAATTTAAATAGAGCTTTAACACAAATTAATGTTTGCTATGCAAAATATGATAATATTATGTGTTGTTTCTTGTAGATGTAAACGAGTGTGAGCCACCAACAAATCCGTGTCAAAATGGGGGTACCTGTCAGAATACCTACGGATCATATCGCTGTATTTGTGCACCAGCTTGGACGGGTCAAGATTGTACTGCAGGTATTGATGTCTTTATTATGCTCCCCGAAGGGAGAGCATATAGTCGCCGCTTCGTCTGTCCGTCCGTCCGTCATTCCGTCCGTCCGTCCGTCCGAAGCGATTTCTCTATAACCCTTGGGCCAAATCAAATGAAACTTACCATGTGAACTCCCTATGACATAATGCCGATGTACTTTTCCCAGTTTTTGGATTTGAGGCCTCGTCATGGGAAAAGGGGACTTAAGGTCAAATACACTTTTTCTCTAATTTCTCATAATCTAATGGTCAGAATTTGATGAAATTTCATATTTGAGTAGCAAATCAGATGCCCTTGACAATAAACTACTTTAGAATTGCGTATAAAAAGTATGTCATGGAAAAAGGGGGCTTAACGTTTGTTAGCTTAATCTTAGCTCTGCATGGCATACATTTATTGTGACAATGCCTTAATCGGGGAGCATTGTCCGTCTCTGACGGCTCTTGTATTATTTTAAATCATATGGTCTATGACATACGGTTATCCTTACTACAATCTCAACTTTTGTTTTGTTCACTAAGATATTGATTAACCCTTTCCCAAACATTACCAGGTTTTGACGTACCTAATAGAATAGGCTTTGGAAAACATTGAGACAAAAGAAGAAACTGCTGATAACCAGCAGTTTCTCCTTTTGTCTCAATATTTTCTTTGCTATATTTACACAAAATTATTCCTTTTCAGCATCAATTTTGTTGTCTACAGCAGCTTTTGAATTGGAACACCCTAAAATTTTGTCGTTTGGGAAAGGGTTAAATAAAATCCACATAATAATTCAATTACAGTCGACACTCGTTGTGTCGAAGTCGGAGGGGGCCTTCAAAATATCTCGACATATCCGGAGATCGACTCATCCGATTTTGTTCGGCTTCGATAAAGTTGATATTTGACCATTTTTGAAAGTAATCAAGTATGATTATTATTGAAATTTAGTAGGAAAAGGAAAGAAATCGCTCGTGTCGAGCAATTTCTATCCTTTTCTTACTATATTTTAACAGCTATGTTGAGTTCAAAATTATTTTGTTTGAAAAAAATATGTCCATCGATGAGGACGGGACCAAATTTGAACTTCAACTTAAACAACGAAAATTCGTCTTATCTGATGTCGACATAACGAGTGTCGACTGTATTGAAAAATAATTTAGAAAGGGGTATGTGATATTATTCTAGTGCTTACAACAATAGGTTCTCTGACAACAGGTTGTAATTGCCTTTATGTGTGAAACTTGCCCTTAATCCTTAAAAAGATCTATCTTACATAACATAACGATAATTTCTTTCTTTTTTCTATTTTTCTAGATGTAGATGAATGTGCAAGAATACAGTGTGTTAATGGTGGTGTGTGTAAGAATCTGGATGGATCTTATATGTGTGAATGTCCACCTCAATGGACCGGGGAACTCTGTCAATTAGGTGAGTTAATTAGGTGATTTTATCTTACAGCAACGCCTTTTGAAGCCCCACAAGATGAAAGGCTTTGGAAAACATCATGGAAAATGAAGAAATTGCTTGTGACAAGCAATTTCTTCATTTCCCACAATGTTTTCAACCCAAAGAGCCATAAATTTGTGAATTTCATCACATTGAAAATGTCGTCTGCAACTCCTTTTGATTTGGACAAGCTTACAATTTTACCATCTTGTAATGGGTTAACTTATACTTTCATCAAATAACATACATTGTAGGTACTAAAATTATTATAAATACTCATTTGATACAGTATCTGTGTTTGCAGTTTGCCTTTCTCTAAAGTAGTCCATATATTCAATGATCTACTTTTACTTATCTTCCATTGAAAGGAATAATCATGATCTTGGAGAAATTATCTAGTGGCAAAGTGGATCTAGACAAGCTTTTGCCTGTGTGCAATCTGATCATTCTTTGGTCTTTATATTCTCTTGGAAAAATATTTTGGGGAGTATGTAGCATGTAGTCGCAATGCTGTATGTCCGTCCCAAGCCTGACCTCAGCAACCATTCCGGATTTTCGTAATTCCGTCGTGACAGAGTTGTCGTTCATGCGGGATGGTATACCGTCTTCCGGTGTCAATGTAAATAAGCGCTATCAGTGGGAAAGAAACGCGTCTGCATTTATGAATGCCATAATTTTGTGGATAGAATTAGAAATTTTGAACTGCACAAACTGTATCGAAAGAGGCAAATACAAGACGAGCTTGGATTCGTGTAATAAGTCGCAAGAATTTGAACTAACCATCGTATCTGGCCTAGGCCTACCCGAGTCTGAGAGACAGTATTAATAGCCGAAACGCGTAGATCGTAGTGAGATTGCAACAGAGGAACCTCAGCGGAGAGAAGAAAGAGAAAACCCATCGCAACATAGTCACAACACACTAAACGCTTACATATCAAAGTAGATCTAGTCTATTGAGGCAAAAGGAAAAAATGCTGGTTATCAGGATGCTCTTAAATTTTGCCAAAATGTTTCCCAACGTTTTTTCTCTTAAGTATCTAGTATAGCCTACATACATCAAAACTAAGGTCTTGTTTTGGAAACCTTTAACGAACAAACAATGAATTACATAGATCTACTTTCAAACGAAATAGCAAAGTTTTGAGAGAAAAGAAAAAAAACATACTGACTGCTTTTCCCTCAATATTTCCTATTCTACAATCTACACCAAACTGTTCTTTTTAGTAGATCTACGTATCAAAGTCTACAGTCTGCTTCAAATTTTAATTAAATTTGAAATGATGGTTTATTATGTTAACCCTTTCCTAACCAATTCTTTGTTTTGATGCCCACATTCATTCAAGACTTAATTTGGAAAGGACCATATTTTGTTGTTTGGGTAAGGGTTTAAATAATGCATCATTTTTTCGGCACATTAAATCAAAGTACTGATAGTACTGAAGGTCGGGAAACAGAGGATTCGAAATACAGTAAATGGTCAATTTTCTTAAATTTACATTGAATTCGTAAAATATTCTCAATGTTGTTATCTGATTGCACATTAAAATTAATCCTTATACTCTTATTCCCGAGTTAACATAAGCAAAAATTTGATATTTCTAGAAAAGAAATCATAGGAGACGAAAGGGTAATTGTCAACAATATAGATCTACTCCATTACACGGTCCGCCGCGATATGACCCTAGTAGTTGAAAACTGCGTAAAACCCCAATAAACCAAATCTATTACACGATGTCGTATTTTTTCGGGTAATGTCGTAAACATTCGGTGATGGAAAGTGTCGATTTCTTTTAACCCGTAACGTGTCCGTGTTGAACGGGTAACCGTATGTTAAAAATATTTACGGCGTCGTCAGAAAAGATCCGACGTCGCATGAATCTCATTACGGATGGACTGCCTTAATGAATTGTCTGGGTTAACAGTTTGTAAAACATTATATCATTTTGATATCCATTATAAAAAGGTTTGAGGATACATTGTGGCAAAACGAAAACATTTTGATATTCAACATTTTTTCTTTGTCTCAATCTGTCTTTCAACAATTCTTCAGCTAAACTTTACATTAATATTTATCTAAATTATCAACACAAACTTGACATTACATGTAGCAACAGTATTCCGTTTTTTATGCAGGCCTGTAGGCACAGGTGGGGCTATGTGATGGGATAAGCCCCAAATGTTGGCCAAAAATATCGAATTTTCCTCATTTTACATAGAAAATTGAAGAAAATGCCAATTTAGCCCTTAAGATGTTCAGAAACTAACCCGGACAGAGTTTTGAGCCCTTCCCCTTATCAAATTGCTTCCTATGGGCCTGAGAGCAGTTTTACATTCTACTGCTTAGGAAAGGTTAAACTTTGCACGATAAAAAATATTAATATTATGACGGAAAATTTCTGAGCAAAATTCAGAATGAGGAATGAAGTTAAATTTAATATGGTTCACAAAAGTGGCATGAGAACTGACCAGATTTAGATAATTAAATTTACAATATAGAACATTGTAAATAATGGTAAAGGTTAGACCACAAACATTGATCAACAATTCTAATAATATATGTGTTAAACTCAGAATTTGAAAAAAGGGAGCTCGTATTTTCTGCACACAAATCTAGATCTTGCTCTCTTTTTATTTTTGCTGTCCTCTTTGCTTTTCGCATTAGCTTTCACTTTGGATTGTTCTTTCTGTCGTTTGTGAAAGAGATAACTCTATCACCTCTATCATCTGCAGAGACAGAGGCCTACAATTAACTCATAAATAGCCTATATCTCAAGCCCAGGTCGAAGAAAGATGATTAAATTCCTGTTAAACCTAAGCCTGGATTAATAAGGATGAATAAATTATGAAAATTACGTTGTATGTACTCAAGACGGCTCAAAATGCGTCAACGTCGTTACGGTAACACTTTAGTTGGTCAAGGCATAGGAGACTAGCTTTACACCGCTCAATCGAGAGGAGAAACTTGCTTCCCAATCGATGTAAAAGAAATGCGTTCAAAGGAACGCCTGAAGAAAGAAAAAAGTGTTAACACGTGAGCGTATACCGATAAAATGCATGTGTTGTAAAATGCGATTGTGCGCATAGCGATTGAACAAGGAGAAGGACTCGACTAGAGTCAGGATATAAATAGATTTTCCGTGAATCTACGAGTGCTTCACGGAAATGTCCGATTACACGAACTGTGTGGCGCAGTAATTTGGTGTTGAAATTCTCGTCTGCTCTAGTCTGCCACACTAGTTAGAATAGTTCGAATCAACCTTTCCGCCAAAAAGAGAAGTTGGTAGTTTTCGCTTTTATGAGCAAACTGCTGCATTGTTTTGATAAAACAATTAGGAAATGAAAGTCTTTATGATGATTATGTTATTTGAGTAATTTTGAATTGTTCAAAGGTAGGTCTACTTTTTCGGCGGACTCAGACATTTTGAACGACTATGCGGCGACCAAATTATATCGAAAACCTCGTATCTGCAGATTAAAACAAGCGGCAGATACGAGGTTTTCGTTGAAAAGCGTTAGAAGCGTTGGGTGGCTATAGGACGTGAAAATCTCAAAGAGATTTCCCGACCTAAAAACGAATTCTCCATTTTTAAACCTTTTTCCTAATATTAAGGTCCTGTATTTGACTTCAGTATATAGTTTGGAAAACATTGAGAAAAAGGAAGCAATTTGATGATAGTCAGAGATATCGCCTCTTTCCTCAATACTTTCTGTGCTTTAACGTTCACTTATTCTATTTTCGATTTTCACAGGCGGCAATCACGTGACTTTGTTATGATATATTTTCCTCACTTATGTAAACAAAAACACTCGGTAAGAACACATTTTCTCAAATTTTGAATCAAATACTTAACACTCAATATTGAGATACGTGCCATTCGATACGTCATATTCTCTGGTCTATTTTGGTACCAACATCTTCCCTCAAATCCCTGTCAAAGCTGACAACATTCGTGCAAAGTATTTCTAAATGCCGTGATATATTTTCTTAAGAAATGTTTCCACTTTGCACGAATGTTCTCAGATTTGACATGGATTTGAGGGATGATCTTGGTATCAAAATAATCCGGAGATTACGACGCATCGAATGGTACGTATCTCAATTCTGAGAGTTAAGTATTTGATTTAAAATTTAAGAAAATGTGGTCTTACCGAGTGTTTTTGTTTACATAAGTGAGGAAAATATATCATAAAAAAGTCACGTGATTGCCGCCTGTGATTTTAATCCTTTTCCGACAGAGGAAAACCGTGTGGAGCGGGATGTTCTTACAAACAAAAATATTTGTTTGGAAAAACTCGCTCACAGCGTACATGTATATACATGCACCTATTTTCCCCAAAGTTGCCCCTATTTTATTTCTATGACGTCATATGACTAGAGTAAGTAACGCAAAGTCATGACGTCACAAATCGACACTCGCCTCATTTGAGGCACTCCACGGGGGAAAATTTTTTCAATGATAATCTGACATCGGATTATGGGAGATTTCTTTTGTTTTAGATCTCCGAATGGTTTAAAAAATGATGGAAGGTGCAGAGGTACTATTAGATTCCATTATTAAGTTACAATAAAAATCACTTTCATTAAAATTACTCGTTGATTTGGTGAAAATATTAAGTTGCCGCTTGTCAAACAGGCAAATGGAAGTAAACATACTGTCCCGCAGGAACGACAACTCTGTATTACCGGAATTACGAAAAGACCCAATTGGACCAAATGAGATGAAACTTCATTATATGAACTCCATGGACAAAAACTCTTTGTTTTGCAATTTGAGGCTGCAACACGGAAAATGGGATCTTGATGTAGAAATAAGTTTTCCTAAAATTTCTTTTCATCAAAAATGGAAATTATGATTGTAATTGGGAACATAATATAGTTATGATGAAGTATTTACCTTCTGTGTTGTAGATGTTAACGAGTGTATGGACCCAATTTCTCCAATTTCTTTTCATTATAAAATTTATGGAATAATGGATGTAAATGGGAACATATGAAGAAGTTTTTACCTGTTTTTGACAGATGTGAATGAATGTATGGACCCAACTACCTGCCAAAATGGTGGAACATGCTTCAACATTGTAGGATCATATAGATGTGACTGTGTGGAGGGATGGACCGGTGATAACTGTGAATTAGGTAACAGATTTATCCTTTCTCTCAATAATTTCTCCTAATTATACCCCCCAAATTCAATTTGGGGGGTATATAGGAGTCAGGTTGTCCGTCTGTCTGTTGGTCTGTTGGTCTGTCTGTTGGTCCGTCTGTTGGTTTTTTCTTTAAACATCTTCTCCTCCTCAACCACTCAGCCGATTCTTACCAAACTTGGCAGGAATGTTCCTTGGGAAACCCTTTTCAAAACTTGTTCGTGAATTTTTGATTCGTCAAAAATTGTGGGCGTGGCAGGGCGGGGCTTATCGGACTTAGAGAAATCATATGAAAAATCTTTAAAAATCAATTATCTGGCCAATTTGAAGCAAACTTGGCAGAAATGTCCCTTGAGTGACTGTATTCAACACATGTTCATGAATTTTTGATTGGGTGAAAAATGTGGGCGTGGCAGGGCGGGGCTTATCAGACTTAGAGAAATCATTCAATAATTCTTCAAAAATCTTCTCCTCCTCAACCACTCAGCCGATTCTTACCAAACTTGGCAGGAATGTTCCTTGGGTGACCCTTTTCAAAACTTGTTCGTGAATTTTTGATTCGTCAAAAATTGTGGGCGTAGCAGGGCGGGGCTTATCAGACTTAAAGAAATAATTTGAAAAATCTTTAAAAATCAATTATTTGGCCAATTTGAACCAAACTTGGCAGGAATGTCCCTTGAGTGACTGTATTCAACACATATTCATGAATCTTTGATTGGGTGAAAAATGTGGGCGTGGTAGGGCGGGGCTTATCAGACTTCACGAAATCATTTGATAATTCTTCAAAAATCTTCTCCTCCTCAACCACTCAGCCGATTCCTACCAAACTTGGCAGGAATGTTCCTTGGGTGACCCTTTTCAAAACTTGTTCGTGAATGTTTGATTCGTCAAAAATTGTGGGCGTGGCAGGGCGGGGCTTATCAGACTTAGAGAAATCATTCAATAATTCTTCAAAAATCTTCTCCTCCTCAACCACTCAGCCGATTCTTACCAAACTTGTCAGGAATGTTCCTTGGATGACCCTTTTCAAAACTTGTTTGTGAATTTTTGATTCGTCAAAAATTGTGGGCGTGGCAGGGCGGGGCTTATCAGACTTAGAGAAATCACATGAAAAATCTTTAAAAATCAATGATCTGGCCAATTTGAACCAAACTTGGCAGAAATGTCCCTTGAGTGACTGTATTCAACACTTGTTCATGAATTTTTGATTGGGTGAAAAATGTGGGCGTGGCAGGGCGGGGCTTATCAGACTTCGCGAAATCATTCAATAATTCTTCAAAAATCTTCTCCTCTTTAACCATTCAGCCGATTCTTACCAAAGTTGGCAGGAATGTTCCTTGGGTGACCCTTTTCAAAACGTGTTCGTGAATTTTTGATTCGTCAAAAATTGTGGGCGTGACAGGGCGGGGCTTATCAGACTTAAAGAAATAATTTGAAAAATCTTTAAAAATCAATTATCTGGCCAATTTGAACCAAACTTGGCAGGAATGTCCCTTGAGTGACTGTATTCAACACATATTCATGAATCTTTGATTGGGTGAAAAATGTGGGCGTGGCAGGGCGGGGCATATCAGACTTAGAGAAATCATATGAAAAATCTTTAAAAATCAATTATCTGGCCAATTTGAAGCAAACTTGGCAGAAATGTCCCTTGAGTGACTGTATTCAACACCTGTTCATGATTTTTTAATTGGGTGAAAATTGTGGGCGTGGCAGGAAGCGGTTTATCAGACTTCGCGAAATCCTTCGATAATTCTTCAAAATCTTCTCCTCCTTAACCACTGGGCCAATTCTTACCAAACTTGGTAGGAATGTTTCTTGGGTGACCCTTTTCAAAACTTATTCATAAATTTTTGATTCATCAAAAATTATGGCCGTGGCAGGGCTAGGCTTATCGGAAAAATCATGCAAAAAATCTTTAAAAATCAATTGTTTGGCCAATTCAAATCAATCTTGGCAAGAATGTTCATTGAGTGACTGTATTCAACACATGTTCATGAATTTTTGATTTGGTGAAAAATGTGGGCGCGGAAGGGCGGCGCTTACCAGACTTAGATGATTCTTCAAAAATCTTCTCCTTAACCACTTGGCAAATGCACACCAAACTTGACAGGAATGTTCCTTGGGTGATCCTTTTCAAAATTGTTTTTCAAAATTGTTCCTGAATTTTGATTCATAAAAAATTATGGGATTTTTTGGGTGGGGCTAATCGGACTTAAAGAAATCATGTGAAAAATCTCTAAAAATCAATTATCTGGCCAATTTGAACCAAACTTGGCAGGAATATGGGCATGCAGGGTGTGGCTTATCTGACTTCGAGAAATCGTTAGACAATTCTTCAAAAATATTCTCCTTAACCACTGGGCCAATTCTTACCAAACATAGCAGGAACGTTCCTTGGGTGACCCTTTTCAAAACTTGTTCGTGAATTTTTGATTTCTTAAAAATTGTTGGCGTGGCTGTGTGGGGCTTAACAGACTAAATAATGTGAAAAATCTTTAAAAATCAATTATTGGGCCAATTTGAATCAAACTTGGCATGAATGTCCCTTGAGTGATTGTATTCAATGCATGTTCATGTCTGTTGAGTTTTTGTTAGCTGTATTTCTCAATTGATCATCTCACAGTTCAAATGAAATGCAGTTCTCAAAATGCAAAAAAACAGCACTGTTGGGGGGTATGATCACTTTCAGTGATTTTCTAGTTGTGATAAAAAGGAATGTGGTACATGTTTCAACATTGTCGGATTATATAAATTGTTGACTATCAACAAAAACCTCGTAACTGTAGCTTAAAAGAAGCTGTAGTTACGAGCTTTTTGTTAAAAAGCATTGAAATGTGACTTTACGGAGGAGTGGACAGGTTATAACTGTGAATTAGATAAGATATTTATCATTTCTCTCAATGTTTTCTCCTATTTGAGATAAGTGGGACAAACTTGGGGTTAAGGTTCTACTTGCAAGTTCCTTTCTCTTCACACCCACTTATGATAAAGCTTTAAAATTAATTAACCCATTCCCAAACAAGACCTGGTTTTGACGTCCTTTATAGAGATGGCTTGTGAAAACATTGAGACAAAAGAAGAAACTGCTGATGACCAGCAGTTTCTCCTTTTGCCTCAATATTTTCTCAGCTATTTTGTACACAAATGCAATTTTTATTCACATATAATTTGTCGTCTGCAGCTGCTTTTTAATCGGACCACCCCCAAAATTTTGTCGTTTGGGAAAGGGTTAAACATGACTGTGTAAGTTAGAGTCCATCAAAGATAAATGATAAAGTCCATTACTGAGACACACTCTCTATCACAAAGTAATTTTGTAAAAGCATATATCAACCTCTCCAAAATTAAGCATCTTGTCCTCTGACAGCTATTGTATTCTGTCAAAAATTAAATTGATTTTTGCTGTATTTTACTGACTAGATGTAGACGAATGTTTGAGGAACCCCTGCTACCATGGGGGTACTTGTACTAACACAGTGGGGTCATTTACATGTAGATGTGCTGCAGGCTGGTCTGGACCTACTTGTCTTATTGGTACGTAGATTTTTATGCATTTGATAGGTCCCATCTTGTAACTGCCTCTGTTGTCTATCTGTCTGTTTATTAGCAAGTTGAAAGTTCTTGTCCCCCAAACTACAGTCTCAATCTAGTTGAGTTGAAATTTGGCTCATAGTGTCTCTGATGTCTATTTGTGCACCTCATTCTGTGTGCTTTTATGGTTTGATCACTTAACTCTTTCGCTGCCAAATTTCCTGGAATTGTGCTGTTTCCAGTGCCAAGTTTTTTTAAACTTCATAACAGGGCTTATCAGTTTATAATATAGTAAAATTATTATTTGATGCATTTTAACCTGAAATCCTCAGGAATGACTTCACATAAACTATTTTGTTGAATAGCATACTTTTTATCAGGCAGTTTGATCAGATGACCCTGACCTTGACCTTGAATGACCTAATTAAGCTATTGTTTTGAAGTCGCCAAAAGGCGACATTGGCAGTCTCCTAATAGGTCGCCAAAAGGCGACATTGGCAGCGAAAGAGTTAATTTGATGCAGAAAGAATCAATTACCTTTTTTATGTACAAGGACTTGTAGGTCTACATACATGTATGTGCAACTCTTTAGGCACCTTTTATTTACTGAACATCATTCCAAAGTTCTACTTGGAAATTATTAAAAGAATTTGTAACAATTATCGAAATAAGTTTTTAAATAATGCTTTTTTATTTACAAGATCTTACTTTTGTATTTATCTTCATAGCTGTATGATAAATAAGTGATTGATAATATTTTTGTTTGTTGTACAGATATCAATAAATGCCTACAGACTCCATGTTTGAATGGAGGTACATGTGATAATACACAGGGCTCGTTTGTATGTAGATGTCCATATGTACCAACTGTGTATGATTATGACACATTCACTATGATAATACATGTATAATATTTTTGTTGTACAGACATCAATGAATGCCTGCAGAGTCCATGTTTGAATGGAGGAACATGTGACAATACACAGGGCTCGTTTGTATGTCGATGTCCAAGAGGATATAATGGACCTAACTGTGCAGATGGTGAGCATGTTTATCTTTACTTTTCAATAAATATGGTAGCTACAGGTAAACTGTTAAACATGGACAGAAGGGTCAAATTGGGTGGTTGTAACAGGCATGGTATTTAAAGGATTTAAAGAAACCATGTACTGTTTGATGTTAACAGTTATCATATTGCCCCTCTCACATGGATTAGTCAATAAATCTAGTTAAAAGTATGTTTAAGTCTCAATGTTTGCGGTATTGTTGTCTGCATAACATCTAAATTTGGAATATTGAAAGAATCTCTTAACTGTTTAGGGTATGATACTTGGCACTGTCTTCTGGCAGCTCTTGATAAGCATTGCATCTGAATATCGGAGAATTTTGCGTCACTGTGCAGTAATGGTGCTAATACACGGTCCATTTCTGTCACACATTTCCCAAACAAGACCTGGTTTTGACTCCCTAATAGAAAATACTTGGTAAAACATTGTGGCAAAAGTAGAAACTGCTGATAATCAGCAGTTTCTCCTTTTGCCTCAATATTTTCTGGACTTCATTGTACACAAATCCTGTCTTTACCTATGTCAATTATGTTGTCTGTTGCAGCTTTAATTATTAGACCACCCTAAGATTTTGCGGTTTGGGAAAGGGTTAATATTTACAAAACGTACCTTACTTTGTGTTTGTTTTTTCTCTCCAGATGTGAATGAATGTGATTATTTCCCCTGTCTGTATGGCGGTACTTGTATCAATACTGTTGGATCCTTCTATTGTGAATGTCCAGCTGGCAGAACAGGCATTGACTGTAGAAATGGTAGGTATTATTGCTGAATGAGTGTGACTATTTCCCCTGTTTGTATGGCGGTACTTGTATCAACACAATTGGATCATTCTATTGTGAATGTCCACCAGGCAGAACAGGCATTGATTGTAGAAATGGTAGGTAGCATTTCTTTTGATTAATTTAATCCATTACCACACAAAGACGCTTTATGACGCCCCACAAGATGAAAGCTTTGGAAAACATAGTGGAAAATGAAGAAATTGCTTGTGACAAGCAATTTCTTCATTTCCCACTATGTTTTCTACCCAAAAAGAACAATGAATATGAAAATATTTTCACTTCAAATTTACGAGGGGCGTTCATTAAAGATTTCCCCTGACCTACTTTCAGTTGAGCTAGGAAGTTGAAATTGTACACATACATTACCGTATACCTCTATAGGTCACATGAAAATTTGCAGCTCTGAAATGTAATTTGTTCCTCATTTCCTTGTGCTCAAGTTAGGTAAGGTAGCATGATGGAGCAAGCTGTCATCAGATTCCCGTATTTGAAAGGTCGCACTCCCAAGGAGGCATCTGATGAGATGAAAGAAGTTTGCAGGGATGATGTCCCATCATATTAGGTTGCCAAACACTGGCATTCTCATTTCAAGTGTGTACGTAAATCTGTGGAAACTGTCCGATTCCTGGGCGCCCCACAATCTGTCTTTGGTGATGCCACCATCAAGTCAATGTAAGGTTTCGGATACAATCTACGGTGTTCTATAGAGCGGTCTACAAAACTGCATTAGACGATGGGAGAAGTGTGTCTCTCTGGCCAGGGCTCCGGAAATTTCGAAATCTGAATCGGTCCACGTTAAACATCCTCCCCCCCCCCCCCCCCCCCCCCCGTGCTTACACCCCCCCCCCCAGCCCATGCACTAGTAACAAAATTGGACACCCAAAAATACACATCATTTTTCATATCGTTCCAGTTTATACAACAGTTCGGGCTACCAGCTCTTCCGTGTTTCAATTCCCGATGATCAATCTAAATTGTGATCTGTAGCTCGAGTGAAAGATACACGGAAACTAGTGACAAATTTCTACTTTCACTTTGTTAAAACGCCCTAACTGCATTAGGCACTTTTGGCAGTTTCATCTATATTATGTTGGGAATGGCAAATAATTTAATCACTCTTACATGAAATAATGAAATCGCTGTTAGGTGTCATCTGAAGTTTTTTCCTATTCTGTTTTTTAAACACGCGGAGTGTTTGAGATGTTCCCGACATATAAAACATCACGTGATCCGATATAGGTCAAACGGATACAACTACCTCCCTCGTGTAAATCGTATTTACGTCATAGATCGCATAAATTTACGTCATGCTATTTTGTAGTTCGAATGTGGATTTTTATCTTCTAATGAAGAAAAAAATATTAATTGGGCAAGAAACGAATTGAATAAACCAAGTAGGTAATTTACGTCTGCTACGATCGCCAGCAACCTCGCTAGTGACACACTGAAGTAGATAGATCTGCGGGTGTTTTTCATATCTTTCTTTTTCTTTATGTATTTGTGAATGTACAATCGACTCTGGATATATAAAATCTAGTGGACTACAGGCGTGGTGGACTATTGGCGTATGTTCAGCTTCTGTGGATGATTTTTTAACTTCCACAACAATTGCGGAAAGGTTTAAATATTTGCAGACCTCAACTGAAGCCTTGATACGGCATCTCTCGTAATCACGCACCTGCTTGGTGTCCCGCGCGCAGTTTGTAAACAAACCATCGTAATTGTTGCCTTATTTGGAAAAAGGGGTAAGCTCACGTGACCAATTCGAAACCAAAATCTGTGGTTGGGAGAATAGAAATTTCAAAGGACGGATCCACATGTGTTTGGCTTATGTATACAACATAGTGGCATCAGAGACGGGTACCAGTCTAGTGTTTGGCACGAGCTAAATCCGAGATCATTCATCCGTGAATCTGCAGGTAACTGTAAGCATGCCTGCGGGTCAATTATCGGTTTCTGTCACCTCCTTATCTCGGGGTAAGGTGTAAAACCCTTGATTTTGTTGTTGATTTTTATGAATTGTGGAAATATTTTGGACCGATTTTTTCAGTTAATTTGATGATTTCAATCGGTCTCAGAGGTCAAAATCCAGTCCAGACCGGTATTTTATCGGTTTTCCGGAGCCCTGTCTCTGGCTATAGCCCATGTAGAGAAGGATTGACATTTGTGCCAAGTTTCAATTCTCTAGGTTTATTGGAAGTAGGTCAGGGGAAATCTTTAATGAACGCCCCTCGTATGATGCCCCACAAGATGAAAGCTTTGGAAAACAGTGAAAAATGAAGAAATTGCTTGTGACAAGCAATTTCTTCATTTCCCATTATGTTTTTCTACCCAAAAAGAACAGTAAATATGAAATTATTTTCACTTCAAATTGTTGTCTGCATCATCTATGAATTTGGAACAGTCCAAAATTTTGTCGTCTGGTAATGGGTTAATCCCTTACTACTCCAGTCTTTTGTATGAGACATTAAACAGCAGTCTCATATCCATTTGACCTCAGATGCTGAGTTGGACTTATATTGAAAGTAAAGCACTTGATAGACTGGGGAGGATGATAAAGTTTTGTTAGCTCGACTTTTCGAAGAAAATGAGAGCTTATACTGTCACCCGGGCGTCGGCATTGGCGTTGGCGTTGCAACAAAGGTTAAAGTTTTTTCAAACATCAATATCTTCCATACTATCAAAGGGATTCAACCCAAACTTGGAATACTTATTCACCATCACACCCTCTACCTTACTATTGGCGCCCATGACCCTGGCTCCACTATATTTGGAGTTATGCCCCTTTTTACTAAGCAACTTAGAAAGTCAAGCGCGCTGTCTTCGGACAGCACTTGTTCTTTCTGTGGGTAGATGAAAAAACCTTTAATATTGATCATAGATTTTGAATCATGAATCATACATTTTCTACACATATAGATCACTTAATTGAAGTTTCTGTTGTTGTGATATGTTTCCTGATTTTCTACAGATACTAATATCTTACACGATTTTTTACAGATACCAATGAGTGTCTGGATAACCCTTGTCTACATGATGGTCAATGTTTCAACACAGATGGTTCTTACAGATGTCAGTGTACTGAATTCTGGGAGGGGAAAGATTGTCAAAAAGGTAAGGCTTTCTTACAATCTTTATGACTCTTTATTAGAAAATTAGCCCTTGATGAAATTTGTATGTACCAACTTGTAAGCCTACTGATTTAGCTAAAATATGAAATCTGTTTCTTTGGTCTTATTCCAAGCAACCTCTGTTCCTGTTTGAAAAAGCTTTGAAAAACTCTGAGACAGAGATTTTTGCCAAAATTTCCTTTTATGAATTGCAACTTTCTTCTAGAAATTGGGTTTGTGCATGACTTGAGGGATTATTGAATGAATTAAGGAATTGTTAATTAAAATTGGACACTGTCGTGTAGGGAGGCCTTCCAAAACATATCTTGATCAGCTGAGCGAAGATGCCAGATGCCCAGTTGGATATCTGCCAACTTTAATGAGCGACAGAAAAGCATGGAGAGGAGTGGTAGAGAGATTACGTGCAAACCAGCATGCCAGATGATGATGATGAAATTAAAAACAAATACCTTGCTCATACTACTCCAACTACAGTCGACACTTGTGTCGAACTCAGAGGGGCCGTCAAAATACCTCGACATATTCAGAGTTCGACTAAACCGATTTTGATTATTTTCAATGAAAATGATAATTAACCAATTTTTGATGGGCATCATAATATGTGTCCATGATTGAAATATAGTAGGAAAAGGAAAGAAATTGCTCGAAACGAGCAATTTCTATCCTTTTCCTACTAAATTTCAATGGCTGTATTTGTTTCGAAATTCATTTTGATATCCATATGTTGAGGATGGGACATGACTTTCACTTCGACTTAAGCGTAATTTCGACTTATTCGATGTTGAGATAACAAGTGTCGACTGTACTTCTGGAGGCAACTGAATTTTGATGAACAAACTTCATTTTTTTTTACCACTATTTTCTTACATTTCAGATCGTAATGAGTGCCTCAGTCTTCAGTGTTTGAATGGAGGAACATGCAACAATCTAATTGGTGGATATGAATGTGTAGACTGTAACGCCGGCTGGACTGGACAGATCTGTGAGATAGGTATGGTGTCCAGTCTATTTCCAAATAAACTCTTCACATGGTAGAATTAAACAGCCAGGCAATGTAGAATATGATCAGACTGCATGTGTATTGTTGCTTTTCAACGAAAACCTTGTAACTGCAGCTTAAAGTGACATTTCACATTTGTTTCATTTTTTAACCCTTTCCCAAACAACAACATTTTATGGTAGTCCACTTCAAAAACTGCCACAAATGACAAAATCGAAGTTATTAAAGATAAAATGTGTGTGAAATATGGCATAGAAAATATTGAGACAAAAGGAGAAACTGCTGGTTATCAGCAGTTTCTTCTTTTGTTTCAATTTTTTTCTCAAACCTTTTCTATTAGGGACATTACAACCAGGTCTTGTTTGGGAAAGGGTTAAAATTATGTGTTAATGCAAAGTTTGTTTATTCTAATGCGTAGAAATGCTATCAGTTTTTTGAAGTTGTTATTTATAAGCGAAATATGCGCCTTTAAAGTTGAGACAGAAACGACAATTCTATTGAAATCTGAACTGTTGTCCACAACAATTTGTCTAATTTTAGCACAAAAATATATATTTCTCGTAAACGGTTCAACATTTTGAATTGAAATTTTCAGAATTTCCATAAGAAAAGATCCTCTTTCAGATAGAATAAAAGAAAAATATATGTAAAAATAATTGTGAAATGTCATTTTAAAACAAGCTGCAAATACAAGGTTTTCATGGAAAAGGGACATTGTTGTGAAGGGTGATCTGGTTCTTGATTGCCTGATTATTAAAATAAGTATTAAGGTATACGACCCATCAATAGAATAATAAAGATACATAAGTAACTATATATATTTAAAATCAGCATGGTATCTCGCATCTAATTGCCAATTTTTATCAACTTTGATCGTTTCGTTAGTGAAATTTTGATAATTTTATATCTTGCATCAGGGTCACACAAAATCATGAAATGCCAAACACCCCAAGTGAGCTTTTAAACACAAAAACTGCATGATTAAAAGCAATAAACACAAGTGTTTGCATCTAATCAATAGCTTATACTATCCCCAACAATGGACTAACAAGTAAATAAATAATAACCAGCAACAAAATATTTTTTTTTTGCTTTTGTAATACATGGCTACCATACTTTCGACAGGCTTTTCGGACGAATCTGAAACAATAGTCAATTTTAAATAACATTAATTCCAATGATATATCAAAATGCATGGCACAAAAGAAAGATCATAATTTTCCTATGTGTATATTCTTTCAAATAAAGTAAAAATTAAACAGTTTCGCCGTACACAAATTTAAAAAAAATCCCTTTGACTAATACACCCCCTTTTTTTTACCACCGCCCAATTTCTTAAGGAAAATGGCACTCTTTGTTCATTATACTTAAATAAATTGTTCCATACGAATTTTACTGTATTTTTTTTTTATTGTTTGTATTCGAATATTTATATAATAGTAAATGTTACTATTAAAAAAACTTATATATAAACAAAAATGTTTATAAAACAAGAGTTGTCAGTGGACAGGATAGCTCAACGAAAAAGTGTTGGATTGTGAAATTTTATAGGATGAAAAGAATAAAAAGTCTACCCAAGTAGAAATTTGAAAGGGTAATGAATCTTTACCCAATCTTTATCCTTAATAAGGAATATATGCATGTCTGACCACAAGCATGTGTGCAAAGTTTCAATACTTTAACAATGGTAGAAATAAAAATGTAACAAGTACATAATATCTGCATGTAAATCGTTAGCCATACATGTCTATTTCGAAAATTGTTAAAATACACCAGAAATGTGTGTGTCTGAGTGTGAGTTGAGGACGGTATTATCATCACAAGAAACATTTTGAAAAAAAATAAAGCCAGGAATGTTGAAGAAAGATAGGTCTCTGCCAAAACTAGGTCTTGTTTGGGAAAGGGTTAGGTGAACAAGCAACTTTTGAATATCAGTTTTCTGATGACATGTTTGAATCATGTTTGCTGCCTTATTAGTAGCTAAAGAGATGGAAAAGACGAGACAGAAACACAAAAATATATAATCAAATAGAAATTCTACAGAGAAAATGAATACAACTGCTTGTATCAGTATTTGCTTCTTTTCTCTCTTTGGTTTCTTTTTTCACGCAAACCTAGCGTAGAGAAAGCATCTGTTGGTCTTATCTTGTGTCTAGTTGTTTGGGAAAGGGTTAAACAGAAAGAAATGGCAAAGGTAAAGCTTACCTTTTCGCAAAGAAAAAGCCCAAATTACGGTAAACAAAGTGACCAGTTATGGAACGAAATATTTATGGTGCGAATCAACCTCCAAACAGTGACATATTACGTCAGAGGTACGTAATTCTGATTCAGGGGAGATCACTGGGTGCGCTGTAGTTGTTGTTCTTGCAAAGGGAGGTCATTCTAAATGCCAAAATATTTTGATTTTTCGTCTTTTGTTGTTTCATTTGACGTTTTTATAAATTCATCGGCTGGGATTCGTTGTAGAAACTATTCGTACAAATTCAAATCTAATGTAGAAGTCTCTTTACAAAAAATGTTTTAAAAAATCTCCGTAAATCCGAACATGCTCGATTATTTCCGTTGTTGCGGAAACAGCCGACATTACACGAATCATTTAGAGCTAATGATGGGTCGTATTCCTTAAGTAGAAATTGCATCAAAATGATTAAAACATGTTTCACAGCCAAAAGAATTTATTGTAGTCAGGATTTTGTGCATTTATAAGAACTTTTAAGTTTAAGTCTGGATGAGCTGACTTGATTCTACTGCTCTGGTCTGTCTAAAGAAAGCATTTCCGTTTTCCATGCGACTTAAGCTGTCATGTTGGATAATATAAAGGATCATTCAATTCTTTATACATTCATGCAAGGCCAAACGTTGCCACAATCACATTATTCCTCTACTATTGCTATTATTTGTTACAAATTATATTTCCTCTTGATAGATATCCTATTTTCTGTCCGCAGATATCAATGAGTGTCTCAACAGCACAATCCCTGTATGTAAACATGGAGGTACCTGTATTAACACAAAGGGATCATTTATCTGTCAATGTCCTCTACTTGTTTTATTTTCTGTCCCCAGATATCAATGAGTGTCTCAACAGCACGATCCCAGTATGTAAACATGGAGGTACCTGTATTAATACAAAGGGATCATTTATCTGTCAATGTCCTCTACTTGTTTTATTTTCTGTCTACAGATATCAATGAGTGTCTCAACAGCACAATCCCTGTATGTGAACATGGAGGTACCTGTATTAATACAAAGGGATCATTTATCTGTCAATGTCCTCTACTTGTTTTATTTTCTGTCCCCAGATATCAATGAATGTCTCAACAGCACGATCCCTGTATGTGAACATGGAGGTACCTGTATTAACACAAAGGGATCATTTATCTGTCAATGTCCTCTACTTGTTTTATTTTCTGTCCCCAGATATCAATGAGTGTCTCAACAGCACTATCCCTGTATGTGATCATGGAGGTACCTGTATTAACACAAAGGGATCATTTATCTGTCAATGTCCTCTACTTGTTTTATTTCCTATTCCCAGATATCAATGAATGCCTCAACAGCACGATCCCTGTATGTAAACATGGAGGTACCTGTATTAACACAAAGGGATCATTTATCTGTCAATGTCTTCTACTTGTTTTATTTTCTGTCCCCAGATATCAATGAATGCCTCAACAGCACGATCCCTGTATGTAAACATGGAGGTACCTGTATTAATACAAAGGGATCATTTATCTGTCAATGTCCTCTACTTGTTTTATTTTCTGTCTACAGATATCAATGAGTGTCTCAACAGCACGATCCCAGTATGTAAACATGGAGGTACCTGTATTAATACAAAGGGATCATTTATCTGTCAATGTCTTCTACTTGTTTTATTTTCTGTCTACAGATATCAATGAGTGCCTCAACAGCACGATCCCTGTGTGTGAACATGGAGGTACCTGTATTAACACAAAGGGATCATTTATCTGTCAATGTCCTCTACTTGTTTTATTTTCTGTCTACAGATATCAATGAGTGCCTCAACAGCACGATCCCTGTATGTGAACATGGAGGTACCTGTATTAATACAAAGGGATCATTTATCTGTCAATGTCCTCTACTTGTTTTATTTTCTGTCCACAGATATCAATGAATGCCTCAACAGCACAATCCCTGTATGTGATCATGGAGGTACCTGTATTAATACAAAGGGATCATTTATCTGTCAATGTCCTCTACTTGTTTTATTTTCTGTCCAAAGATATCAATGAATGTCTCAACAGCACGATCCCTGTATGTAAACATGGAGGTACCTGTATTAATACAAAGGGATCATTTATCTGTCAATGTCCTCTACTTGTTTTATTTTCTGTCTACAGATATCAATGAGTGCCTCAACAGCACGATCCCTGTATATGAACATGGAGGTACCTGTATTAACACAAAGGGATCATTTATCTGTCAATGTACTCTACTTGTTATATTTTCTGTCCGCAGATATCAATGAATGTCTCAACAGCACGATCCCTGTATGTAAACATGGAGGTACCTGTATTAATACAAAGGGATCATTTATCTGTCAATGTCCTCTACTTGTTTTATTTTCTGTCTACAGATATCAATGAGTGCCTCAACAGCACGATCCCTGTATGTAAACATGGGGGTACCTGTATTAACACAAAGGGATCATTTATCTGTCAATGTCCTCTACTTGTTTTATTTTCTGTCTACAGATATCAATGAGTGTCTCAACAGCACAATCCCTGTATGTAAACATGGGGGTACCTGTATTAACACAAAGGGATCATTTATCTGTCAATGTCCTCTACTTGTTTTATTTCCTATTCCCAGATATCAATGAGTGCCTCAACAGCACGATCCCTGTATGTGAACATGGAGGTACCTGCATTAACACAAAGGGATCATTTATCTGTCAATGTTCTCTACTTGTTTTATTTTCTGTCCCCAGATATCAATGAATGCCTCAACAGCACGATCCCTGTATGTGAATATGGAGGTACCTGTATTAACACAAAGGGATCATTTATCTGTCAATGTCCTCTACTTGTTTTATTTTCTGTCCCCAGATATCAATGAGTGCCTCAACAGCACAATCCCTGTATGTAAACATGGAGGTACCTGTATTAATACAAAGGGATCATTTATCTGTCAATGTTCTCTACTTGTTTTATTTTCTGTCCCCAGATATCAATGAGTGCCTCAACAGCACAATCCCTGTATGTGAACATGGAGGTACCTGTATTAACACAAAGGGATCATTTATCTGTCAATGTCCTCTACTTGTTTTATTTTCTGTCTCCAGATATCAATGAGTGTCTCAACAGCACGATCCCAGTATGTGAACATGGAGGTACCTGTATTAATACAAAGGGATCATTTATCTGTCAATGTTCTCTACTTGTTTTATTTTCTGTCCACAGATATCAATGAGTGTCTCAACAGCACGATCCCTGTATGTGAACATGGAGGTACCTGTATTAACACAAAGGGATCATTTATCTGTCAATGTCTTCTACTTGTTTTATTTTCTGTCTACAGATATCAATGAGTGCCTCAACAGCACAATCCCTGTATGTAAACATGGAGGTACCTGTATTAATACAAAGGGATCATTTATCTGTCAATGTCCTCTACTTGTTTTATTTTCTGTCCTCAGATATCAATGAGTGTCTCAACAGCACAATCCCTGTATGTAAACATGGAGGTACCTGTATTAATACCAAGGGATCATTTATCTGTCAATGTCCTCTACTTGTTTTATTTTCTGTCCTCAGATATCAATGAATGTCTCAACAGCACGATCCCTGTATGTGAACATGGAGGTACCTGTATTAACACAAAGGGATCATTTATCTGTCAATGTCCTCTACTTGTTTTATTTTCTGTCTACAGATATCAATGAGTGTCTCAACAGCACAATCCCTGTATGTGAACATGGAGGTACCTGTATTAACACAAAGGGATCATTTATCTGTCAATGTCCTTGTTTTATTTTCTGTCCACAGATATCAATGAATGTCTCAACAGCACGATCCCTGTATGTAAACATGGAGGTACCTGTATTAACACAAAGGGATCATTTATCTGTCAATGTCCTCTACTTGTTTTATTTTCTGTCTCCAGATATCAATGAATGTCTCAACAGCACGATCCCTGTATGTAAACATGGAGGTACCTGTATTAACACAAAGGGATCATTTATCTGTCAATGTTCTCTACTTGTTTTATTTTCTGTCTACAGATATCAATGAATGTCTCAACAGCACAATCCCTGTATGTGAACATGGAGGTACCTGTATTAACACAAAGGGATCATTTATCTGTCAATGTCCACCAGGATGGTCAGGCAGAAGGTGTGAAATGGGTGAGTTGTGTCTGTACATTTATCTGTTTGTTTGTTTTTCCATGTGTTTTGAATTAGAATGATTCTTATATTGTAGGAAATTGTGGTAAAAGATTTTATTACTATCATTTTGAAACAATTGTGTGACTTGTGCTTGTTGGCCATAGATATAAGATATTTGAAATTTCAAATTACATTCAAATTTCTGCATCTCAGTTTTCTAGAATTATTCAGTAAAATATATATTGTAAAATAAGATATCATAGTTATTTTATCTTATTGATTAACTGAATGGGGTTTTACATCCCACTCAACTCATATGAAGACAGTTTAAAGTCTCAGCCCAAAGACTGGAGTGGTGGGGATCAAAGAAGTATCCCCTGGGTTACAAGTCCTACTCATTACCTAGGATGTAATATCATACAAACGGCACGCTAAAAATAGAATGGTTTTACTGTAATGTTTTGATAAACTGTTGGTGTTGTTTTAAAATCTGGTAACTACGGCTTTAATCAAGCTGTAGTTACGAGATTTGATAACAACACCCATGAGATACTATTTGTTTGTCTGAAATTATGTCATGGTTAACTAGATAAAATAATTCTCTATTTTTTCATTTCTTTCCAGATGTAAATGAATGTTTGATGTACCCATGTCAGAATGGGGCTACATGTGAGAACACTCCTGGTAGTTATAGATGTATATGTACAGAAGGATGGGAGGACCCCAACTGTAAAACTGGTAAGGTTTATAATGGTTTTTGTAAAGTTTCATTTCTTTGCACTGATGAGTGCTGTTGCAATTAAATTTTACACTTTTATGTAAACTGCAGCTTAAACATACAGACATCTTTGTTAGGTAGAATTATGATTATGAATTCCTGTCACTTAGAATAGATCTAATTAAACTCTTGTATTGTGATTCGTGAGTTATTGTTTGCAACATTTTGTGCAGAGTAATACCTTCCTTACAATGATTGATTCTATAATGTTTTAATTGATGTGATTGGCTTTCATACTTGATATGTTTATTGCTTGCTACAAAACTTTCCTGTTGCACCAGGGATAAGTTCATCAGTCAAGGTCAAAATTAGAGGTTATTGATCTACTTTTAAATTAGCTGCTTTAGGGTATTTGTATTTCAATAATCAATTTTGTATTCCCAGATATCAACGAATGTTTACTGTATGAACCATGTCTAAACAACGGTACATGCTATAATGGTGCGGGCACCTATTCTTGTCAATGTGTACCAGGATGGATGGGCAGAAACTGTGAAACAGGTTTGTTTAATATATGATAGTCTATTATTTGTATATCAACGAATGTTTACTATATGAACCCTGTTTAAATAACGGTAAATGTTATAATGGTGTGGGCACCTACTCCTGTCAATATGCGCCGGAATGAATGGGCAGAAATTGTAATATGGGTTTGTTTAATTTACTAGTTTACATCTCATTCCTATATGCAAAACCATTCAGAGAGCTCATGTACAGGGGTTCTGAAATCTTTGAATTGGTTACTTGTCCATGTTCGTTTGTTTCACAAATGTTATAATATTTTGTAACCTGAATATGTTTTGAAGAAATATCTGTCAATAAAGACCTCTGTTCAGTATAACTCTTATTGTGACCATATATTTTTATTGTTATTCTGTGATGACATCTTGTGTGACTAAAATATTTCTTTTCATAATTCAATGATGTTGTAGACAACAAATGAAGTAAAGAAAAGATGTTTCAACTCTTTCAGTGGCAGTCAATCACAATTTATGCTCAGTTTCGAAAAGCACAATAAAGACCTTTTTAATCCGAGTAGTGATTGTTATAAAGTCAGTGCTTTTATTAAAGTTGCTGATTCCTTTACAGATGTAAATGAGTGTCTACAACAGCCGTGTCAGAATGGAGCTACATCCGAGAACACAGATGGTTCAAATACATGTGTTTGTGCGCCGGGCTGGTCCGGGCCTAATTATATCAGTGATTTGCTTCCCTAAATGAGCCCTGTTTTTAAAGTTACTATGAATAATGAGAAAAAGCTTTGGAAAACAGCGAAAGAAAAGAAGAAAATGCTGAAATTTTCAGCATTTTCTCCTTTTCTTTCTTGTTTTCCTTTGATAACTATGCAAGTATCATTTATGTTTTTTACTCTTACAGATGTAAATGAGTGTCTACAACAGCCATGTCAAAACGGCGCGACGTGCAAGAACACAGATGGTTCATACACCTGTGTGTGCGCGCCGGGCTGGTCCGGGCCTAATTGTGCAAGTGACATCAATGAGTGTTTCGACATACAGTGTGTTAACGGAGGAACGTGTATAAATACACCAGGATCCTACACATGTATATGTGACATAGGATGGACTGGACAAACATGCGATGTTGGTGAGTTATAGCTATAGATAAGGGGGATTGAAGGCTTTTCAAAATGAAATATTTCTTTCATGGTTCATCAAACCCTATGTTGTGGATGCTCATTGGAATCATCTCTTCGAGATGATTCAAATTAGTACACACAACATAGGGTTTGGATTTCAAATAACAAATTTAGAGTTCCTCCATCCCATCTAATTTGTTGTTGCTCTGGATATAGACAATTTTTTCTCCTATTATTTTGACATTTTCTAGCAAAAATGAGCCGAGTATTAGGCTTGATTGAATTATAATATACTCTGGCAAGATTCATGGATTCCTGTATGAATTTGTATACATTTTCAGGGGTGTAAAATTCCACTCGCCCGCTCTCATTGGCGAGGAGCAATTGGCAAAGGGCGAGTGGAAAATAATTACCTACTAGTCCTACCGGGCGAGTAAATATATTGTCTTGCAAATGAATAAAAACATATTTCAAACTCAATACTGTGTTTTTCAATGGGAGACCAATGTTGAATTTTTACAGTACCTCCGATAAACAGGAAGTTTTCAGGCAGGTATGCAGATTAATTGTCTGTGGCGACACCGTTACAAATTTACATAATTTATTACTGTGTATAAATTACGTCACCGCTGTCTACTGCAATCTAATTCAACAAGTCAAAGAACGATTTTTAAAAGGTTGTTATTGGGGTCGAAAGTTCATGGAAATGACAATGAAAAATGAGGAAAAGATTCCAAAGAATGAGCATTTCTACATAATGAAAAGAATAAGTCACAACAAAAGGTGTATGACAAGTAAACATAATTTGAAGTCTAGTCTTAGCTTTCGGTGTTTTTGTGGGCAGAAAAAAGGAAACGAGTTGTTCTGTAAGAAAATATCCAGCATTTATGCAGACAAAAAATCTTCGTTGCGTATTTGAATCATATCCAAATGTAAGAAAGATACTTTGAAATTTCATAATAAAAGGCCTAAACAAAAGAAATGCGTCAATCATCAACATATTGTAAATAACCCCCCTACATCTACCTTACAAAAGACAAACACATAACACAATTACAGGATGAGTGACTTAGTCATAAGGACGAGTAACTTTTTTGGGCTACTAGTCCTACAGGGCGAGTGGAATAAAAAATAATTTTACACCCCTGATTTTATTACATTAATTTTACCATGTGCTTATGCTACAGTACAGCTTACACATTTTTTGCCTATTTCCATGCATCACCACAATTTGATTACAAGTGGTTTCTGATGGAAAATCGCAGTGACCAAGGTGATGCATCATGTATTTCCACGTAAACCTGTTGAACCACCATACTATTTTTTAACTTGTCTTCATTACCCTTCCTGTACCACCGCACATCTTGATTGCGAATCGCGTTTTGCATGGAATATGGCGGGATAGCAGAAAGCAATCACCATGATTTTCCACTCAAAATTACCGCAGTGGGCAAGTGTTTAGGCAAAAAACTTGTGAACTGAACTGTACCATTTCAGAGAAGTCCATTAGTCTGTGTATTATTTTGTTGCTATTATAAATGGTGAACTGTAGCAATCTTCTAACCTTGTATTGCAGATATCAATGAATGTCTAACAATAACCTGTTTGAACGGGGGAACTTGTGTGAATGAACCAGGAACTTATAAATGTATGTGTCCGCAAGGCTTTAGAGGAATCAACTGCGGCATTGGTAAGCAAACCTTTAGTTAGTTTATGATATATGCAAAAAGTTGTGAAATTTAAGCTTGGCAAAATATCCGATACTTCAGCTCTGCAATTTCTAGTGATAAAAATTTCCACTGAATTGAGCTTCTAAGGTGTTTTCTACTCCAAACTTTTTCAATTTTAATAGGGTATTTATATATAGGAAGTCTGTTTGAAATATTAAATGATGTTTTCAAAAATTGGACCAACTTTGATTGAGAATATAGCTTGAGCCATTATTGGAAACCAGCACTCTTCTATCAATTAGATTCACACCAGTTCTGTGTCAGCCAATCAAAATCTTTGTTTACTTTGACACTGGTTGGTCCCCTTTTATTTATCTAAGGAGTGTCAAATGGCGTAATGGCTAGAATGGTCTGACTATTTTTATACGCCGCCGGAGGCGGACGTATATTGGCGTCATCTTCTCCGTCTGTCCGTCCATCCGTCCGTCCTTACGTCCGTCCACTTTTCTTGTCAACGCAACTCCTCCTAAGTTTCTGGCTGGATCTTCTTGAAACTTGGTCAATGTTATCACCTCAATTGGTAGATGTGCATGAAGGAAGGATTTTATGGTTCATTGATTTTTGCCTGAGTTATGCCCCCTTAAAACTTAGTCCCTGGGGCGGCGTATATTGTGACCATGGCACTCTTGTTTCAGATGGTTGGAATATTCTTGCAGAAATGATGTCAAATATCTCACACTATTAATGTTCAAGCTATAGCCCCAGTCCAAGTCAGCTTTGGTCTACCGAAATCTATTAAGGTCAAAGTCAAATATCAAGAAAATGTTATTATAGTGGAATATATGTATTGACAAGGGATATTGTAGATCTTTATAAATGATTTTCATGTCCCAACATTACTAGAATTATGCTATATCATTTAAGCCATTCCCACACACTGACGCCCTTTGACGCCAAACAAGATAAATACTTTGGAAAACATTTTGGAAAATGAAGAAATTGCTTGTGACAAGCAAATACTTCATTTTCCACAATGTTTTCAACATGAAAAGACCAAAAAAAGTAAAATTTCATTCACTTTAAATTGTCGTCTGCAACCCCTTTCAAATTGGAACAGTCCAAAATTTGTGGTTTGGGAAAAGGTTAAATATTTTCATCAATATACATGATTGTAACATGAACATTTTTTATTCTCCTCAGATATCAATGAATGTGCAGAATACCTGGGTATTTGTCAGAATAGTGGCCAGTGTTTTAACTCTATAGGCAGTTATACATGTCAGTGTGCTCCGGGCTGGACCGGACAAAATTGTACTGAATATACATGATTGTAACATGAACATCTTTTTCTCCTCAGATATCAATGAATGTGCAGAATACCTGGGTATTTGTCAGAATAGTGGCCAGTGTTTCAACTCTATAGGCAGTTATACATGTCAGTGTGCTCCAGGATGGACCGGACAAAATTGTACTGAATATACATTAGTGTAACATGAACATTTTTTATTCTCCTCAGATATCAATGAATGTGCAGAATACCTGGGTATTTGTCAGAATAGCGGCCAGTGTTTCAACTCTATAGGAAGTTATACATGTCAGTGTGCTGCGGGATGGACTGGACAAAATTGTACCGATGGTAGGTGATTATTTCTGTCCTCGCTACTCCTTTCTTAGATAGACCATCCTTTGACCTCTCTTATAGAGAAAGCTTGGAAAAATAATGAGGCAAAAGAAGAAAATGCTGATAACCAGCATTTTCTCCCTTTGTCTCAATGTTTTTGTCTGTCAATGTTTCAACTCTGTAGGAAGTTATACATGTCAGAGAAATGTGCATATACATAGTCTGGTCAATCTCATGTATCATATATAGGTCCCCTTTTCCAGATCTTGGCTTTATTTAATTTTCATTAATTGCAATTCTTTTCATGGTAATGCTTTGAACCTTGGCACAATGGCCCATATGTGTTGGATCAGGGTCTCTGAATGTTCATCTTTTTTTATTTACTTTTCCTTTTACCACAATAATTACAGATATCAATGAATGCCTTGAGAATCCCTGTTTGAATGGAGGGACATGTACTAACAACCCAGGGTCATTTGTGTGTGAATGTCCACCCAACTGGATAGGACCCAGATGTGAAATCGGTAAGTACTAATATCTAATATAAATGTAATATCTGTTTTTCTCATGTATATTGTATTTTGGATAATTTGTGGAAAGATTTGAAACAATCCACTTTCTCTTCTTCTGAAGAATTTTCCCTTGGATAAATAAGGGATGTTGAAAAACACACATGCTATCAATACAATTATTCCCATTCCTATATTACAAATATTTTTAAATCTTTTATCTGGGTCGTACCTGTTACATAGAGGATAATCGTTTGTTTCAGTGTAAGATCGATTTATATTTCATTGAGTGAACAACAAAAGCTTTATTTTCACAAGTGGCGAAGCCACGAGTGAAAATGTAGTTTTCGTTGTTCACAAACTGAAATAGAAATCAATCTTACTTGAAAAACAAACGATTATTCTATGTTTTTGATGCAAAAATTAGACAAAATGCAAAAAAATTATGACAGATTTTCTGAAAGCGCGTCATTTCGCACGTGACTGCTATGCCACACTTATGATGACGTCACTTATTTGGCCCGGCTTACATAACATCAGATAGGGTGAAATGAACAAGAGTAGGGCACAAGTTTTTGATAATTTCACTGGATAGGCGGTGAGTTTATCAAAATTATAATCTACAGTTATTTCCCGATAATCCACCGAAAAGCATTAAAGAAAAATTGATAATTGTAAAAAAAAGTTTGCGTACTATTTTTCAGATTACAATGAATGTCAGAATATCTCTATCTGTGAGAATGGTGGCCGCTGTATCAATACAGAGGGTGGATTTACCTGTCAGTGTCCACCTGGATGGACCGGTCAAACTTGTACTATAGGTGAGCACTGTTTGTACATTTATTTATAGATTACAATGAATGTCAGAACATCTCTATCTGTGAGAATGGAGGTCGCTGTATCAACACAGAGGGAGGATTTACCTGCCAGTGTCCACCTGGATGGACCGGTCAAACTTGTACTATAGGTAACGTGTCTATGTTATTTATTTTAACCCTTTCCCAAACAAAACCTGGTTTTGACGTCCCTAATAGAAAAGACTTGAGAAAACATTGATGCAAAAGAAGAAACTGCTGATAACCAGCAGTTTCTCCTTTTGTCTCAATGTTTTCTGAAGCATATTATTCACTACGGTTACCCGTATTTACACTGTCTGCAGCAGCTTTCAAATTGGACCGCCCTAAAATTGTGTTGTTTGGGAAAGGGTTAAGCTCGCCGGGGATCAAAGTCTTGGAAGAGCTATTGTCATACCCTTGGATGCCGGCGTCAGTGTTTGCAAAAACTTTAACCTGGCCAATATCTCATGTTTTATTAGAGGTACAGCTTTGATGTTTCACATATGGATACCTGTAACCAAGACCTTTCATTTTGGACTATGACTTGTGACCTTGTCCTTGGAGTTTGACCTACATTTTGACCGTTTTTAAAAACATTAACCAGCCTTTATCTTGTGCTCTATCATACCTACAGCCTTGATATTTTACAAGTGGAAACCTCTGACCAAGACCATTAATTTGAGACCATGAACTTCAACCTTGTGACATTGACCTTGGAGTTTGACCTACTTTTAAAAAACTTTAACCTTGTCTTAAAAAAAACTTTAACCTGGCTTATTTTTATACCTTATGGCCTATTACACATACAGACTTGATATTTCACACATAGATATCTCTCACCAAGACCTTTCATTTGTGACCAAGACCTTTGATATTGTGACGACCTTGGAGTTTGATCTTCTTTTTAAAGAACTTTAACCTGGCTTATATCTGATGTCCTTTTACACACACAGCCTTGATATTTCACACATGGATACCTTTCATTCATGACCTTTGACCTTGTGACCTTGAATATTGACCTTCTTTTAAAAACTTCAACCTCCAGAAGTACCTTTATATTGACAATGTGCAGATTTTTAGCTTTACTAATAATGTAAATGAGCCAGGATCTGGAAAAACGTCCCTTATAGCATTTTTCAAAATTGAGTTTCAAGATCGGCCTGTTGGCAAATGGAGTCCAATATGCATCAATGTTGCTCTTTATAAGTTACTACAGGTCACAAACAAGCTATTGGAGAACAATATGGATCCTGATCAGACTGTGCGTATGCACAGGCTGATCTGGATCTATGTTGGGCTCACAAGCCTTAAGGGACGTATTTCCAGATCCTGGCTCAAATGTAATTTTAAATTTCACCACTTATCAACCCAGGTTTATTTTGAAAATATTATTAATATTAATTTCTCCTATTGCAGATATCAACGAGTGTTTACCCAACAACCCATGTTTAAACAACGGTACCTGCATGAATCTACAAGGCTCATATAGATGTACATGTCCACCGGGATTTACAGGAGCTAATTGTGAATCAGGTAAAGGCCCCGTCACATATTGTTCTATGTCCATATTGTGTCCACATAAGTCCAAAATTATACTGCACGGGTCTCCTGTTTAAGACATGTTCCAGCTGTGATGTGAAGGCCAAATGTTGTATATGACCAGGCGTTAAGATTTGAGCTATCTTACTGCTTAATTGATTTATTAATTGGATATTTGTTTCTTTTAATTAGTCATATTCTGATCAATCTAATGATTTACTCAGCCTTTAAAATATCATATTTATTTCGAATGAATGTTGGACTGTTGAGATTATGTCCTGGATTTACTCAACTAAATTGTGAGTCTCAAAAATCTCTTATTACCAATCCAATGATCTGATTTGAGAATTGTACATGTATGATTCTGTATATTTACAGATGTAAATGAATGTTTAAGAAGCCCGTGTAAAAACGGAGGTACCTGTGTCAATACAATTGGATCTTATTTCTGTAACTGCCTGCCTGGACGATCTGGATATAATTGTGATGATGGTTAGTATTGTATGAGGAAAAAGTCAAATCTTAACCCTTTTCCAAACAGTGAAATTTAAGTTTGGTTAAATCAAAAAGCTGCTCAGTGTTGTATCATTTATGTACCAATAAAGCCTAGAAAATATTGAGACAAAAGAAGAAAATGCTGATTCCCAGCATTTTCTTCTTTTGCCTCAATGTTTTCCTATGCCTTTACTAATATTAGGGTTGTCAAAAGCAGTTCATGTTTGGAAAAGGGTTAAACAATTGATTCATGAAGCCCATGTAAAAATTGAGACAGCTCTGTCAACACAATTGGATCTTATTTCTGTAACTGCCTACCTGGGCGATCTGGATATAATTGTGATGATGGTTAGTATTAACTATTTTATGATGAAACTGGAGCAAATCTACTTTATTGTCATTCGTGGAAGGGTCAACTAACTTAACAATATGTAATATTCATGGTAGTTTACCTTCGCTTTTTATTTGTCTTGAGATGCATAAAGCAAATTTTTGATTATAAGATTTCCTAAGTATTTGAAAACATATTTCTCTGTTTTACCTAATTAATACTCCATATTTCAATGATGCAGCTCAGAGCCCTGCATAAACGTAGGCGAATAATGAAGAATCTTATACTTGCTTCATCAATCTATCTGTCTGTCTGTCAGTCTGTCCATCAATTAATTATTCCGTTATATTCCAGATTTCAATGAATGCAGCTCACAGCCCTGTAAAAACGGTGGTACATGTTATAACAATGAAGGATCTTATACCTGCTTCTGTGCTACGGGATGGACTGGTCCAAACTGTGAACAAGGTACAGTTCATTTTGTTATAACTTAATATGTTAAAGTTACATTTTTATGTCTATAAGCAATGTAAAAAGAGAAGAATTATCTTCTTGTTTTGTCTCACTTGAATGGGGGATTGTGCGGACAACTTACATTTTGTCAAATCCTTTCCCAAACAGCCAAATTTTAGGCACTACAATTCAAATAGAGCTGCAGATGATAAAAGGAGTTTTACTTTGTGAATGGAATTTGTAAAATATAGCATGGAAAATATGGAGGCAAAAGTAGAAACTGCTGGTTATCAGCAGTTTCTTCTTTGCCTCAATGTTTTCCCATGCCTATTCTATTAAGGATGACAAAAGCAGGTCTTGCTTTGGAAGGATTAACATTTGTTGTTGTTGTTTGGTCAAGAGGTCCCCTATCTTGTTCATTACCACAAGTTACGTACTTATATTTTCGCTGGTACAAATAATTTCTGTACATGTAATGATTTTATATAATGATTTTTTCTACTAATGAAATAAACCTTTCAACCCTTCTTATGTTGTTGATGTGATATTCCTGATCTGACCAAAGCTTTTACAGTCAGTATAGACTAAGATCAGCCCGCACAGAAGTGTAATATGATCTTAGCCTATACTTCCTCCTCTCTACTCAATAATTATGGCAACAATTGATTGAAATGTGTCTTTAATTGGCAATTTGTTGGAATCGACATTTAAAGTCAGCAGAGCAAGGGTTAAATTTTTTTTTCTCCATTACAGATATTGATGAATGTTTAACCCAGCCTTGTCAAAATGGTGGTACATGTATAAATAATGCTGGTTCATATACATGCCGATGTCCGGCCGGTTATACTGGGGATAACTGTCAGACAGGTAAGTCATTTGATTAATCAATTAATCAGTCAATCACCATCAAAATGGTGGTACATGTATAAATAATGCTGGCTGGTATACATGCCGATGTCCGGCCGGATATACAGGGGATAACTGTCAGACAGGTGAGTGTGTTCATCAATCAATTAATTAATCAATTAATCAGTCAATTATTTAATTAATCACCATCAAAATGATGGTACATGTATAAATAATGCTGGATCATATACATGCAGATGTCCGGCTGGATATACTGGGGATAACTGTCAGACAGGTGAGTCAATTACTCAATCAATGGATCAATCACTTAATCATTCCATTAATTAATCAATCAATTAATCAGTCAATTACTTGCATAATGAAGGTACATGTATAAATAATGCTGGATCATATACATGCCGATGTCTGGCCGGTTATACTGGGGATAACTGTCAGACAGGTGAGTCAATTGATTAATCAATTAATCAACCAATTAATCAGTCAATTCATCAATCAATCACCATCAAAATGGAGGTACATGTATAAATAATGCTGGCTCGTACACCTGCTGGTGTCCGACAGGTTATATGGGGTGATAACTGTCAGACAGGTGAGTGTGTTCATCAATCAATTAATCAATCAATGGATCAATTAATCAGTCAATTAATCAATCAATTACTGACTTAATGGAGGAACATGTATAAATAATGCTGGCTTGTATACCTGCCAATGTCTGAAGGTTTCTACAGGGGAAAACATTGTGTTAATCAATGAATTAATTAATCAATTAATCAGTCAATAAGTTTATCAATCACTGTAAAAATTAATGTACATATACCGTAATTATTCTTATAAACGCCCACATTCTAATAAACGCCCATCCCCCAAATCTCGGCTGAAAATCTGCTTGTTTCAAGCACAATTTTAGCAAAAAGGGATGATTCTAATTAACGCCCATCCCCTGATTCTGGATTGAAATAAGGTAAGTCATAACCAAAGAACATTTCTAAAAACAATGAAAAAGAGGATGATCAGTCCTAAATCTGTTGGCAATGAAGGGATTTTCCTGAAAATTGTATTTTGCAGTCCTTATAACAATACTTTGCTATTTTAGAGTTGCTGAACTTCGAGTCCATGAATTGACACTTGATTCGAAAATTTTGACAGACGAAATAAGAATACCTCTAATAAACGCCCACCTCCTACTTTTCCATCTACCATGTTTATAATAAACGCACGGGCAATTATTAGAATAATTACAGTATAAATAGCACTGATTTTAAAACATGCACGTCACTACATTGTATAAGTAACATATGGCTGTTTGAAGATACAACAGTACTGTTGACCTGTTTTAAATAATGAAATGAAATGAAAAGATATGCTATAAAGAATTTGTCAGGAACTATTTTTGGTATATTGCAGATATCAATGAGTGTCTACAGTCCCCGTGTCTGTTTGATGGTACCTGCTTCAATACACCTGGATCATATGTATGTCAATGTGTGGCAGGCAGGACAGGTGTTAACTGTGAGAGGGGTGAGTCATATAGTCACATATTCTGTATTTATCCATATTTGGTGGTACCTGCTTCAATACACCTGGTTCATATGTATGTCAATGTGTGGCAGGCAGGACAGGTGTTAACTGTGAGAGGGGTGAGTCATATAGTCACATATTCTGTATTTATTCATATTTGGTGGTACTTGCTTCAATACCCCTGGATCATATGTATGTCAATGTGTGGCAGGCAGGACAGGTGTTAATTGTGAGAGGGGTATGTACTGTTTCTGTACATTCTGTTACTTACTGCAAGTGAGGTAATTTCGGAAAACAAAAAGAATTTAAGACTGAAGGAGAGCATGCTGCTGAATAGCATCTTATGTAATTTGTGTTTATTTACTTAACCCTTTTCAGAACAAGACCTGATTTTTGTGTGTCTATAAGGGAAAAATTTGTGAGAACATGGAGATAAAAGAAGAAAGGCTGGCTATGTTGATTAATGAATGCAATAACTACTCTACTAAATGAATGTCTAGGGTTGAATATTTGAGAGAATAGAGGTACTTGTAACTTAACAAGACCTGATTTTTGTGTGTCTATAAGGGAGAAATTTGTTAAAACATCGAGATAAAAGAAGGAAATGCTGCCTTGTTCCTGGCTATGTTAATTAATGAATACAATAACTCTTGTATTTCAGATGTAAATGAATGCCTAGAGTTGAATATCTGTGAGAACGGAGGTACTTGTATCAACACACAGGGGTCATATCTCTGTAACTGTCCACCAGAGTGGACCGGCACTCATTGTGAAAATGGTAGGTTGAAAAACTTTGTATGTTTCTGTTGTCCATTTGGCAATGTATTTTTGTGGAATCTGGTGTTACTAGATCTATCAAACCACAACCGCTAAGTTAGCAAATAACAGATTTACTACTGGCATCTTAATTCAACCAACCATACTTTGTAAAAAATATTTTAATAAGTATTCACTGTACAGCTCGTGTGTTTAGTGCCTATTTCTATGCATCACTTCGATTTGATATCGAGTGGTTTCAGGGGAAAATTTTGGACGCTCGTGGTGATGTGCGTTTTACCATGCAAATATGTGGAATCACCATGATTTTCCACTGGGATTATCACTTGTCTTCATTACCCTGCACCACTGTGAATCATGGTGATCATTGAAATCACAGTGTTTTCTGTGGAATATTGCTGGGGTTGCATTTGGCAATCAATGTGATCTTTCAGTTTAGATTTATTTTTACCGCTGTGGGTGAGTGTTTTAGGCAAAAAACATGGGAGCTGTACTGTACACTGCAATCCATGCAGTTGTTGTAAACAATCAAAGTCATTTCAATAGACAAGTAAATTTAAACATCATCATATTATAAATAATGTATGTTTATAGATGTGGATGAATGTGCATCTGGCTTGTCTCGCTGTGAGAACGGAGCGACGTGTATAAACACACTCGGAGGATATGAATGTATCTGTCCGCTGGGGTACACCGGACCCCTATGTTCTGCTGGTAGGTTTTATGTTTGTTTTTAACTCTTCTAGCTGTATTGTTACATTGTTTGTGTTAATTAACCCTCTCCCAAATGACAAAATTTTAGGGTGATTCACTTCAAAAACTGCCACAAATGACAAAGTGGATGTTATTTAAGATAAAATTTGTGTAAAATATGGCACACAAAATATAGAGACAAAAGGAGAAACTGCTGGTTATCAGCAGTTTCTCCTTTTGTTTCAATGTTTTCCCAAGCACTTTCTATTAAGGACGTCAAAACCAGGTCTTGTTTGGGAAAGGGTTAATATGAAAATGGAGTGACATGTATAAACACACTAGGAGGATATTGCTGCTTTTCAACGAAAACCTCATAACTGCAGCTTAAAACATATGACGTACTAAATGGGTCAAAAGTCTAGAAAGAGCGTGCACGCATAAAATAACGCGTCGACGCATAAATTTTATGCGTTGACGCGTATATTTACGCGTCGACGCATAAAATTTATGCGAGCTGTTGAAAATATATGCGTCGACGCGTAAATTTTACGCGAGCAGTAGCAAAAAATGTGAAACCGAGGCTGGCCAATGGGAGAGGCGGTTACAAACCTTTCCTTTTATACCATAAAATTGATGGATGAAACGAAGGATCTGATTGGTAAATAGATAAAATATGCGTCGACGCGTATATTTATGCGAGCAGTTGAAAATTTACGCGTCGACGCATAAATTTTCAACTGCTCGCGTAAATTTTATGCGTCGACGCGTAAATATACGCGTCGACGCATAAAATTTACGCGTCGATGCGTATATTTTATGCGTGCACGCTCTAAATAGACTTTTGACCCATTTGGTACGCCATAAAAACAAGCTGCAGTTATGAGGTTTTCATTGAAAAGCAATGATATGAGTGTATCTGTCCACTTTGGTACACAGGACCGCTGTGTTCTGCTGGTATGTAAAAATCTATTGTAATGTTTAAAAAAAAATTGACTTAAGAAATTGTGAATTTAAATTTTGTCGTTTTTCAACAAAAACAACATAAATGCAGCTTATTTAACCCTTTCCCAAACAACAAAATTTTAGGTTGGTCCTATTAAAAAGCACATACAGACAACAAAATGGTTGTTATTAAAGCTTGGCATTGTGTACTCTATAGCTCAGAAAATATTGGTTATTAGCAGTTTCTTCTTTTGTCTTAATGTTTTCATGAGCCTTTTTTCTTAGGGACGTCAAAACAAGGTCTTGTTTGGGAAAGGGTTAATTACCATGGTAATGTCTTTTCCTTTGGAACAGTCATTCATTGTAAGCAGGACAGTAATTTAGGAAGCCCCCCATGACAAATCATGTTCCATATCTTATGTCATTTGGACTGAAATATTTTGTGTGAAAATTGACCATAAAATCTTAATGTTAGTCAGAATAATGTGCACCTACTCTTGTTTTCCAGATATCAATGAATGTCTACAAAATCCTTGTTTGAATGGAGGGACCTGCATCAACAACTTTGGTTCTTATGTTTGTATTTGTCTGCCAGACTATACAGGACCTAACTGTGAAAATGGTAAGATTTTAGTACATTTGTTTTTTAAGGAACAGGTTTTTGCTTCAGACGTTGTTATTTGTATTACAAGCTTGTTACATTGTTTTTACTGGTCTTCAATTAGCCTGTTGCCGCTTCAGTCTATTTTGATATGTGCACTGCATTGATTGCTTATGTCCAATATCATTCTGGTACTTCACTTATGGATGTTTGGACGTATAATTCAGTCGTTTCAAAATGAAGTCATCATAAGAAGATATTGCTGCTTTTCAATGAAAATCTCGTAACTGCAGCTTATTTTAAGCTGCAATTATGAGGTTTTCGTTGAAAAGCAACAATATTTTCAAATGCCGGTCAAAATAGATATATGGTATGATAAACTTCTGCATCTTACGAGTAACATCTCATCTTTTATTTTCTAGGTATAGAGACTGCGTTCCTGATATCGTTCCCGACCTTGAACTTGACCTACACGCCAGATCTCGGTACCAATGCTTCGTCCAAGTTCCAGAGACACGCTTTCTTGTTCTGCAATGATGTATGTATAGTTTTATTTGTGTACATACTTTTGGTCAATACAGAACCCTTTTTGCCAGAGATCTTTATTAAAAACATTTTATTTTCATCCTTTAAAGCTACTATTTCCCAGATTTGGACCCAAAAATTGTCAAATACAAACGAAATGTACACTTTTTAAGCTTTATATGACCTGATTAAATGATTACGAGAAACTATTGAAGCAACGACTCATTTTTTCGCAATTTGATACCAAATTCATGAAGCGATGTCGAAAGTAGGTCAAAACAGTAGGATATGCGACTTTCTTAAATGACGTCACAACATACATGATGACGTCATATTGAAATTTAAGTATGAATCTCGTTTGAATCATGGTCCGCGCTGTATGCGCATGCGCAACAATTTGGAAATAATTCCAACCCCATCAGTGATGGGGTTGAATTTAGGCTTGGATTCTCCCTAAATTCAGCTATCTGTCTTGTAATTTCGGCTCATTCTCTGTCTGAATCACATATTATTAACCATCCCGAGGTGGTCAACACAAAAGTTTTGCATATTTTTTCAAAAAATTTCATTTTTTGCAATTAGACCATCTGTTACCGTCGCCCTTTAACTTTAAAGATTTAAGGCTATAAAAATTACCTTTACTCATGTTCATGACCTTTATTCATTCTAAGTTCAATAAGTCCCTCAGAAAATCTCCAACAAAGAGTTAACCTATTACCTAACCTATTACAAATCAGCGAAGTTATGAACTGTTCCTAATTTTAAGTTGTGGCAAATGACAATTTCTAATGAATTTCCTTTTTTTTACGTTTTTTGGCCTTTCTGGATGTAAAACATTGTTGGAAATAAAGAAATTGCTTAATTTTCCACAATGTTTTTCAAACCCTTTATCATGTAGGGCGTCGAAAGGCGTCCCTGTCTTGGAATGGGTTTTAAATTCATTTAGTTCCTCTGAAAATCTCCATTAAAGATAATGATAAGAGTGAAAACAAATATGTAAATATGAAAAGTTTCATTTCTATTTCTCAGATTGAGGCACTTATGAGAACACACAAAGACAGATTCCCAGATTATGCTGGGTGTGAAGTGAAAACATTCAAGTAAGTCAGACTTAACCCTTACAAACCAAGACCATGTTTTGAGCTCCAAAATAGAAATAGCCTCGGGAAAACATTGAGGCAAAAGAAGTAAATGCTTATAACCAGCATTTTCTCCTTTTGTCTGAATATTTTCTCTGCTGTATTAGACAAAAATCTTATCTTTTTCAACATTCATTTTGTTGTCTTCAGCAGCTTTCCAAATCATTAATGGAACATATCAAATTTACATTGTTTGGGAAAGGATGAACCTTTCCTAAATGACAAATTTAAATACTGATGAAATTAAAAACATTGTTGCAAATGACAAATGGGTGTTAATGAAGTTAGAGTTTGTGCACAACATAGCACAGAAAATATTGAGACAAAAGAAGAAAATGCTGATCATCAGCATTTCCTTTTTTATGCCCCCGTATCGAGAGATCGGGGGCATATTGTTTTACTCATGTCCGTCTGTCTGTCCGTCTGTCTGTCCACAAAACTTAACATTTGCCTTTTCTCGGAAAGTGTTTGACATACAAAGCTCAAATTTGGTATGCAACTTCCTTTCAATGATATCTATCTGTTCCATGCAGTTTGACCTTCCTCAAGTTCATCTGTTTACCCTTATCAACCCTTTACATGAAAACTTAACATTTTAGAAAAATGGCCATTTCGGGGGCATTGGTGTTTCACAAACACATCTTGTTTCTCTTAATATGTTTCCAAAATATTTCTAGTTAGAATTTGAAAATCAGGGGCCCATATTATCAAAGATCTTACAACGAATTTTTTGTGTAAACTGTGAAAGATGGCATCTGATTGCATGAGAAATCAGATTGGGCCAATCAGATTTGTTGTTACAAGTAACTACACAGGAAATAATCGTACAACAGTTGATAATATGGGCCCAAGGTCTTTTTTGTTCATTTGATCAATGGAGGGTATGTTTTCTGTGTTTGTGGCTTGTCTTACCCAGGATGCAAAATATATTACTATACAAGTTTTAGAAGAAATAAATCATCACTATTTAGAAGGAATTTATTTCTCATGTCTTAAAATGGTTTTAGTTGTAAATCATTACAAGAGAATCAACTCTTGTTTAAGCTCTCTTTAATGGATTTGAATGTTTCTAGTATTGTCAACACTATTCAAAACTTTTCTGAATTCCTTCACCAGAGATAATCCAACCAGAATGGAATGGCAGGCCAAATTCAAGGGCAAAGTGGCACCAGGTACTCGAGAAAACGTTATCGGTCTGATCCACGAATCATTCCCGAGACGAATATTTGGCGACAATCTAGGACTCGAGATTGGAGACCTCCTGTTCTTCCTGGACAAATACACGACTACCAGGCTCGTACTGAGCAAGGAGCTCCTGAACTTTACCCGTCTACCCGACTTTGATAATCCAAACAGTATACTATTTAAACAACAGGCAGATTTACTCTGTGCAGATGTAAGTTTGTCAATGTTTTTATTCCTAATATGCTTTTGCTTTTATTTATACTGCGGCCTTAGCGCAGTTGGTAGCGCATCTCCTTCTCATTCGAGAGGTCCCGGGTTCGATACCCGGCCGCAGCTAATACCCTTTCTGACAAATTTGTCACCCACCAATGGGTTTGAAATTGTTAACCTAAGTGGGTGAGCAGCTGGAGGCTTGTATTGGTAAGGGTGTTGTAGTAGTACTGGTTTGAGAAACAACAGGATTTCATGGGTAGGTGCTCCAGCCACCGCGATATGACCCTGGTAGTTGAAAACGGGGTAAAACCCCAATAAACTCAAACTTTTGCTTTTATTCTGTTGTATATAGTCCCTAGATATTTCTAGTTGTATATAAACCAAATTTCTAAACAAGGCCTGGTTTTGATGTCCATTATAGAATAGACTTGGATAGGAAACATCGAAGCAAAAGAAGAAAATGCTGATAATCAGCACTAGTAGCTAATGCAAGACATTTCCAAGTGTTTGGAAAGTGATCATCTTCCAAATTATTAGCCTTATTATTTGTATATATATGCCCCCATATGGAAAAATTGAGGGCATATTGTTTTACTTGTGTCCATCTGTCTGTCTGTCTGTCTGTCTACAAACTTTGTCATTTCTGGGACATTTGTGTTTCACAAACACATCTCTTTCTCTTCTAGGTTGATGCCCTTATGAAAGCCAATCCAGGAAAATTCCCAACATATTTGGATTGTACAGTAACAGAATTCCCGTAAGTACTTTCTTTTCTATAATGTGAGAAAAAAAGATATGTAAGCATCTACAAATCTTGGACCTTCTACTGGCTGGGAAGAGTTGCTTGCCATTACATCACAGAGGACTTGCGGATATTTTGAATTTTGAGTTAGACTTAATTTGTGTACTTAGTAACTTCATATTATTTTTATCATGGTTTGAAGTTGTTTTTTTATCATAGAGGACTATAGTAATTAAACCATTTCCCAAATGGCAAAAAAATTGTTGTGGGCAGGATTGAAAGCTGCTGCAAATAAGTCACTGCAAAACTGTGGTAAGTGTATAAAAAATCAGAGGGTTTAACAATAGTTTTGAACTAATCCATAAAATTGCTTTTATCTATTACAGAGGCAGTCCAGACCGTGTCAAGTTTGACCTGAAGTTTGAAGGTGATCTAAACCCAGGCACATTAGAGACTGACTTTAACAATATCTTGTATAAAGAGCTACCCAAGATCAGATACGACAGATGGTTAGGTTACCAGCTCGGCGATCTGCTTGTGTATTATCAAAACTTTACAGAATTTACGGAAGTTCCGCTCAAATTTAGGATTTTGAATTTGACCTGGAGCTCGGATCTGATGGATGAATTTTCAGGACGATATCGGCTACATGCTGAACGATTTTGTAAAGATGTAAGTGCTTAATCTATTACCAGACAGCAATATTTTAGATTCTAATTCAAAGATTTCTCAGCTGCACTTCAAGTGATTTGATTATTTTTGTCTTGTCTAATAGTAAACATTGTTGGATATGTAGAAATCCCACCATATCTTCAAAAGCCTTTTGGGGAGTCAAAAAAGAGTCCATGTGTGGAAATTGTTGACACAACCAATTTCCACATTTCCCACAATGTCTTTGAAAGCCTTTTGGGGAGTCAAAGAGTCCATGTGTGGGACTGAGTTAAGCTTCAAAATTGTATCAAACACAGTATCTACAATGAGAAAATATTTTTAAAACATGCTTAATATCAACAATTATGCCTGTCAGTTTTGTTTTTGTTGGATTAAAGCTAAAAAGCAATGCTTATTTAGTTGAAAGTCAATTATAAATTGTGACTGTTGGTTAAAACAAAACTCACTAGATCTACTGAACTTCATTGAGTTAATTCTTATGAAGGTAATGTCATCTAACCGTACCAAGACAGAAAAAGATTTTCATTCAGATAGTTTGATTTCATACACATGAGCCAGGGTATTAGACAAAATGCTGAAATAGTTCTCATATTGCATTTTAGACCAACAGGAACCAGGATCGACATGTATCCTGATTGGACTGTGTTTATAGGCAGGCTGATTTTGATCCATGTTGGTCGTAAATGATTTAAATAAGATTCCCTTTTTTCCATGTTATGTATAATAATGACGTTTTTTGTATTTCACAGATTGACAAACTGTTATCAGAGAAACCAGGACTTTTCCCAACTTATGAGAAATGCAAAGTGAAACAATTTGGGTAAGTTTTACATTTCTTTTAGTTCATGTATACACATTGATTTTTTCATGAAAAATAACGCCGTTGTTCCTTTTTGATATAATTGAATGTTATTTGTATTTGTTTTTTAGCAAGTCAAGCCAGTTTTTTAGATATCTAAAATTACGTAATGTATAGTGGGCAAGGTTGAAGTTGATGTAAAAAAGTTTTCATTTGTTCATTGCAAGTTTTGTGTATATGCATTTTAACATATTAACCCTTTCCAAACTGCAAACTATTAGGGTGATCCACCTCAAAAACTGCCACAAATGACAAAATGGATGTTATTAAAGATAAAATTTGTGTATAATATGGCATAGAAAATATTGAGACAAAAGGAGAAACTGCTGGTTTTCAGCAGTGTCTTCTTTTGTTTCAATGTTTTCCCAAGCATTTTCTATCAGGTACGTCAAAACAAGGTCTTGTTTGGGAAAGGGTTAAAGGCTCTTGTATCAAGATCGGTATATATTTAATGAACTTATTCAATATCAGCCAAGGCAGGATGACATGGAAACAATTTGATTGTTGGTATTATTAATGATCTTTTCCAGCAATAACCCAGTAAACATAGAGATCCTGCTAGAGTTTATGGGTGTATTGTCTATACCAGAGATGCAGCAATTGGTAGCCAAGGTTATATTTGAGGAAACTCCGAGGTACAGATACGATAGTGTGGTCGGACATCTTGTCGGTGATCTCCTAGTATACTATGCTGATCTTCTACTGTACCAGGATGATACCATATTTGGTAAGATTTTGTTTAATATATTGCTGCTTTTCAACAAAAACCTCTTAACTGCAGCTTTAATCAAGCTGCAGTTACAAGGTTTTCATTGAAGGCAACAATTTCTAGATCTAGTTTCAATATTTTGAATTCATACTGTAGAAAACATGGAGGGAACAGAAGAAGGTGCTGGATATTAGCATTTTCTTCTTTTTCCTCAATGCTGTCAAAGACGTTCTCAGTTTGAGTCATCCATGGGAAAATCATCTAGGTGATATATGAGGCAGTAACAAGAAATAGATTTGATAGTGTGATCTCCTAGTCTACTATGCTGATCTTCTACTTTACCAGGATGATACCATATTTGGTAAATACATGCTTATCAAAACATAAATATATTATCTACAATATTTAAATTTCAAATTGAAATAGATTACATATTTAATATCTTTGCAGTCTGATACTTTGATCAAGTTTTTACCCTAAATCATCATCATCATCATCATTTTATATTTCATGTAAACCTTGTCTGTAAAACATTTATATTTTCTAAGATGTATGATTGATATAAAGGACTCTGATACCATCACACTACAATGTTTATTCCTTACCTTGAATATTTCATTTGATGTTGACAGATGCTTGGTTAATGACCACTACCAGTAAAGTATATGCCATAGTATGGATGTATACTCTGATATGTTCCATGACTCAATACCACAAAATCCCCATCAGTAGCCTTGAATATTTTGTTTACTCCAGTTGCTTGGTTAATGAACACGACCAGTAAAGTATATGCCATGCCCTGGAAGGACTCTGACATGTTGTATGATTCTACATCACCCAAGTTTATTCCTTTACCATGAATATTTTGTTTACTCCAGATGCTTGGTTAATGAACACGACCAGTAAAGTATATGCCATGCCCTGGAAGGACTCTGATATGTTGTATGATTCTACATCACCCAAGTTTATTCCTTTACCATGAATATTTTGTTTACTCCAGATGCTTGGTTAATGAACACGACCAGTAAAGTATATGCCATGCCCTGGAAGGACTCTGATATGCTGTATGATTCTACATCACCCAAGTTTATTCCTTTACCATGAATATTTTGTTTACTCCAGATGCTTGGTTAATGAACACGACCAGTAAAGTATATGCCATGCCCTGGAAGGACTCTGATATGCTGTATGATTCTACATCACCCAAGTTTATTCCTTTACCATGAATATTTTGTTTACTCCAGATGCTTGGTTAATGAACACGACCAGTAAAGTATATGCCATGCCCTGGAAGGACTCTGATATGCTGTATGATTCTACATCACCCAAGTTTATTCCTTTACCATGAATATTTTGTTTACTCCAGATGCTTGGTTAATGAACACAACCAGTAAAGTATATGCCATGCCCTGGAAGGACTCTGATATGCTGTATGATTCTACATCACCCAAGTTTATTCCTTTACCATGAATATTTTGTTTACTCCAGATGCTTGGTTAATGAACACGACCAGTAAAGTATATGCCATGCCCTGGAAGGACTCTGATATGCTGTATGATTCTACATCACCCAAGTTTATTCCTTTACCATGAATATTTTGTTTACTCCAGATGCTTGGTTAATGAACACGACCAGTAAAGTATATGCCATGCCCTGGAAGGACTCTGATATGCTGTATGATTCTACATCACCCAAGTTTATTCCTTTACCATGAATATTTTGTTTACTCCAGATGCTTGGTTAATGAACATAACCAGTAAAGTATATGCCATGCCCTGGAAGGACTCTGATATGCTGTATGATTCTACATCACCCAAGTTTATTCCTTTACCATGAATATTTTGTTTACTCCAGATGCTTGGTTAATGAACACGACCAGTAAAGTATATGCCATGCCCTGGAAGGACTCTGATATGCTGTATGATTCTACATCACCCAAGTTTATTCCTTTACCATGAATATTTTGTTTACTCCAGATGCTTGGTTAATGAACACGACCAGTAAAGTATATGCCATGCCCTGGAAGGACTCTGATATGCTGTATGATTCTACATCACCCAAGTTTATTCCTTTACCATGAATATTTTGTTTACTCCAGATGCTTGGTTAATGAACACGACCAGTAAAGTATATGCTATGCCCTGGAAGGACTCTGATATGCTGTATGATTCTACATCACCCAAGTTTATTCCTTTACCATGAATATTTTGTTTACTCCAGATGCTTGGTTAATGAACATAACCAGTAAAGTATATGCCATGCCCTGGAAGGACTCTGATATGCTGTATGATTCTACATCACCCAAGTTTATTCCTTTACCATGAATATTTTGTTTACTCCAGATGCTTGGTTAATGAACATGACCAGTAAAGTATATGCCATGCCCTGGAAGGACTCTGATATGCTGTATGATTCTACATCACCCAAGTTTATTCCTTTACCATGAATATTTTTTACTCCAGTTGCTTGGTTAATGAACATAACCAGTAAAGTATATGCCATGCCCTGGAAGGACTCTGATATGCTGTATGATTCTACATCACCCAAGTTTATTCCTTTACCATGAATATTTTGTTTACTCCAGATGCTTGGTTAATGAACACAACCAGTAAAGTATATGCCATGCCCTGGAAGGACTCTGATATGCTGTATGATTCTACATCACCCAAGTTTATTCCTTTACCATGAATATTTTGTTTACTCCAGATGCTTGGTTAATGAACACGACCAGTAAAGTATATGCCATGCCCTGGAAGGACTCTGATATGCTGTATGATTCTACATCACCCAAGTTTATTCCTTTACCATGAATATTTTGTTTACTCCAGATGCTTGGTTAATGAACACGACCAGTAAAGTATATGCCATGCCCTGGAAGGACTCTGATATGCTGTATGATTCTACATCACCCAAGTTTATTCCTTTACCATGAATATTTTGTTTACTCCAGATGCTTGGTTAATGAACACGACCAGTAAAGTATATGCCATGCCCTGGAAGGACTCTGATATGCTGTATGATTCTACATCACCCAAGTTTATTCCTTTACCATGAATATTTTGTTTACTCCAGATGCTTGGTTAATGAACATAACCAGTAAAGTATATGCCATGCCCTGGAAGGACTCTGATATGTTGTATGATTCTACATCACCCAAGTTTATTCCTTTACCATGAATATTTTGTTTACTCCAGATGCTTGGTTAATGAACACGACCAGTAAAGTATATGCCATGCCCTGGAAGGACTCTGATATGCTGTATGATTCTACATCACCCAAGTTTATTCCTTTACCATGAATATTTTGTTTACTCCAGATGCTTGGTTAATGAACACGACCAGTAAAGTATATGCCATGCCCTGGAAGGACTCTGATATGCTGTATGATTCTACATCACCCAAGTTTATTCCTTTACCATGAATATTTTGTTTACTCCAGATGCTTGGTTAATGAACACGACCAGTAAAGTATATGCCATGCCCTGGAAGGACTCTGATATGTTGTATGATTCTACATCACCCAAGTTTAAGGAATATGAAAACATATTCTGTGGAGAGGTCAGTACATTTTGAGTTCTATTTTCTAGAAGGCAGTCTCTGAAAATCAACTAACAATATGTGCATCTCATAGAAAGTTTCTGTATTTGTTACCTTGCTGTATTCCAATTCTGGCTTTAACTCAATGATAATTTGTAAATGTTTGATATACATATATTTCTATCAATTTCTAAAAATGTCCAAATGATTGTTTTCGGCAAATGGGTGAAACAATATCAATCCATTAATAATTGTTGTATTTCTTTCTTTGAAGTTGTTCAGGAGGTTGACAGATAGATAGATTGAAAAAAAATTGTATTGTAGATCAAGTCATGTTTTAATTCAAGCATTACCAGTGGCAAAATTCTAGACTAGTCCAAATTCAAAGTTGTTGCAGACAACAATTTAAAGTGACTGGAAGATTACATTTTTTGGTCTTTCTGTGAAGAAAACTTTTTGGGAAATGAAGAAATTGCTTGTAACAAGCAATTTCTTCATTTTCCATGATGTTTTCCAAAGCCTTTATCTTTTAGTGCATCAAAACGGGTCACTTTGTGATAATGGATTAATTGTCTAACTGTACAGTGCACAACGATCTGCTTAAATTTCACATATGTGACCCGTCACGCTAAAAGGGACCTTATCCAAACTCAAAAAATCCAAATTTTGACAAACTTGTCAGACTCACCACAGGTTAACCAGATACTGTATGTGAAAAATGAACATATTGTAAGATAGGGAAAACGTTCCGAATTTAGAAAATTACATTCAAATGAAAAGTGTCGGCCCTAGTCTGGCTGCGCGGACTGCGCAGACTGACTAGGGTCGATATTTTTCACACACCCGATAAGGTCCCTTTTAGCGCGACGGGTCACATATATAAAAGTTTTCTGGTATTTATTTGATAGATGGACAAGATCTTCAGAACAGAACCTATAGCTAACAGTGTACTTAAACAGAGATACTACAGATGCTTCATAGATAACTTCCAGTAAGTCATTCTAATTTTCTGAAAGTCGCTTTTTATTCCCCTGTATTGAAAGATCATTTTCCTATTATTTCAGAACTTTAGCTGAATATCTGTATGAAAATGAAATAATCAAGCAACAGAGGGGGTTTGTTTTAAATCCCCCTCTATATCCACGTCTGAAGATGCACTGCTAGGAACATTTTAGTGAATCAGTGATAAAGTTTAGACAACTGCTTAATTTCATTCTGTTTCATTATCGTGATTATGTTCTCTTCCAGACAAAATTACCAAGATCCTGAGGCCCCTGTCTCCTTTACCTACTCCCTCATATTTAACGGCACAGAACCCATCATTAAGGGGGAGCTAGACGACATCATATTTTCGAGCAGCGATGTTTACGACTTCAGCGGTACACGCTGGGTCTTCATTGGAGATAAATGGCTGATTAACGAACAAGGAATGGATGAGATCAAGATTAACATTTCGGATTATCTCCTTGTTATTGTGACGACGGAACCACCCAGCGCAGGTAAATTTTATTTTCTAAAATGTGTAGGACATAATCAGGTACATATTGTTGCTTTTTAACAAAAACCTCGTAACTGCAGCTTTCTTCCAAATTTGAAGCTGCAGTGTCAAATAATAAACGAACTATGTATCCTGAGAGACGACATGTGGTCCCAAAATGTTGCCTCCCTGGACAGATTCGATTTTACGGAGTTGCTGGAGAAGACAGATAGGGAAATATTTGATTGTCGACGTCGACAGATCTGCATTGTTTTATACACAGAAAAAAGCGGTTATTTCTAATGTCGGATTCCAAATAACATATGGAAACAATATAGATTGACTTATATGCATACATACCATATTTCTCTCAATGGAATCCGGGAAAATGGGTGAAACTTTTTTGGGATTCGTGTTACTTTTTTGGGTTTTTGTTGAAAAGCGAGGATATGTCAAACTCTGAGCAATAATATTTTCTATATTTGGAGGTGAATCATTAAGTAAGTCATTTACTTTTTCTAAATAAAAATTCCAATCTTTTGATTCAAAAGCTACTACAGATGACAAAAACAGGTGTAGAGAAAAGTAGGCTTTATGTCCAAAATGACAGTGAAAATATTGAAAGTAACACATTTTTTATCAAATACTTCCTGTAATAGATGTTACAAAATAGATGTTGGGAAAGAGTTATCTCCTCGTTATTGTTAAAACTGAACCACCAAGTGAAGGTTACAGGGCTAGTTTCGTGATGCTGACTATTTGTTACCATTTTGTAAAATTTACATAAGCAGGTAGCATAGATAAAGATCAGACTGCACATACGTGCAGACTGATCTTATTCTATGCTGCCTGCCAAAGCAACCAGAAGTATTGTAGACCAGCATGCATGTTAGTTTAACTGTTTCCCAAACAAGAACTGGTTTATAGACATAATTATCAGAAATGGCTTGACAGATGAAATTTTCTTTAAAGTAAGCTGGTAGCTTACTATTATTTGATCAAACAAAAAGAAATGAATGGCCTAAAAGCTTCAAACACAAAAAACGGATACAGATCTAAATTCATAATGGTTGTAAACAAAGGTGTACAAAATTTGATGTAAATTTTTAAAACGAAAATGAGAAATTGTAAAATGGGCTTGCACCATAACCAGTTCATAAGGGCTCTTTTTCCAGATTTCGGCGCAAAAGTATGTTGAAACATTACAATGTGTTATTAGTGTATCAAAACTTTCCCTAACAAATTGATTCTACTATATGTTTATTTCAGTCAATACTATAGTTAACATGACCTTCCAACTGAAGAACTTAACCATGACATCACAACTACAAGATCCTAATTCAGCACAGTTCCAGGCCATAGCCAGTGAATTCTGTTTGAATGTAAGTGTATTGTTGCTTTTTAACAAAAAAGTTGTTTTAAGCATCAGTTACCAGGGGCCCGTATTACTAACGATCGTACGTTTGATTTTTGCATAATTACTTGTAACAACAGCCCTGATTGGCTCAGTCGGATTTCTCATGCAATCAGATGTCCTGTTACACAGTTTACACAAAAACTTGATCGTATGATGTTTAGTAATACAGGGCCCAGGTTTTTGTTGAAAAGCAGCATTATGAATTTTTATACGCCGCCGGAGGCGGACGTATATTGGCGTCATCTTCTCCGTCCGTCCGTCCATCCGTCCATCCGTCCGTCCGTCCGTCCGTCCGTACGTACGTCCACTTTTCTTGTCAACGCAACTCCTCCTAAGTTTCTGGCTGGATCTTCTTGAAACTTGGTCAATGTTATCACCTCAATTGGTAGATGTGCATGAAGGAAGGATTTTATGGTTCGTTGATTTTTGCCTGAGTTATGCCCCTTAAAAACTTAGTCTCTGGGGCTTATTGAAATTGCAGCCTTGTCAACGCAACTCCTCCTAAGTTTCTGGCTGGATCTTCTTGAAACTTGGTCAATGTTATCACCTCAATTGGTAGATGTGCATGAAGGAAGGATTTTATGGTTCGTTGATTTTTGCCTGAGTTACGCCCCTTAAAAACTTAGTCTCTGGGGCTTATTGAAATTGCAGGCTTGTCAACGCAACTCCTCCTAAGTTTCTGGCTGGATCTTCTTGAAACTTGGTCAATGTTATCACCTCAATTGGTAGATGTGCATGAAGGAAGAATTTTATGGTTCGTCGATTTTTGCCTGAGTTACGCCCCTTAAAAACTTAGTCTCTGGGGCTTATTGAAATTGCAGGCTTGTCAACGCAACTCCTCCTAAGTTTCTGGCTGGATCTTCTTGAAACTTGGTCAATGTTATCACCTCAATTGGTAGATGTGCATGAAGGAAGGATTTTATGGTTCGTCGATTTTTGCCTGTCAATGTTATCACCTCAATTGGTAGATGTGCATGAAGGAAGGATTTTATGGTTCGTTGATTTTTGCCTGAGTTATGCCCCTTAAAAACTTAGTCTCTGGGGCTTATTGAAATTGCAGCCTTGTCAACGCAACTCCTCCTAAGTTTCTGGCTGGATCTTCTTGAAACTTGGTCAATGTTATCACCTCAATTGGTAGATGTGCATGAAGGAAGGATTTTATGGTTCGTCGATTTTTGCCTGAGTTACGCCCCTTAAAAACTTAGTCTCTGGGGCTTATTGAAATTGCAGGCTTGTCAACGCAACTCCTCCTAAGTTTCTGGCTGGATCTTCTTGAAACTTGGTCAATGTTATCACCTCAATTGGTAGATGTGCATGAAGGAAGAATTTTATGGTTCGTCGATTTTTGCCTGAGTTACGCCCCTTAAAAACTTAGTCTCTGGGGCTTATTGAAATTGCAGGCTTGTCAACGCAACTCCTCCAAAGTTTCTGGCTGGATCTTCTTGAAACTTGGTCAATGTTATCACCTCAATTGGTAGATGTGCATGAAGGAAGGATTTTATGGTTCGTCGATTTTTGCCTGAGTTACGCCCCTTAAAAACTTAGTCTCTGGGGCTTATTGAAATTGCAGGCTTGTCAACACAACTCCTCCTAAGTTTCTGACTGGATCTTAATGAAACTTGGTGGATGTTATCACCTCAATTGGTAGATGTGCATGAAGGAAGGATTTTATGGTTCGTTGATTTTTGCCTGAGTTATGCCCCTTAAAAACTTAGTCTCTGGGGCTTATTGAAATTGCAGCCTTGTCAACACAACTCCTCCTAAGTTTCTGGCTGGATCTTAATGAAACTTGGTGGATGTTATCACCTCAATTGGTAGATGTGCATGAAGGAAGGATTTTATGGTTCGTTGATTTTTGCCTGAGTTATGCCCCTTAAAAACTTAGTCTCTGGGGCTTATTGAAATTGCAGCCTTGTCAACACAACTCCTCCTAAGTTTCTGGCTGGATCTTAATGAAACTTGGTGGATGTTATCACCTCAATTGGTAGATGTGCATGAAGGAAGGATTTCATGGTTCATTGATTTTTGCCAGAATTATGCCCCCTTCAATCTTAGTCTCTGGGGCTTAATGATATTTCAGCCTCGTGAATGCAATTCCTTCCAGGTTTTTCACTGGATATTTATAAAAACCTTTTTGTGAACACAATTTTTTAAAGGTTTTTCAGTGAATATTTATAAATCCTTGTCAATGTCATTTTTTTGTCTCAAGTTTTATAAGTGGCGGCGTATATTGTGACGATGGCACTCTTGTTAGATTAATACATTTTTAGGGGTGGGTCTAGGATTTCTTTAACTTCTAGGTGGTCCAAATTAGGTCAAATTCTACATAGACTGAGTGCTTATGGCAAAAAAAAAGATTAGATAAAAAGAGATCAAAGGGGTTTCATTTGAAATTTCTCCATTCATTCAATATTTTCTGTGTTGTATTATAGACAAACCCTATATGTATGAACATTAAGTTTGTTGTCTGCAGCTGCTTTCAAATCGGATCAACATAGAATTTTGCCGTTTGGGAAAGGGTTAACAAACATTATTGTTGTTTTCAGTTGACAAGGACATACAGACCAAGGTTCCCAGACTATGATTCTTGTGATGTCAAATCATTGTAAGTTACAAACTATTCTTATACTTTAATTTTTTATTCTTAAGAACTTGTTAACTTTATTCCTTGATTTGAAACTTCAGTCTTTACTTATATTCTCGCTTACTTGTTTTACAAATTTGCCATTACCACTCACTGACGCCTTTGTGTTCCACAATACATAGGCTTAGGAAAACATTGTTGAAAATGAAGAAATTGCTTGCTTCTTTACCTACAATTTTTTTCTACCAAGAAAGACCAAAATATGTAAAATTGTATGCACTTAGATTTGTCAAATGCAACACCTTTGAATTTAGACTAAAAATTTTCAGAGTTCATTTGGACTGGGAGATGGATGTTATTAGTTACTTTGGTTTTTAAAAAGTTCATGGGCTCAGACCAGCCTACATATTGCTGTTTTTCAACAGAAAGCTCGTAACTGCAGCTCAAAACAAGCTGCAGTTACGAGGTTTTTGTTGAAAAGCAACAATATACATACAATCTGATCAAGAGACATGTTTGTTTTTATAGATTCTTCAATATCTATAGCGACTGAAGAGAGCAGTATGGATCTTTAACATATTACTGCACAATGACACCTTTTGACTACAGCTTTTGACTCCCTCACAAAAACAGGCTTGGGAAAACATTGTGGAAAATGAAGAAATTGCTTATGACAAGCAATTTCTTCATTTCCCACAAAGTTTTATACCCAAAAAGACCAAACAATGTAAGGTTTTATTTACTTGAAACTGTCATCAGCAGCATCTTTGAATTTGGACTAGTCTAAAATTTTGCCATTTGTTAATGGGTTAAACTCTTAACCAAAGCTGTTGTATAAAGTTTCACTTTAAAATTACATGAGATCATTTTTAAAAGAATAATAATAAATAGAAAATGTTAGAATGTTTATCCATTTTCTCACATCTCACTTTTATACAGCTTTGAGAAAGATGGAATCATGCAAGTGAACTTCCAGTTAACATTCCGTGGTGAACAAGATGACATGTTACCACGGTTACTCATTGGCATGTTGATTGAGAACGCTCACAGATCCACGATCGACAACATTATTGTTCTATCCATCGGTCCGTTGTTTGTGTTTGAACAATCATTACAGCAGGGTAACACAATGTCGTCCGTCATTAAAGGTGGAACAACTCTGGGAACCCCTTCAGGTATGTTTACATTATAATTTGGTTTATCTCCCTTTTTTATCCTTTTTCATTTTCACAGCTTGACCAGACAAAATTGATTGGCTTGGATTTAATCCTTTACCAAACAAGCTTGATACAGGGTATAAATTTGATATAAAGATTCATTGTTCATTTTGAAATTATTGTTTCACTTGTTATAAGAATGCTTCAGATTTTAGTGCCAATTAGAAATCTATTCTTTGATGTATTCATATAAGTTAATGTTATTCAAAATCCTGTAATGTTTTGTTTTACCATTTAACTGATTTTTTGCTTATGCATGATGATATCATTTATTTACCCTATCAATTGTGTTGTTTTTGTGCTTGAAATAACAAAATATATTTAGTTACACATATGCTTTGAGTGTATATGTTATGTTATATCCAAACCAGAGCTACAGACAAGAGAGGGTGAAGGCATTCTAGATTTGCTTTTTCAAATCTAACCCATGCATTGTTTGTGTGACGAGATGATTCCAATGAATGCCCACAACATAGGATTTGATTAACCCTTTCCCAAACGACAAAATTTTAGGGTGATCTACTTCAAAAACTGCAACAAATGACAAAATGGATGTTATTAAAGATAGGATTTGTGTAGAATATGGCACAGAAAATATTGAGACAAAAGGAGAAACTGCTGGTTATCAGCAGTTTCTTCTTTTGTTTCAATGTTTTCCGGAGTCTATTCTCTTAGGAACGTCAAAACCAGGTCTTGTTTGGGAAAGGGTTAACAATAAAGGAAATAATGCGCTTTGAAAAGCCTTTATTCCCTCTTATCTGTAGCTCTTCAAATCTGTATCAATTGTTACTGTTCATTTGTAGAGTGTTGAATGTTATATATAGTTTCAATATCCACATTTTTAGCTTTGAAACGTTTTTGTATCTTTATATACTTCTTCAAAAACTAGCAGCTTGTCTTAACTATAAACCTCTAGGCTTAACCAATATGCAACATAATTGTTGGGGGAAATCTTTTCACAAATAATAAATAGCAAACAATGAAGAAAAGTAATTCAATATTGTTCACATTAAGCGATTTCTTTCCTTTGCCTGCTATAGCTTTTAATCTTGTGAGTTACACTTGCTTAAAATGACAAAACATTGATAGCTTTTTCTGGTGCTAGTTTTTGAAGAATGTTTTGTCAATGTATGACTATTTGTATTCAAAGACCGTATTTGTGGCGTTGTTTGACATGTAAGTTATGTAAGAGTTATCTCCATAATTGATAGGCTTCACGGAGGCTTCTTGCTTCTTAACCCTTTCCCAAATGACAAAATTTGACATGAATAAAAAAGGAAAGTCAATTCAGCTACAAATTCAGTTTAAACCAGCATGAGAAATGTGTATGTAATATGGAAAGTATTAGGAGAAAAGGAGAAAATAAGAGTACTCTCTAAATCAGTATTATCTTCTTTCCTCAGTATATTCTATTGAAATCATTTTTAATTTGATTCCAAAAACGGCTTGTTTGGGAAAAGGTTCAGCTTCTTTACACTCACAAGGTGTAATCAGAAAAAGAGAATTAAAAGAAGAATGAAAACATGATGAACAGAGAACAAATATTTAATCAGAGATGCAAGAAAATGACTTGTTGGCTTCATTCTGTCTTTTGAAAAGAAATAAGAATCACTGTGGGAAATTACTACTAGACACGACAATAAGAACAACAATTGCAGAAGAACTTCAATAAGTATGTTTATAAGTCAGACTTAGTCTGTTTATGAACAGTATGAATTTTGTTTGAAGAAATAATGATGAAAATGTGCCAGGGATTTTCTAAATGTGATGGATCTTATGTTAAAAAATCATTTTTGATGAGCAAACAAATATTTGCCCATCAATAACTTTTTGCCAGGTACACCAAATTCCAACATTTTTAAACATTCCCTGCTTCAAACAAAAAGTTGGTCTTGTATTAATAGATTTATTCAAGATTTCTGCAATTCTTCTTGTTATTGTGTAAGGTGTTTCCCCACTGTGAAGATTTGTTTCTATGTCATAATCAATTTCTAGGTTTCAACCTTTCCTAAACAATACTGAGTTTTGGCTACTATGAAAAAAGAAAGCTTAGTAAAACATAAGATAGAAAGAAGAAAATGCTGATACCCAGCATTTTGTTTTGCAGCATTGATGTCTCCTAAGTTAAAATGTTGCAGCTTTTCAACAAAAACCTTGTATCTACAGCTTTAAACAAGCTGTAGATATTAGGTGTTGTTTAAAAGCAAAGATTTAAAGAATGAATTTTTTCTTAAAGACCCATTTTTCCGTCAAACTTTGTTGTTTGGGAAATGTTTAACAGTATTATGAATCGTGGTACTTATTCTTGCTTCTTTACTCTCTTTTTCTGCCTTTGTGTTTTTAAAAAAAGGATGAATGAATTTGAATCAAGAGCTTTGGCTTTGTTAAGAGCCAAGCAAAAACAAAAGAAGATGCTTTAGATGTTTTTGCATGTAATGATTGTTATTTATATATGTAACTATGAATGTTATATTTTACTAGTATATTATATGCATTGCATGGCTTTTTTGTGCAGCAAGCGCAACCTTGAAAGCAGCAAATGTAAGACTTCCATCGTAGCACCAGTATGAAAGTTCAAGGCCAAATGATGAGGTGTAAGAAGCGACAGAATCATGAAGGCTTGCTAAGCGTAAAAAGAGAGGTTAGAACCACATCTTTTGTGTAGCTGTGTGAAAGATAAAGAGAACTTGTGCTAGTTTTCATAGAGACATACTTTCATAGCAACATCGTAGAGTGTTTTCTTAGGGACAGGGATGTCCTCAGATTTAATTCCAGATGATGTGAAATTTTTGTGTGAATACAAGATCAGTCATGCAGCTGTGCCATCTTTCCTTTTGATAAAAAGACAAGCTTTCATCAAGACCAAGATAAACATATCATATGCTTGGTCATATGAATTCTTTCATGTACCAGAGAATATTGTTGTGATGCAAACAAAATGTTAAAAAGGCAGCGTAGAGTTATTATAAATGAAACCATCAAATTAAAGACCCATCAAGACGGATATTCCTGAGCTGAAACAATTAATTCAATTGAAACCTATTTCAAGGATTGAAATTCAGGGATTGATAATCAAATAATAAAAAAGCACTTATATATCGTACATAAAGAACATACATTTATGTATATATGTCAGTTTAAAATGTCTATTACTGCATAAATGATAATACTTGAAGGTGGAATTATATGATAAAAAATAAGATGTGGGTAAAGCTCCCTTTATCTTTGGACACTATATATTATTATGTTTACCTAATCCTTTAAAGCTGTAAACAATAGGTTAATTAGTTTAAATGCATAATTCACATTTTATCAATCTAAATAATCATAGCAAACTGCCAGCGCCTGCAAATCAGCAGCGATTAACAAAGTTTACTAAAAAGCTTGCCAACTTTATTTGTCAGTGGAGAAACATTCATACTAAAGGCATGGGGACATGTGAGATTATAATACACTGTACTAACACCATCGTGATTTGACCACATGGTTACATGTATTATAGTTATGGTCTCATATTTATCAGCTTGACTACTTTTCAGTTTTAATTCTTAATTGATGTAACAGTGAATTTGATTGGCTGAGACATATGGCCCCTGTTCAACCATAATTGCTCAGTTAGTAGTCTGTCAGCCTAGGGATCCTATTACTTTTGCATTCAAATCATTACTTGGTCAGTATTATTTATAAAATTTGACAAAAGTAATTTGGTATCACCAGTCAGCATATCTCGTAAAGTCACCCACCAATGGATTGATAAACTATGTGGGTGAGCAGCTGGAAGCTCAATTAGGGTGTTGTGGTAGTACTGTTAAGAGAAACAACAGGAATCCATGGTTAGGTGCTCCAGGCGTGGCAATATGACCATAGCAGTTGGAAACAGCGTAAAACCTCAATAAACCAAACCAGCATATCTTGTACAAATTGTGTACATTTGGTAAGAGCAGTAGGAAGTTTGGATTGGTTGCTGTGTTTGTACTGCTATGAGAAAAGTTAGGATGATGGTTATTGGCATCAATCAATGCAATTTGATTTAAGAATTTTAGAATATAGCATTTAATCCCATTCAATTAATCATCATATGTCTTGGCCAATCAGATACAATGTTATAAAATTAAGAATCAGACATGTGATATAGATCTGTTGGTGAATATGGTCCCGTGTTTCTTTACAGACCCGTGCAAGCCTGACAAATCCAATGTCTTCTTCCCATTCCCCGGGGACGCAACAAAATTCATAATATGCTCGTTTGGACAGTCCTATGTATTTGCGTGTGGAGCAGGACAGGTGTTTGATGTGACTATCAGTCAATGTGTTTAACCCTTTCCCTAACGACAAAAATTTTTGTTGGTTCAATTCAAAAGCTACAGGCGACAAAATAGTTGTTTATCAAGATTGGACTTGTATACAATATAGCTCAGAAAATATTGAGGCAAAAGGAGAAAGTGCTGATTATCAGCACTTTCTTCTTTTGCCACAATGTTTTCCAAAGCCTACACTCTTAGGGACGAAAAACCAGGTCTTGTTTGGGAAACAGTTAAAATTATGACATGATCAATAACAAAGGATTATTTTTAAACATACTCTACTGCTGAAAAGACATCAAAAATTACAAAACAATATGTTTGACTCTATTCAAGCTCTAAAATGTCATAATACATGTAGGTTTTGCAGTTACTTTTTCATTTAAATGGAATTCTCTATTCCACTGATTGGAACTTGCAAGCATTGTTATGCTCCATGAATTGTGATTAATATTTGTGCACAAAACACACATGATAAGGGAGACTTGTAACATTCAGATAGATCAAAGACAGTTATTTTTGATGAAGAATAAATCATTATGGAGTAAATTTCTGCTGATAATCTACGTGTGATTATATTCTTGGTTAAAAACTTATATAACCAGCCATGAACACAGCCTTGTTGCCTTTGAAGACTTCAAGAAGGAAGACCAAGCTATGCCATGAAACAATACATTTCCATGTGGTGGATGTCCAAAAGATGTTGAAGAAATGACAGACACAAATATTGATCTGATCTGAAGAGTTGTACAGAAATATGCATGTCATTTTTATTTTCTCGCTATATCAAGGGAATTGTCAAAGAATTATATATTGCAAGCTGAAATATGCATGGAACAGTTTGTTGCCTAGACAAATTATTACAGTCATGGTGGAAATGGATTTTTAGCTAGCCAATGCACTGAATATCTTCTAAAATGTTACTGAAGTAACATTTTACCATATTTGAATGGGGGCTGGATTTTAATGGACAAATGAAGATTTGGTGCAAAACTATTGCAAAGGCATATACACTTAAATAGGCTTGCACTAAACCTTCCCATGAACAGCTGAAAACACAATTTTGTAAGTGTATGTGGATTTTTACATGCACTTACAAAAAATTTGGATTGACCCAACAAAATATTATTTTTCAAATTTCTGAAAACATTTCCGTTCCAAACCCCTTCACAGGTGATCCATGTGTTCCGGACAAAAACAACGTAATTTTACCCGACCCCAGTAACAAGGCAGGATATTACATATGTATCGCTGGCAGCGGAGTAAAGAGCGTCTGTGACAGTCCGAAGGAATTCAACGCCCGAGTTAGCCAGTGTATCATTCCATAAATACTACGGCAGTGATATGTTGCTGAAATATGTGGTCACTTTAAACAGAGAAACACAATAGAACAAGGACACAAAATGGTGAACTAAGACTTATCCTGCTGAATTTAAATTTTGTTTCCAATAAACTACCAATTAAAGAGACATTTCAAAAAGAGACGTTTCAATAGGAATAGCTAAGGTTTCTGTCAGAAAGCAGACAGTGTAGGCTAAGATCAGACTGCATGTCAGTGCAGGCTGATCTTAATCAATACTGCTTGCCAAAGCTTTGGTCACAACAGTAAAGTGACTTAACAGCATGAGAAAAGTTGGGTAATGTTATTATTATATTAGATATTAAATTAAATTTTTCAACACAACTTATTGAACAAAGAAATAAAAAATATTGGAATCAATTGTAATGAGTTTTATGAGAAATTAAAATGTAATAAGTAAATTTTCTAGTTTTTTTGCTGGTCAAATTACTTTCTCACGGTGGCGATTGTGCATCATGGGATGGATAATAACTACAGCCAAATAGCCTCACTTCTGGCAATAACTCTTATTTCTTTGTTGATTTTCAAACATTGTTGCATGTACCCTGCCTTACTGAGTGCTTTCCTCAAAAATATGGTATTTTTGTAAAATCTGTTTACTGTTTCCAAAATTTGAACCCAACTGACCAGCAAAATCACGAAAAATTCGTTTAGTTTTTATACGCCCGTCGAAGACGGGACGTATTATGGGATCACCCGTGACGTCCGGCGTCCGGGCGTCCGGCGGCGTCCACTTCTTTGTCCGGACCATAACTCTGTCACATTAAGTCTGATTGACTTTAAACTTGGCAGTTATATTCTTCTCATCATTACGGAGTGCAGTGCACAAGAACCATAACTCTACCTGGCTTATTTTTTGAGTTATTGCCCTTTGTTGTTTTTCATACTTGAATCTTGTCCGGAGTATATCTCTAAAAGTATAATAGCTAGGATCATGAAACTTCATGGGTGTATAGATCTCACAAAGGGGGAGCGCAGTGCATAAGAACCATAACTCTACCTGGCTTATTAGCTCACCTGAGCACGAAGTGCTCAAGGTGAGCTATTGTGGTCACTTTTTGTCCGTCGTCCGTCTGTCTGTCCATCCACAATTTCGTGTTTACACTCTAGCATCTACAAATATTAGCCAATCTTGACCAAACTTGGTCAACACATGTATGGCCATAAGATCTCGGATGAGTTCGATTATGGGTCAGATCGAACTAGAAAGTCAGGAGTTATCTGCCCTTGAATGCGTATAATACTTTGTTTTGACATTGTTTACACTTTAGCATCTACAATTATTGATCAATCAAGACAAATCTTGGACATAACATTGCAGACCATAAGATCTCAGATGAGTATGATTTTCAGTCTGATCTGACCAGAAAGACGAGAGTTATGTGCCCTTGAATTTGACAAAATTGCCATTTTCGGCTGTTTTTGACACTGTTTACACTCTAGAATCTACAATTATTCATCAATCAAGACAAAACTTTGACACAATGTTTGGGACCATGAGATCTCGGATGAGTATGATTTTCAGTCTGATCTGATCAGAAAGTTGAGAGTTACTTGCCCTTGAATTTGACAAAATTGTCATTTTTGGCTGTTTTCGACGATGTTTACACTCTAGAATCTACAATTATTGATCAATCAATCTAAAACTTGAACACAATATTGGGGATCATAAGATCTGGGATGAGTTTGATTTTCAGTCTTGTCTGATCAGAAAGTTGAGAGTTATGAGCCCTTGAATTTGACAAAATTGCCATTTTTGACTGTTTTCGACCTTATTTACACTCTAGAATCTACAATTTTGACCAATCAAGACAAATCTTGGACACAAGGTTGGAGACCATAAGATCTCAAATGAGTTTGATTTTCAGTCTGATCTGACAAGAAAGATGAGAGTTATGTGCCCTTGAATTTAATAAAATTGCAGATTTCGGCTGTTTTTGACATTGTTTACACTCTATAATCTACTATTATTTATCAATTAAGACAAAACTTGAACACAATGTTTGAGACCATAAGATCTTGGATAAGTGTGATTTTCAGTCCGATCTGATCAAAAAGTGGAGAGTTATGTGCCCTTGAAATTGATCAAATTGCCGTTTTCGGCTGCTTTTGACCTTGTTTACACTCTAGAATCTACAATTATTGACCAATCAAAACAAATCTTGGACAGAATGTTGGATATCATAAGATCTCGGATGAGTTTGATTTTCAGCCTGATCTGACTAGAAAGTCGAGAGTTATGTGCCCTTGAATTTGACAAAAGTGCTGTTTTTGGCTGTTTTTGACCTTGTTTATACTCCAGAATCTACAATTATTTATCAAACAAGACAAATCTTGGACACAATGTTGGGTACGATGAAATCTTGGATGAGTTCGATTTTCACAATGTTATTGACCATAAGTTCGTTTTCAGTCTTTATTTTTAACCCTTTCCCAAACAAGACCTGGTTTTGACGTCCTTGATAGAAAAGGCATGGGAAAACATTGAAACAAAAGAAGAAACTGCTGATAACCAGCAGTTTCTCCTTTTGTCTCAATATTTTCTGTGCCATATTTTACACAAATTTTGTCTTTAATAACATCCATTTTGTCATTTGTGGCAGTTTTTGAAGTGGATCACCCTAAAATTTTGTCGTTTGGGAAAGGGTTAAAGTCATAAATATTTTTTGAATTGAAGAAAAGTGTTGCTTATATCATTTTGGTTCAGGTGAGCGATTTAGGACCATCATGGTCCTCTTGTTTTTTGAGTTATTGCCCTTTGTTGTTTTTCATACTTGAATCTTGTCCGGAGTATATCTCTAAAAGTATAATAGCTAGGATCATGAAACTTCATGGGTGTATAGATCTCACCAAGGGGGAGTGCAGTGTACAAGAACCATAACTCTACCTGACTTATTTTTGAGTTATTGCCCTTTGTTGTTTTTCATACTTGAATATTGTCCGGAGTATATCTCTAAAAGTATAATAGCTAGGATCATGAAACTTCATGGGTGTATAGATCTGACCAAGGGGGAGTGCAGTGCACAAGAACCATAACTCTACCTAACTTATTAGCTCACCTGAGCACGAAGTGCTCAAGGTGAGCTATTGTGGTCACTTTTTGTCCGTCGTCCGTCTGTCCGTCCGTCTGTCCGTCCGTCTGTCCGTCTGTCTGTCCGTCCACAATTTCGTGTTTACACTCTAGCATCTACAAATATAAGTCAATCTTGACCAAACCTGGTCAAAACATGTATGACCATAAGATCTCGGATGAGTTCGAATATGGGTCAGATCGAACCAGAAAGTCCGGAGTTATCTGCCCTTGAATGCGATAAATAGCTAGTTTTGACATTGTTTACACTCTAGTACCTACAATTATTGATCAATCAAGACAAAACTTTGACACAATGTTGTTGACTATAACATCTCACATGAGTTCAATTTTCAGTCTGATCGTACTAGAAGGTGTTGAGTTATGTGCCCTTGAAATTGACAAAATTGCCATTTTCGACCGTTTTTGACTTTGTTTACACTCTAGCATATACAAATATTGACCAATCAAGACAAAACTTTGACACAATGTTGGTGATCATAAGATCTAGGATGAGTTCAATTTTCAGTCTGATCGGACGAGAAGGTCTTGAGTAATATACCCTTGAAATTAACAAAAATTGCCATTTTCGACTTTGTTTACACTCTAGCATCTACAAATATTGATTAATCAAGACAAAACTTTGAGACAATATTAGGGACCATAAGATCTTGTATTAGTTTGATTTTCAGATTGATCGGATCATAAAGTCATGAGTTATATGCCCTTGAATTTGACAAAATTGCCGTTTTTGACTGTTTTTGACTTTGTTTACACTCTAGCATCTACAATTATTGACCAATCTAGACAAACCTTTGAGGCAATGTTAGGCACCATAAGATCTTGTATGAGTTTGATTTTCAGATTGATCGGATCATAAAGTTAAGAGTTATACGCCCTTGAATTTGACAAAATTGCCGTTTTCGACTGTTTTTGACTTTGTTTACACTATAGCATTGTACAATTATTGACCAATCAAGACAAAACTTGGTCACAATGTTACGGACTAAAATGTCATGTATGAGCTGATTTCCAGATTGATCAGATCAAAAGTTCATGAGTTATACACCCTTGAATTTGACAAAATTGATGTTTTTGATTGTTTCGGACCTTGTTTACACTTTAGCATCTACAATTGTTGTCCAATCAAGACGAAATTTGGACACAATGTTGCTGAACATAAGATCTTGCACCACTTTGAATTTCAGCTTAATCATAGTAAAATTTGCTGAGTTTGCTGAGCCCTTCAAATTGACAAATTTGCTGTTTTCGACTGTTTTTACTCTAACAACCACAAATAGCGACAAACCGAGACAAAATTTGGACACAATGTTGTTGACCATAAGTTTGTTTTCAGTCTTAATGTCACAAAACTGAACAAAACTGTTGCTCATATCATCTTGGTTCAGGTGAGCGATATAGGACCATCATGGTCCTCTTGTTTTTTGAGTTATTGCCCTTTGTTGTTATTCATACTTGAATCTTGTCCGGAGTATATCTCTAAAAGTATAATAGCTAGGATCATGAAACTTCATGGGTGTATAGATCTCACCAAGGGGGAGTGCAGTGTACAGGAACCATAACTCTACCTGACTTATTCTTTGAGTTATTGCCCTTTGATGTTTTTCATACTTGAATCTTGTCTGGAGTATATCTCTAAAAGTATAATATCTAGGATCATGAAACTTCATGGGTGTATAGATCTCAACAAGGGGGAGTGCAGTGATCAAGAACCATAACTCTACCTGGCTTATTTTTTGAGTTATTGCCCTTTGTTGTTTTTCATACTTGAATCTTGTCCGGAGTATATCTCTAAAAGTATAATAGCTAGGATCATGAAACTTCATGGGTGTATTGATCTCACCAAGGGGGGTGCAGTGCACAAGAACCATAACTCTACCTGGCTTATTTTTTGAGTTATTGCCCTTTGTTGTTTTTCATACTTGAATCTTGTCCGGAGTATATCTCTAAAAGTATTATAGCTAGGATCATGAAACTTCATGGGTGTATAGATCTCACTAAGGAGGAGTGCAGTGCACAAGAATTTTAACTCTACCTAACCTATATTTTGAGTTATTACCCTTTGTTGTTTTCATACTTGAATCGTCCAGGGCATATCTCGAAAAGTATAATAGCTAGGACCATGAAACTTTTACCAACCTGCTCCCCCTGTTGACATAAAGCAGTGTTACGGGCGTATCTTTTGACAGTTTGACACCTTGTTTCTGGTTGGTTTGGATAATTTTTTGAGAAAAGAATGAGGAGTTTTCAAAGAAGTCATACATTTGAGGAAATAGTTCAGTTACGACAGTTAGGCGTAGTACATGCAGCAAACTGTTTAAAAATTGACGCAGAAATAACAAAGTGATTGCAAATTTCTTACTTGAAGCGAGACTAATTTTGCCATGGTTGCTATCCATCCCATGATACACAATCTCCACCATCACTCTCACGTTCTGTTTATTTTGCCCCATCTGTCTGTGTTTCAATTTTCCTGCAATGAATTTTACATTAAGCACAAATTGCTTTGACCAAGAGTAACTTGGCTGTCATACATGTTTCTTGTGTATAGAAGTAGTGTACAATACAAGACACATAACATTCAAGATATTTAGGGAAAATGAGAAGTTTTATTAATGCTGTTTATCAGAATTATTCTCTTTTGCCTCAATGTTTTGCCCAACTTTCTCTATTAGAGACTTCAAAACCTTTCTTGGAAAGGGTCAATTGCTGTAATGGGCCTTTTTCAATGTCCTAGTCCAAATATATGAGTATCAATGATCCCTTTCCCAAACAAGATCTGGTTTTGACGTCCCTAGTAGAATAAGTTTAGGAAAACATTGAGGCAAAAGAAGAAAATGTTGATAATCAGTATTTTCCCCTTTTATCTCTATATTTTCTGGGCTACAACGTGTACAAATTCCTCATATGTAGCTGATTTCAAATTGGAATAGCATAAAGTTTGTTGTTTGGGAAAGACTTAAATCAGATTGTGTTTTGTCATTATGTTGCCATCATGTTATTCAAATGGAGTTGTTTACCAACTACAGCACCTAGATTCACAGATTAAATGGTGAGTATAATGTGCACTGATATGATATATACGCCTTGCTCTATACATGTTTGTTTGTCTGTCTGTTTGATTTGCCTTTCTCTTAACCCTTTCCCAAACAAGACCTGCTTTTCTAACCCTAATAGAAAAGGCTTGAGAAAACATTGAAACAAAAGAAGAAACTGCTGATAACCAGCAGTTTCTTCTTTTGTCTCAATATTTTCTGTGCTATTTCATACACAAATTCTCTCTTTATCAATATGTATTTTGTCATTTGCAGCAGCTTTTGAGTTAAACCACCCCAAAATTTTTTTGTTTGGGAAAGGGTTAACCCTTTCAGAACTCTGAAATAGCCCACCATAAATGACCTTACAGAGCATCTCTAGCTATTAGCTGGGGATGTACTGCCAGGTCATCTATTTTGTGCTATACACAGGTACAAATAGGGAACGATTTTTTTTTTTTAAAAAGTGACGTAATTTCGGACAAACAATAGTATTTCGTTGGTGTTGTTATAAAATCTCGTAACTACGGCTTGATTCAAGCCGTAGTTACGAGAGTTTATAACAACACCGAAGGTTTGTCAAAATATAACAGTAAGCCCAGTCTTATTTTAGAACAAAATTCATTGCCATTGAAAAGAGTTTCTGACGACAATCTTAGTGTTAATGAAAACAAAAATTTAGACTTTTAGCACAGAAAACTTTGAGAGAAAAGAAGAAGCTGGGTAGCCAGGATCTGGAAAAACGTCCCTTAAGGCTTTTGAGCCCAACATAGATCCAGATCAGCCTGTGCATACGCACAGTCTGATCAGGATCCATGTTGTTCTCTTATAGCTACTTTGTGACCTGTAGTAATTCAAAGAGAGCAGCATGGATGCATATTGGACTGTATTTGACGACAGACTGATGCTGAAACTTTATTTCTGAAAATGCTTTAAGGGACGCTTTTCCAGATCCCGGCTCATATGTGTTCTTTTCTGTTGTCAATAATGTTGTTGTTTTTTCTTCTTCAAGATATCAAAACCAGGAGTTAGAATATGTTTCAAACTGCAGTCTTAGTCATTAGAGTTCTTATCTGAGAAAGAATCCGGAAAAAGGTCCCTATTGCCGTTTGAGACATAGCATTTCAAGATCAGCCTGTGCCTAAGTAAAGTCTGACCAGGATCCATGCTACTGTCTTACAGTTTCTAGTTTGTGATGAAGAAGAAGCTTTTGAAACAACATGGTTCTTGATCAGACTGCATATACATGTATATGCAGGTTGCACAACCCCCAAAACCTTATAGTACCCTTTACCAGATCCCGACTCATTTCAACTCTCATAAAAACTTTTCTGTGTCTCCACTACCCTTCTCATTTCACTATGGATAAAAGTTTTAAGAGAAGAATAGATAGATCCTGTGCATGCTTTAGTTTAGATTTTTTCTGTCTTTTTACTTTCTGATGTTTTTGTGCTCAAATTTGTGTAGATACCTAAACCCATTACCAGGTCATTGATCTAAATGCAAAGCTCTTACAGACAAAAATTATTCTGATGAACTATTTAAATCATTGGAGGTGAAAGTGAAAGAAAGTAGCTGGGAAAAGAGTATGACACTATTTTGAAATTGTTCTCTTTTCTCTGCCACTTGATTTCATTCTTTACAATTTCTGTAATAGGTTGCAATTGTTTGGTGATAAGTGAAATGATGGATATCTACAGAAATTTTTCTCTAAATCTTGCCTTACTCTACAAGGCATGGATAATGATTGGAGAATTTGTAGTTAAATTTGTAACACATTGGCAAACCTTTTTTTACGAAATGGTTATGCATAATTTATAATATAACTTTAGAAAAATGATGCAATGGAGAACTTGATTATAGCTTTGCAAAGATAAAAAAGTAAGAAAGGAATTGTATTGTCTCATTTGAACAAAAACCTCGAGACTGCAGCTTGTTTAAAGCTGCAGTTACGAGATTTTTGTTGAAAAGCAGCAGTACTGTATTCTATTGTACATATTGTACATGTATACCTAAAGAATTTCACAAGAACTGGATTGAAATAGACATCCAATAGTGCACATGTCATTTATACATTTTGCTCTTTACTTTGGTTACAATCATTTGCTGTAATTGATAATAAGTGAGAAAATTTACAAGTAACTTGTATTTCAATTTGTTACAAACACATGGTGCCATCATGGTGGGGTGTAAACATGACGCAACAACAACAATTATGGCCATACTTTTTTAGGTCTGCTGGTTGTTTGGCCAGCAGGCTATATTTGTTTGGTGTTACTTTATATGGACAGTTTCATATTCTTGTTCTCTGCACAAAAAGTTGGCCATATTGTCTAAAAATATTGACCTGGTATTGACCTTTATGCAAGAATACATTTTAATAAAAAATGTCATGAGAATATATACATAAATAGACTCATCAGAGTGAAAGGCATTCTTATTAAGGCCATGACTTCAGGTCAATATTTCTGGACAATACAAACAAAAATAAATAACATTTTACCTATATATTTTAGTTCACCACAAATAACCTGGCAGAGCATCCCTAGCGCTATGTCAGGCCATTTTATGTGAGCTATACTTACTATTGTATTCACTAAGTGTTATTCTTATATGTTTATTTTTCTGTTATTTTCAGCCGACCCCAGTTTACAAGCAGACCCTTCTGGCTTAATGGGAATAACACAAGTTTACCAAATAACAACATTAGAAACAACAATCAACAACATGGCATCATCAACAACAACAACACCCAAAACAACAACGACAGTGACAACAACAACAACACAGCCGACAACAATTTCAACAAATATGGACCCCTGTAAGCCTGACAAGGACAATGTATATTTCCCAGTGCCGGGTGATTGTCATAGTTTTTATTTGTGTTCATTCGGAACCACCTATACATTCCAGTGTCCGGGTGCTACCGTGTTTTTCCCAACAAAAAATCTGTGTGATAATAACAATGGTAGTATTAAATGTGCACCAAAAGTTTAATTTATTGAAGAATATATAATATAAAATTCATTTTTGTCGAGCCCGCTTGCGGTGAGCTCGACATAGTTGTCACAATGGCGGTTCGGTGTATGTGCGTTAGTGCGTGCGTGCGTTAGTGCGTGCGTGCGTGCGTTAGTGCGTGCGTCCGTCCGGATGGAGCTTGTCCGGGCCATAACTTCACCATGGATGGAGGGATTCAGAAATAACTTGGCACAAATGTCAAGCTCAGTAAGGCGGAGTGTCGCGTGCAAGAACCAGATTCCAAGCTCAAAGGTCAAGGTCAAACTTGGAGGTCAAATGTCAAAAATGAGAAGATTTTTGCTTGTCCGGGCCATAACTTCACCATGGATGGAGGGATTCAGAAATAACTTGGCACAAATGTCAAGCTCAGTAAGGCAGAGTGTCGCGTGCAAGAACCAGATTCCAAGCTCAAAGGTCAAGGTCAAACTTGGAGGTCAAATGTCAAAAATGAGATGATTTTTGCTTGTCCGGGCCATAACTTCACCATGGATGGAGGGATTCAGAAATAACTTGGCACAAATGTCAAGCTCAGTAAGGCAGAGTGTCGCGTGCAAGAACCAGATTCAAAGGTCAAGGTCAAACTTGGAGGTCAAATGTCAAAAATGAGATGATTTTTGCTTGTCCGGGCCATAACTTCACCATGGATGGAGGGATTCAGAAATAACTTGGCACAAATGTCAAGCTCAGTAAGGCGGAGTGTCGCGTGCAAAAACCAGATTCCAAGCTCAAAGGTCAAGGTCAAACTTGGAGGTCAAATGTCAAAAATGAGATGATTTTTGCTTGTCCGGGCCATAACTTCACCATGGATGGAGGGATTCAGAAATAACTTGGCACAAATGTCAAGCTCAGTAAGATGGAGTGTCGCGTGCAAGAACCAGATTCCAAGATGAAAGGTCAAGGTCAAACTTTGAGGTCAAATGTAAAAAATGAGTTGATTTTTGCTTGTCCGGGCCATTCCTTAACTTGGCACAAATGTCAAGCTCAGTAAGGCGGAGTGTCGCGTGCAAGAACCAGATTCCAAGCTCAAAGGTCAAGGTCAAACCAAACGCCATTGTAATGACAGCTGTAGACATAGGTATGGTCTTCTTTCTTCAAAATGAGCGGGCTCGACATGTTGCCCTTCGGCATCTAGTTATTTATTTTTAAGAATAATTTATTCCATGACTTTGAAATTTATGTAGGAAAACATTGAGAAAAAGATATTTTTAATATTAATGAATTACCATGACATAATGACGCTCGTTGATGCCATGCATGATACATGCTTTGGAAAATGAAGAAATTGCTTTTCCACAAGCAAAAATTCTTCATTTCCCACAGTGTTATCTACACTGAAAGACAAAAAAAGTAAAAATTGCAATAATTTTAAATTCTTGTCTGAAACATCTTTGAATTTACAAACGTGTAAAGTTTTGCCATCTAGTAATGGGTAAAATCTAGAGAAGATTGTGACTTGACACTGATGAGCAGGTAGCTTAGGCTACAATCAAAGTCTGTACACAGACTTGTGTTTGTCTACACTGTCTTCCAAAAAAAGACAAATTGCAGGTTATTCAAGCTAGGCAAGAGTTTATACCTGATTTAATATACTGATTTCATCAATTTTTCACCATGGGATCCAAACATCACTGTTTGGGCACATCACATTTTTACTGTTTTCTGCTACATATTTTATTTTGTTAAAGTATTCAATTTATCATTAGATTGATCATTCTAAACTCTTTGCCTATTTTTTTTTTGGCTCCACTGGCCGAAGGCCAGCGAGCTATTGTCATGGCGTTGTGTCTGTCGTGCGTCCGTTAACTTTTTCTGTAAACATCTTCTCCTCTTATACCAGTGGGCCAATTTTGACCAAACTTGGCAGAAATTTTCCTTGAGTGACCCTTTTCAAAACTTGTTCGCGAATTTTTGATTCGTCAAAAAATGTGGGCGTGACAGGGCAGGGGCTTATCAGACTAAGAGAAATCATAAGAAAATTCTTTAAAAATCAACCATTGGGCCAATTTGAACCAAACCTGGCAGGAATGTGCCTTGAGTCATTCTTTTCAAAATATGTACACAAATTTTTACGTTTGTCAAAAAATGTTGCCGTGGCAGGGAGAAAGGGGCTTATCAGACTTAAAGAAATCATAAGAAAATTCTTTAACCCTCATCCTACCAATTGGGGTCAATCTGACCCCACGCATCATTTTTTGCGTGTCATATTTTTACCGCATGCACTCTGGTGTCCAAATTTTAGGAGTTTGTTGGTCTACTACAACCTTCTTCATGTCACACAACATTTTCAGATTTTAGCATAATTTGAGTGTGTAATATTGATTTTTTTGCTGGGGTCAGTTTGGACCCCACTACAATTACTCTTTATTACAACTATTTAAACTTATTTAAACATTTTTGTTAAAAAATCTTCATCTAAAAAACCACTGAATGCATTTCAACCAAACTTCCCAGGAGTAATCCTTGGGCAACCCTCTCTGAGATTCCCTCAAGGAATTTTGATCTGATAAAAATACCCGAGTTATCTGCCCTTGTTTGCCCAAAATTGCAGTTTAGACTATTTTTTTACTATTTTTACTCTCACATCTACAAATTTTGACTAGTCAAAAGAAAACATGAACAGAATTTTGGTAACTATGATATCTTGCCTGAGTGCAAGTTTCAGCTTGATTGAAATCTTAGATCATGAGTTATGTTCCCTTGAAATTTATGCAAAAATTGCATAAAATAGTAAAATAAATACAGGCCTATGGAGCGAATCAAGCCCTTTAGGGCCTTCTAGTTTTTCATTTCCGTATGTTTTTGTGCTATTATCATTTGTTAGTAACCAATATAACATTTAACCAGAGAATATGTCTTTTGTGAAACTTATTTTGTCATGAAATTCAAAATTACGTGTGGGGTCCAAATGGACCCCAGTTGGTAGGATGTGTATTGTAAAATATGTTGGTAGGATGAGGGTTAAAAAACCAACCATTGGGCCAATTTGAACCAAACCTGGCAGAAATGTGCCTTGAGTCATTCTTTTCAAAATTTGTACACAAATTTTTACGTTTGTCAAAAAATGTTGCCGTGGCAGGGAGAAAGGGGCTTATCAGACTTAAAGAAATCATAAGAAAATTCTTTAAAAAACCAACCATTGGGCCAATTTGAACCAAACCTGGCAGAAATGTGCCTTGAGTCATTCTTTTCAAAATTTGTTCACAATTTTTTACATTTGTCAAAAAATGTGGCCATATCAGGGAGAAAGGGGCTTATTGGACTTAAAGAAGAAAATCATTAGAAAATTCTTTAAAAATCAACCATAGGGCCAATTTGAACCCTACTTTGCAGGAATGTTCTTTGAGTCTCTCTTTTCAAAATTTATTCACAAATTTTTACATTTGTCAAAAAAATGTGGCCGTGGCAGGGAGGAAGGGGCTTATCGGACTTAAAGGAATCGTAAGAAAATTCAACCAGTGTGCCAACTTGAACCAAACTTTGCAGGAATGTGCCTTTAGTCATTCTTTTTAAAATTTGTTCACAAATTTTAATATTTGTCAAAAAATGTGGCCGTGGCAGGGAGAAAGGGGCTTATCGGACTTAAAGGAATCATAGGAAAATTCTTTAAAAATCAACCATAAGGCCAATTTGAACCAGACTTTGCAAGAATGTTCTTTGAGTCTCTCTTCAAAATTTACTCACAAATTTCAAGATTTGCCTGTGTAAGGCTTACAAAAAATCATGGGATTATTCTTCCACTTAAGCCAGTGGAGCGATTCAGGCCCTCCTGGGCCTCTTGTTTCGGAAAATTATTCGTGACAACAAGAATTGACAAAGGTTATCCTGATTTACCAAATGTGGATAACTACGCCAATATCCGCTGTCATGGATGATAGCGATGTTGCACAAAGTGTTTGGTATCTAATGATGGATTGAATACCATAAGTCACAGCTTTTCAACAAAAAACCCTGTAACTGCAACTTTAATACAAGCTGCAGTTATGAGATTTTTGCTGCAAAACGATGAAGTCTTTATGATAATTGTCTTATATTTTTACAAAAGGAAGTCGTTTTATTTGCACATTTTTAATGGGAGAATTATGCATTTTAATCGAATTGTCTATTTACCATGACGTTTTATATCAGATTTCTGTAAGTATTATTTATTGATCATTTCTGTATATATTTTGTCATTCTTTTTCATTTTTTTCTAATAAATAAGTCTTCGTGGAGACTACTTCAAATAACGAATTTGTTTATTGCTTCCTGCTAGCAGAATATCGATGCTTTTGAACGAAAACATCGTATCTACAGCTTAAACCAAGCTGCAGATACGAGGTTTTCGTTGAAAAGCGACGATATATCCTTTACCAAACAAGTCCTGATTTTGCTGTCCCTAACTAAAAACGAATTGGGAAGCAATGAGAAAAAAGAAAAGTATTGGATTATAACGTTTTCTCCTTTCCCCTCAATACTCTCCATCCTATAATGTGCATTTCGAAATGAAATATGTAGCATTGGTTTCATTACCTACAACTTCTTTCAAATTGGCAAAGTCTGAGATTTTGTAACCAGTCAGTGTTATGGGCAGTCCACTTCTATTCAGATTTACGCGACATCGGAAAGATTCGTTACAGAATTACTAATGAGTCGGGATCTGGGAAAACGTCCCTTATAGCATTTGAGAACAACATGGTTCCAGATCAGCCTGCGTATACTCGCAGTCTGACCTGGAACCATGTTGTTCTCCAATAACTTCCTCATGGTCTGTAGTAACTATTTGAGAGTTACATGGATACTGGCTAGACTGCATCTAGGCACAGCCTGATCTTGAAATATGGCTGTCTCAAATGCTATAAGAGACGTTTTTTCCAGACCCCGGCTCAAAATAATATGTATTTAACCATATTCCGGTCGGTGAATTTATGAGTCTACGTTATAGCCATATCAAATACTGAGAGGCAAACCCTAGTTCTTCCACGTCTTCTGAGAAAATGATTTATAGACTACATGTGTATGTATGATTTTTAAACTCCACCGAAGGTGGCTGTTTATTGGTGTAACCTTCTCTGTCTATCCGTCTGTATGTCCTTCCTCCCGTTGCGAAGGTTGTTTCATATCGCATTGCGCCATCGAAAAAGGGGACCTTTTCAATTAATTAATGCAATAATTAACGTTGACACAACCCTGCATTTATTTTCATTTTGTTACCTTTACAATGCCTTGTAACACACAAAGCATTTAACATCGCCACCATTCATTTTCTCAATCAGCTTATAAATTGAAGCAGCGAAAAGGCAATGCATATACATGCCTGTGGATCGATTCCTGCCCTTCCAGTCCATTCGGTTGAGACTTTACATCAAACACAGTTTTCATTTGAAAACTCCATTCAGCCAATTAAATTCAGTCTGTCTAAAATGGTGTCCTTATGGAAACACGGGCATTTAATCTGATTATCATTTATCTCATTTTGAAAATCCCAAACATATTACTTGTTAAAATTTGTACTGCGAGTCTATCAGCATCCATTAACTTTACAAATATTTCCTCGTATCTACGGAGAAACACGTGCGTTGCAATGCTAAATGTGGTGACGTCATCTGTCATGGCGCACGTGGGCACCACATATCCAACAAGACGGGTTGCAATGGCGTCTTTATACATGCTGTTTCGCTTGTTTATCGAAGCCATAAAGGTCAATGGCCTTCCTCTGGTGCCATCCTCTGTGACTTTCGATCTCTGGTGAAAGGTCAAGGTCAAATAAACAAAAGTAGAAATCTGTACTGTTTACTCGGACCCTTCCATTACTGTACATGAATTCTTGTCCGACAAATGAGGTGTTTGTCGTCTTGGACCAATTAAGAATTGTTCCATAAGGGTTTCCTGAAAGAAATAAAAAAAATCCCGAATCATTTCAGGCCCGTAGGAAGCGATTTTATATTGGGTGTTCCCCAAGCCCCTCTGTCTGAATATTGGGGGGGGGGGGGGGCTTAATTAAATGTCCCCATAATTTTCCATGTAAAAAAAGAAAAATCGGCATTTTTGGCCAACTTTGCTCGTACTAAGCTCCCCTAGTCCCCCTGTTCCTACGGGCCTGCATTTGCAAATTTTAGTATTGTTGTATTAAAATATTGACGAGACTACATAAAGACTAAATCACAATGAAACAGTGTAGGGGTCTATACCTCTGCGATAGTTCTGTACCCGCAATCTGCTCGAATTTTTCGCATCTAACATTCGTACAAAACTTGTACCAACTATATTAACTTATTATACCCCCAAATTCAATTGGGGGGGGGGGTATATAGGAGTCAGCTTGTCTGTCTGTCTGTTGGTCTGTCTGTTGGTTTTTTCTTCAAACATCTTCTCCTCCTCAACCACCGGGCCAATTCTTACCAAACATGGCAGAAATGTTCCTTGGGTGACCCTTTTCAAAACTTATTCGTGAATTTTTGATTCGTCAAAAATTGTGGGCGTGGCAGGGCGGGGCTTATCGGACTTAGAGAAATCATGTGAAAAATCTTTAAAAATCAATTATCTGGCCAATTTGAACCATACTTGGCAGAATTGACCCTTGAGTGATTGTATTCAATGTGTGTTCATGATTTTTTCATTCGTCAAAAAATGAGGGCATGACAGGGCGGGGCTTATCCGACTTCAAGAAATCATTAAATAATTCTTCAAAAATCTTCTCCTCCTCAACCACCGGGCCAATTCTTACCAAACATGGCAGAAATGTTCCTTGTGTGACTCTTGTCAAAACTTATTCGTGAATTTTTGATTCGTCAAAAATTGTGGGCGTGGCAGGGCGGGGCTTATCGGACTTAGAGAAATCATGTGAAAAATCTTTAAAAATCAATTATCTGGCCAATTTGAACCATACTTGGCAGAATTGACCCTTGAGTGATTGTATTCAATGTGTGTTCATGATTTTTTCATTCGTCAAAAAATGAGGGCATGACAGGGCGGGGCTTATCCGACTTCAAGAAATCATTAAATAATTCTTCAAAAATCTTCTCCTCCTCAACCACCGGGCCAATTCTTACCAAACATGGCAGAAATGTTCCTTGGGTGACCCTTTTCAAAACTTATTCGTGAATTTTTGATTCGTCAAAAATTGTGGGCGTGGCAGGGCGGGGCTTATCGGACTTAGAGAAATCATGTGAAAAATCTTTAAAAATCAATTATCTGGCCAATTTGAACCATACTTGGCAGAATTGACCCTTGAGTGATTGTATTCAATGTGTGTTCATGATTTTTTCATTCGTCAAAAAATGAGGGCATGACAGGGCGGGGCTTATCCGACTTCAAGAAATCATTAAATAATTCTTCAAAAATCTTCTCCTCCTGAACCACTGAGCCAATTCTTACCAAACTTGGCAGAAATGTTCCTTGTGTGACTCTTGTCAAAACTTGTTCGTGAATTTTTGATTCGTCAAAAATTGTGGGCGTGGCAGGGCGGGGCTTATCGGACTTAGAGAAATCATGTGAAAAATCTTTAAAAATCAATTAGGAAGCCAATTTGAACCATACTTGGCAGGATTGACCCTTGAGTGATTGTATTCAATGCATGTTCATGATTTTTTCATTCGTCAAAAAATGAGGGCGTGGCAGGGCGGGGCTTATCCGACTTCAAGAAATCGTTAAATAATTCTTCAAAAATCTTCTCCTCCTGAACCATTGAGCCAATTCTTACTAAACTTGGCAGGAATGTTCCTTGTGTGACTCTTGTCAAAACTAGTTCGTGAATTTTTGATTCGTCAAAAATTGTGGACGTGGCAGGGCGGGGCTTATCAGACTTAGAGAAATCATGTGAGTTTTTTTAAAAATCAATTATTCGTCCTTTGTGAACTTAAGTTGGCACAAATGTTCCTTTAGTGATTGTATTCATTGCATGTTCATGAATTTTTGATTCGTTAAAAAATGAGGGCGTGACAGGACGGGGCTTATCCGATTTCGGGAAATCGTCAGATAATTCTTCAAAAATCTTCTTCTCCTTAACCACTGAGCCAATTCTTACCAAACTTGGCAGGAATGTTCCTTGGGTAACTCTTTTCAAAACTTGTTCGTGAATTTTTGATTCGTCAAAAATTGTGGGCGTGGCAGGGCTGGGCTTATCGGACTTAGAGAAATTATGTGAAAATCTTAAAAAATCAATTATCAGGCCAATTTGAACCATACTTGGCAGGATTGACCCTTGAGTGATTGTATTCAATGTATGTTCATGATTTTTTCATTTGTCAAAAAATGTGGGCGTGGCAGGGCGAGGCTTATATGACTTCTTTAAAAATCTTCTCCTTAACCATTGGGCCAATTCTTACTAAACTTTGCAGGATTGTTCCTTTGGTGACTCTTTTCAAAATTTGTTTGTGAATTTTTGGATTCGTCAAAAATTGTGGGCGTGACAGGGCGGGGCTTGTCGGACTTGGAGAAATCATGTGAGCAATCATTCAAAATCAATGCTTTGACCATTTTGAACTTAAGTTGGCACTAATGTCCCTTGAGTGATTGTATTCAATGCATGTTCATGAATATTTGATTCGTCAAAAATTGTGGGCGTGGCAGGGCAGGGCTTATCCAATTTTGAGAAATCGTCAGATAATTCTTCAAAAAATTTTCTCCTCCTTAACCAGTGAGCCAATTCTTACCAAACTTGGCAGGAATGTTCCTTGGGTGACTCTTTTTGAAACTTGTTCGTGAATTTGTTATTCGTTTTTTTTTTTATCAAAATTGGCAGGAATGTTCATCGGGGGACTTATTTCAAAATTTGTTCATGAATTTTTGATTTGCAAAAAATGTGGTAATGGCAAGGCAGGGATTATCAGACTTAACGAAATCATGAGAAAAAAGCAATTAAACAGCAAATTTGAACCAAATCGTACAGGAATGTTCCTTGATTGACTGTCTTCAATGCATGGTTGTGAGTTTTTGGTTTATTGAAAAATATGGGCATGGCAGGGTGGGGCTTGGGGATTGTTAAATGTGTTGTTTGGTCTGTTGATTTTTTGTTCGCTCTATTTTCCAATTGATCAGCTCACAGTTCAAATGAAGTCAATTTCTCAAAATGCACAAAAACTGCACTTTTGGGGGGTATGATCACTTTCAGTGATATTCTAGTTCATTTTCATCTCCGGTCAACCTTTTTAAATTGCTCAGTCTTCTAAAGACCGATGTACCAAATACCTTTTATATAAGAGTTGATCCCTCCAAAATGTGCGAGAGCATAATGAGCAGGTTCTGCCGCGGCAGGGTTACCATAACTATGTGCTCTCTTTGGGAGGCGACCTGAAAGAAATAATAATCAATTGTCTTCGAATTAAAAAAGAAGGGAAAAAGAAAACCATGGGTAGCGTGTTAAAAGTGTAGTGCATTTAGACAATTAAATGTCATAAAGATAATTAGTGTCAGGGACCTTGTTTTGTGATAACATTTTATATTGGTACTGGGCTTCATTAACTAGTCAAGAAATTGGGCATTCTAAGATTACACGTGAAGGCTCGAATATGGCTGGAATTTTATTTTTGCAACTTTCGCGTATATTTAAACTAAGGTTTTCACCTCTCGGTTATAGGCTTTTGACATCTACAGTTAGTTTTGGTGGTTTCTCAACCATAAGATTATAAAAAAACATATGAACGTTTCTAAAGTAAATAAGCTAAGCATGTAAATAATGGTCATACCAGCACTACATTGCATGTGACGTTATTGCCGAATTTCGAAACAGCTCGATACGTGTTTTCAAATTTATTTAACAAAGACCTCAAAATTACAGGAAACAGATCTTGAAACCAGGAAAAATATTGAAAGGGGAAGTTTTATAGCACTGTGACTTTATCTAGCGGACAAGTGTCACATGCGTTTATTATAGCCGATTGGGTTTTATTAAAACGACAAGAGTTGAAATGTGGACTTCTCTTCTCCATTGAGCTTACAATAAAAATGAAATATCTCGCGAACCAATTTATAGATCACACAATAGGCTAGGATAAGACTGAAAGAGAGGCAAATAAAATAATAAATAAATAAATAAAGGGAAGCTTAAAATACCTTTTGCTAATCTTTTTCTGGATTCTCTCTCTGTCATCTGAAAATAAGTTTTGAATCGTTTTAAATTTTACTACGAATAGCTTACTCATTATCTGCCAGGCAACTACAAATGGTTGAATAACATTGTTTATATATCATTACTTGGCGTCATCATGTCAAGAGTCATATCATTCTTACTTGGGGTTCTTTTGTGAGTTAGTTCATGCTACCATATCGAAAGATTTATTGTAGTATTGACATATTTTTAACATTGGGCGTTTCCCAAGGACCTTGTTTTGTCTACATAAGTATTACAGGTCAGTAAGCTCTTATTTGTATGTATCATAGTACATGTACTTTCGACCTCTAAGCCATGAATTGATACCGGTATGTAGTTTGAGCTGTTTGCTTTTTAACCCTTTCCCAAACGGCAAAATTTTAGGGTGATCCACTCCAAAAACTGCCTCAAGTGACAAAATGGATGTAAGTAAAGATAGAATTTGTGTAAAATATGGCACAGAAAATATTGAGACAAAAGGAGAAACTGCTGGTTATCAGCAGTTTCTTCTTTTGTTTCAATGTTTTCCCAAGCATTTTCTATTAGGGACGCCAAAACCAGGTCTTGTTTCGGAAAGGGTTCAAAGATCTTATGGTGTAGGAGACAAACATTCGTAGGCCCAATTCCCGTAGAAACTGCCAGAGTGTGATACAGGTGATCAGAACGTGTCGTTTAGGCTTGTTACAATCATCATCACATACATGTACTATTTTCCACACATCTATCACTAAATATTATCTAAAACGAGCAAGTAGCTTATAGTAAATGTACATACCTTTTGAATAACAAATGTTATATTTGAGCCGCGACGCGAGAAAAGCGGAATTTAGCATAAGCGAAAACAAAGACGCAGATCAGCTTCGCGGTAACCGCGAATCTGATCAGCGTCTGTGTTTTCGCTGGTGAGAAAGTTTAGTTCTTCTTCTTCCCGTGTACGGAATTTCGCGACTCTAATCACTTTCTGCGGCTGTACAGCCTCATTTGTGTCGGATCTGGTCGAAACTCCCGACGACCGATTTTCTCGCGTCGCGGCTCAATTTTCTAAATGAACACATATTGACGCCACCTACTGTTTTTACTTGCACCACACTTTGTAGCATTTCAACGTCTTCAGAGACGCTTAGTGAAACAGCATCACAGGGTACTGTGTAATCGAAATCATGTAATAAATACCGATATACGTCTGAATGTACATCCGTGTATATATCTCTGACAACGAAATTTATTTTCAAAGACACGAAACACATAGCGGTTGATAGAAAAATGGTATAGCACCATAGCTTTAATTCCCGGAATCGCTCCTGAATCACTGGCATAAAGTACATTGCGTTCATTTCGCTAACTCGCCTTTCATTCCTGTTTATCAATTTTGCATGTAAATACATATCAAAGGTCATCTTGATAAGGTTATCAATTTATCAACTAGCAAATGTCCGTTATCACACTGCTATCTTTTTAAAAACAATACACGTTTTTAAATAGGCCTACAATCGTGCACATTTGATGCATATTATAATGCCTATAATTATGTATTTATGGCCAAGTGCAAATAAGGTGTGACAAAATGTCCAAAAATGAACTTTTGTTTTTGTATGTTTCAGTTGTTTTTTTATGGTAGCATATATGTTCAACTTTGCAAAAAAGTTATGTTTTCGAGGAAATTAAGTCTGATGTAAAAATTATTTGGGCTTTATTTATAATATTTGGGGTATATTTTTCATTTTTTATTCTTTTTTTAAGGAACAAAAAAGTATTTTATGATACTCGGCTTCACGCAACCAGGGCTGGGTCCGCAAGTAATTAAGTAAGACAGTGTTGACTGAAGAGGACATTTTAATGGAAATGTCACAACCATAAATTTATCACAGAAAAGTGAAGCCAACAATTGTCATGCCAAACATATGGATGGGCGGCCTCCAAGGAAACCGCCCGTCCATAGACCATAGTAACATATAGAAATTGAATAAAACACATCAACAGACAAATTGGAATTACAAGAAAAAACGCATTTATCCACAGAGCGAGCCCAACAGGCGAGAAAGAAGCTAAAAGGTGATAAAGGAAATGGTGATTGGGGTTGGTGGAGGGTAATTGTAAACGTAATAAATTGATGCTGTCGATCTAAGAATTTTATGTAGAATGCCTAGCAGGTCTGCGATTGGCTTGAACTGTCACGTGATCGCAGAACTGCCAGGCGATTGGATGATTCCAATAATAATATTTAATTACCCAACTTGATTAGTAATGCTGATGTTGTTAATCGAACAAGCATTCGCAATGGCTCCGCTCTGTGGAATAATGTGGTCTTTCGTTCATAAAGACTTTTATGCAGGAATAAACTATCATTTATGATACTCGGCTTCACGCAACCAGGGTTGGGTCCGCAAGTAATTAAGTAAGACAGTGTTGACTGAAGAGGACATTTTAATGGAAATGTCACAACCACAAATTTATCACAGAAAAGTGAAGCCAACAATTGTCATGCCAAACATATGGATGGGCGGCCTCCAAGGAAACCGCCACGAGTGAAACGACGCCCGACCATTTTTCTCAGAGGACTGTCAATTATATTTTGTTTCATAGTAAGCCAATGCCATATACAAACTTTTTACCCATTTTTTGTCCATTTCATTTGATTTTTTGAGAAAAATATTAAAACAAATGCTTTGAAAAGTAATGAGTTGTGAAAACATACTTGTATTGATTTTTATTCAGTGAAGATAAAGCATGATATGTCAAATAAAACAATTTCAAAATAAAAAAGACATCATACCTCAATAATAAAAAACAGAATTACTTCAATAGTTCGTGTTGTTACATTGTTATATGCAATTTAAAACTGAACGGATTTGCCGTTACTGTTGGGACACCATTAGCTGCCATGTATTTAGAGCCTTATAACATTTTAAAAAGGCTACTAATCAATGGGATTTATCATCTTGGTATTTAGGATAACTAAGCATTGACTTCACAGGAAGATAGAAAATTCTGGTTTACATGTATTTCATCATAATGTGAGTGCTCAAAGCCAAATAGTCAACTCTCTGATGGTGTAGCTACCTTAAAAATGTTTAATGGTATAAGAAACACATTGAAACAGGTAAAGAAGGGAATAGTTTCATTTAAAGAAAATATACTGGATTCCAGGCAAGTTTCCATAGCTTAACTTCAAGCTAAAGTATGTCCCAACAGTAACGGTTTTCTCCCAGCCAAAATATTTAAATCAATGGTGATAAACTAAACACATCTTCCAACTCACTGCATTAACCCTGTTTTCAATAGGAGAGGTCAAAATCATTGTATACTATGTATTAAATTGTGCTATTCATTCTAACAGATCTGCTAATGCCAGACAACATTTGTTCTCACAATGACAAGAAAATAACGGACTGCACTGGTTGACCAATTACTCATGACTTGAAAGTTACTGCAGCATTTTCAGTATATACTTGTAAAGTAAAATCAAACTGAAAATGTTTAAAGGCTACCAAGCTTGGCAGTTTATTGCACCGTATATTGGAAGAAAATCATTAAATTAACGTGTTTTGTAAAAGATCCGCCAAACTCGGTTGTTTTAAAAGTTTTATTTGCTTTTCTTAACATCGTTGAAAAACTGGTTTTCGAGAAAATAAAGATCGGCAATTTCCGTAAAATTGCCACGGATTGACGTCATCAATGGCTTGACTCCGCCCCCAATCTAGAGCATGAGGTGGCTGACAAAGATAATGTGTTCGACTTTTCTGTCATATAGCGAAGCCTCTGTTTTTATCCATTTCTCGATCGTAAGAGTAATACAGACAAACTTAAACCGTTCTTTGGCACATTCCTTAATTCACTTACGACATATTCTTTGACTGTTTTAACATTTTTTCTAACATTTACTGAGGACGAATTCCGTGTTTTGAGTATCGATAGGGGAAGTCGCTTTATGACAGAAAAGTCGGACATTTAACTTTTTCAGAAATTTCATACTTTCCGGGAAATGACCCATGACTGCCCGTTTTTCCCGCCATGACGTCATTCAGTGGCCAGTATGACGTCATAATTACAAGTCGGAAGTTTAGCGTATTTTCTTCGGCAAAGATCGGAAAAGACCAAAATATCCAATTTAAAAGACGAAATAAAAACACTTCTAATGTTGGAAAATTGTAGAAACTTTGATATTTGGTTAATAGTAAGGTGTTCTTTCGGCACAAGACTTTAATTTTGCCAATCATCGGACACTTTAAACAATCCACTACATGTAAATTGATTGAGTATTCCAACTTATGAATGAATAAATATATGCATATACATTAATTCAAATTAAACTTCACCTATGAAATTTTTGTTCTTGGTGTATTATCTGTATATTCTGTAAGACATTATCTGATTAAAACTCTTGCAGAGCTGATAAATTGTGTATAGTAGTACTATTATGTATTATATATTCATTAGTGGCTAAGTGAATGTATATTAAGGTATAACAAAATTGTTTAAATGATTATCTCATGACTTTTTGCCATTTTCGACAACTCCAGAGAGTAAAATTTAAAATACATGTGCAAACTAATTTTTGTCTATATCATGGACATTTTGTATCTTATACGTATATCAAATTATAATATATGATCGTATGAGCTTTATAACTCATCTTCAAACATGTACAAGTATATTGTATTCTTTCTTAGGATACATGCATGGCATTTTATTTCAACCCCTTTTAAATGCTATGCTTGGGTTCCAAAGATACAAAGTTTCAGTGGTTAAACAACTTAAAAAGTATCACTTTTGACTTGGGCATTTAGTTGAGGTCTACACAGTAAAAAGTGGAAGAAGTTCCTATCTTATCTATCAAATTTAGATTATATCAATAGCTACATGTATATGAGACATATCTTGTGAATGAGATCAAGAATACATGTGCATCATAAATTGTAAAATTGCTTGCCATTCAGCATTCTGTAGGTCTAATAGAATTATATCAGTGTTTAATTTTTTCAGTGATGTTCATACAACTTGAGTCTTGTAATGCACTTTGTAGCTTGAGAAAGGTTTTTTGGCTTGCCAAGTCTTCTTGAAAGTTAATGAAACCATTTTTTCATCAAGTAGCTCCTTGAATTAAATTGTCTAGAAATCTGTCCCAACAGTAACGGCAGCCTTTTAATCAATTTAGGCATGCATTTATTACAGTAAGGTTTATGCAGTCATTCTTAGTCAATTGTTTTTTGTTCTCAGAGCCTTACAGATTAAATTTAATAAGTTTAATGCATACTGTCATTTAAAAATAATCAATTTTTAGCTTTGATAATAGACTTTCAGATGCCATTCTATTAAGGCCTGACTTTGAACCCCTGAAACGTTTGGCTCATTTGATATTTAACTTGTAATACTAGTATCAACTTAACATGGATGTCTTGAAGTTTCACAGGACAGCTAATAGACATCTTATATAGTCTATTAGACAAGAGCAGCTTATCAAGAATGTAACCGTTACTGTTGGGACATTTTCCGTTACTGTTGGGACATTGTTTCTCTTTGATGTGCTTGCTGCAAATATACTAAAGGAAAAAAGAAACGCAACAAAAAATAAATGTGACCATACGTTTTGTTTGTATCTTTCTCATAATCACCCTCATTCGAGTACTTTTTTCAATGCAAAGTAAAACTTCATCATTTTACTTTCTAGTGTATAAATTTCATCAAGGTCACAGGTTATACGTGCCATAAATATGCGTTTAAATGAGAGCGGTTTGGCGTCAACGTTAAATGCGCTCTTGTATGCAATCCAATTTGACGTTAACGATTCCTGGCTGAAATTTGATTGCTGTACTATCCATGAATAGCATCAACAGTTTTTCTCGATAAAAAAATTTGTTTCCGTATGTAAAATAAGCGAACGTTATGGAACTGACGTCTTGACGTTAGACGTTGACGACCGCTTTTCGTGCGACCGTCAGTTGTTCCGTTCGTTTGAAGACGTTATCTCAAGCAATATTTTGTCAATCGATATACACCAAAGTCATCAGCCATTGTGGGTTGAGATGTTCCATTATTAAACATCACAATTGTTACCGGATGACGTCTTTGAATAAATGGCAAAGTGATATGAGGGATTACATGGAAACGAAAATCATTGCCTTTTGTCGAGTCGACGTGCATCTACACTAATCAAAACAGTTTTATGTAAAGTTTGTATATTTAAAGGTTTGCACGTGAGAAACGTGTAAATGTCTTTTTTGACGTTATCTCACAGGTAGGACAGGTTCCAACGTAAACACAAAGATCAATATCAAGATACGGTTCCCTGTAATAATCACTAAAAACTTTGACTCCATAACATAAAAGAATTAAGAGAAATAACAAAAAATAGTTGTTGCGTTTCTTCTTTCCTCTAGTATATGTAGATACAACAAAGTATTAAAATGGAAAGTGTTTGACAACCATTTGGGAAAAATTGAGGCTATGAATGAGGCCAGAAATCATCTGTATATTGATAATAGCTATCAAAAAACAAAGGCATGGTGGCAATCGTTACTGTTGGGACAAAATTTTGTTAAAAGAAAAAGACTACCAAAATTTTGACATGAAATCAAAAAGAAAAAAGTGATGTAAATCAGAAACTACATACTTTCCACCATGCATGTGTGTTATAATATCTCATGAACCACTTTCTTTGTGGCTGTGGCATCCACCCACAGTGAAATACCCAGATTTTGGATTTTTGGCCCATTTTGGGCGTTTTTTGAAAATTTCTCAAAAACAAAGAATTTCTTAATTTTTGACAAATTGTGTTTGTTTTCTCTTCAGAAACTGGCTCTAGAGGAGAAATTTAAAGACCAAGATCCTATTTATCGCTTAATGAAAAAGATATTTAAAAAACAAAAATGAATTTTTGATCAATGTCACACAAAAAAGCTGTTTTTTCGGCCTTTTTGCGATATTCAATCTTTTATATCTTTTGAACGACTTGACCGACTTGTCTTAAATTTTCAGCAAAATTAAAAAATGCATCCTTAATTCAGAAAAATAAGCTATTTTGATGGTACTTGTAGATATTTTCAAAATAATTTGCTGTTTCCAGGAACATAAATAAATTTTGAATGCTTATTTGCACTTGGCCATAACTTAAAACTAATGATAATAATGAGACCGATCGATTGGTTGATCGGACTTATTCGTTGCATCAACAAAATGTAATTGGAAAATATGGCCCAGTCCTATTTGGAAGGCGGAAAATCTAAGCCAGCGACCACAGCCTTAACCCATTACCAAACGGCAAAATTTTAGACTAGACCAAATTGCAGACGACAATTTCAGGTGAATGAAATTTTACCTTTTTCGGTCTTTTTGCGTAGAAAACATTGTGGGAAATGAAGAAATTGCTTGTCACAAGTAATTTCTTTATTTTACACAATGTTTTCCTAAGCCATAATATTGTGGGGAGTCAAAAGGAGTCACTGTGTGGTAATGGGTTAAAGGTTCGGCGCGTTACTATTGTACCGAAGGGACAGTTAAATAAAAAGACAAGATATCCATACATACAGTTCGACATATCCCTTATGGATGAGATATATAATAAGATTATCGTGGCTTACAGTTTCACAGGCGGCAATCACGTGACTTTGGCATGATATATTTTCCTCACTTATGTAAACAAAAACACTCTGTAAGAACACATTTTCTCAAATTTTTAATCAAATACTTAACACTCAATATTGTCATACGTGTCATTCGATACGTCATATTCTCTGGTCTATTTTGGTACCAAGATCTTCCCTCAAATCCCTGTCAAAGCCGAGAACATTCGTGCAAAGTATTTCTAAATGCCGTGATATATTTTCTGAAGAAATGTTTGCACTTTGCACGAATGTTCTCAGCTTTGACATGGATTTTGGGGATGATCTTGGTATCAAAATAATCCGGAGATTACGACGCATCGAATGGTACGTATCTCAATTCTGAGAGTTGAGTATTTGATTTAAAATTTAAGAAAATGTGTTCTTACCGAGTGTTTTTGTTTACATAAGTGAGGAAAATATATCATAACAAAGTCACGTGATTGCCGCCTGTGAGTTTAAACTTAAAGTATAGCGGACGATAATTCACCTGGCAGAGCATTCCATTCGATTAGCATGGGCTGCTCTGCCAGGTCGATTCTCGTCCGCTATATATATAATAACATGTTAGTGTCTTGTGATATCAAAGTTATCTGGCGAGGTTGGGAGAATTTATCATGACGAGGCTCTGCCGAGTCATGATAATTTCTACCAGCCGAGCCAGATAACTTTGATATCACCAGGCACTTACATGTTATTATATTTATCATGTTATCATCGAAAATCATAATACTTAAATAAAAATAGCTTATTTAACACGTAATTTGGGGTTATTCTAAGATTTTTAACGTATAAATTATTGCGCAACGAAATAAATCACACAGCAGTATGACAATTGGATCACCAAGGACAACTCTATCGAATCATACCTTGGATGCATCTCGCAGAACTACTTTCAGACTATGAATAGAATAGAATAGAACAACAATTCAAAACGTTCGTCTGTGACTTATGTCAACAATGATGCGACAATGATACTGAAATACATTGTTTGCAGTTCCAGTGTCCTCTCTTTTTAGAATGGTTACAACCTGAAAGTCCCGCAAGTTGCCATGGTTGTGCATTTGGTTGACCTAGAAAACTACTTTATGAAGCGTAGCCACTTCCGGCTAAGAAATCCAATTTTTTTCAAGATTTCTTCATACACACACATCCAAGGTAAGATTCGATAGAGTTGTCCTTGGTGATCCAATTGAGCAGTATGAAATCAAAATGTCGGCTTCCGATGAATATAGATCTAATTTCACTAGTCATTTACACGGCAATGTTTGAATCCAAAGAATTGTGAATATTGCAGTTGACTTCATTTGCATTTTATAGAATTTTTTGTGTACACAACTGAGCTCCAATGTCCGTACATTTATCGTCGCTTCGAAACAGATTTGGATCGGCATTGATGGCGGATCAGTAGTAAAATATTAGGCTATCGTCATGTACGTCATGTAGGTGTAATTATCTTGTAATTTGTGTACGACAAGCTTTCAATTCCAAAATATGCATATGCAGCCGAAAATGATAAAACAACTGAAGAACAAAGGAAACATAAAGCAATGTTCAGAACGTACCTTTATATTGGTTATTCAATGACAGAACTTTCGGCTTGAGTCAAGAATCTTCACACACACATTTATTATGCTTTGTGGGTAGTTTCTAGTTAGCCGGTCCCCAAACTAAATGGTCGCCAGTAAAGTGACAAAATAGAGTAATTTTTCATCAATAAAGAAGAAATAAGCGGGTGTGTGGGGGCAGCAACCCACATAAATAATTTCAAAATAAAATAAAGCAGGGGTGTGGGGGCGGCAGCCCCCAAAAATACTTCCTAGAAAATAGGGACCGGTATACTAGATGTGTTCCTGCTTTGTCATTCTTTCCTATGGGACATGTACTGTATGTCAGTTTCACTTTTCTCAACACAATACATATATGTATAATGTATAATCTACACAAAACATTGTTTGTAAAAGCCTTTTATATCACTAAATAAATCTTCTATTCTCGAATGCTTATGTAGTTGGTATTTACTTGTAAATTCACAAAAACAAACTTGAAAATGTCACCACTGAAACGTCAACATACTAAAACACAGATCTGCTCTACACAAATACATAGTATGACGTCACATGTGACGATGTCACAACTGTTTATGTCTTGGTCTAATTTTAGATCATTGGTGTCACACCAGTCAATTTTTACAAGTCAAATTATATGCAACGAGTTATGAATTCATGAAGGCCCAATAATTTTTACAATTTTGAATTGGCGAGGTTTGAAAAGTAGCTCCAATGAGATCTCGCGAGAGTATGCAAATTAGTTCTAAAAATAAGTGACTGCTATAACTTAATGTTATCGGACAGCTGATATCAGGTCAATGTTGACACAATAGCATGATAAACCTGTCTTTGTAACAGGCGTGATGAGCGAAAAATAGGGTAGATTGGACTATGGTAGACAAGCTCGATCTTGTAACATGATACGGCCCTTTTTCAGATCCTGAGTCAATTACACCGGTATATCAAAACACCAGCGGAAGCTAAAAAGTTATGAAATTTTAACAAGAGGGCCAAGATGGCCCTGGATCGCTCACCTGATAAAAGTTTGAAACATACTACTTGCAGAACAAGACACACCTTTTACATGACCTAGGTATCTCTAAGACAAGATCACACAACTTAAGATGCGAGATTATGATCCAGCTGAAAACAGCATTCCTTATTTTGAATGATAAATATTTGTGGCTGTTACAGTGAAAAAAAGTCGAAAAAAAAGCATAAATTTTGTCATAATCAAGGGCGCATAACTATATTCCCATAAAGATATTCTCATCAACATTATGTCAAAGTTGTTTTTGATTGGTCAATATTTATTTCTGTTTGAGTGAAACTAGAATATCACTGAAAGTTATCATACCCCCCCCCCCCCAAAAGCGCTGTGTTTGTGCATTTTGAGATGTACATTTCCTATGAACTGTGAAATGATCAATTGAGAAAAAGAGCAAACAAACAAAAAAAAACAGACTGACCAACACATGTTAATGTTGCAAACATTGCTTATTTTCAACAAATGACCATAATTCAGTCAAAAATCAGTGAACCATAGCCAAAATTTGATTTGCACATATTTGAGAGCCAGTAAGCATACCTGTAAAGTTTTTATGAAATCCATTTATTAGTTACCGAGAAATTGAGCGGACAAGAAAATTCACTCAAGGGCCATAACTCTGTAAAAATCATTTGACCGTAACCAAAATATTATATGCACATCTCCACTTTATCATAAGTTCACACGTGAAGTTTCGATATAATTGGACTAGTATTTTTTAGAAATAGAGTGGACAAAAAATCAACAAACCGGTCAACATATGTTAATGTTGCGAAAAAAGCCCATTTTCAACAAGGGCCATAACTCCGACAAAAATTAAAGAACCATGACCAAAATTAGATATGCACATATTTGAGAACTACTAAGTATACCAGTAAAGTTCTTATGAAATCCATTATTTATTTAAAAATTGAGTGGACAAGAAAATTCACCCAAGGGCCATAACTCTATAAAAAATCATGGGACCGTGACCAAAATATTATATGTGTATCTTCACTTTGTAATAAGTTCACATGCAAAGTTTGAATAAAATTTGTAGTGTATTGTAGGAGAAATAAAGCAAAAAATCTACAAACCGACCAACACATGTAATTTTTGCGAAAAAAAACCAACAACAAATGTTCAACAAAGTGCCATAACTCAGTCAACAAGAGCCGTCACAGACGGATTATGCTCCCCGAATAAGTGTTTGTCACAAAATAAAAACTATCATACATTAAGCCCCCTTTTCCCATGACAGCTTTTATTTATTTATAGCATATGGTCTAGAAAATCCTATTTATTACATGAGCACAAAATTTCATTAAATTCTGCCCATTAGATGAAGAGAAATAAGAGAAAAACTAATTTTTACACTAAGGCCCCTTTTTCTGTGACGCAGCCTTAAATTTACAAACGGAGAAAAAGGTCCCTAGGTATTGACCCAGGGAGTTCACATGTGAAGTTTCATTGAATTTGGTCCAAGGGTTGCTGAGATATGGCTGTGGACGGACGGACGGACGGACGGACGGACGGACGGACACACGGACACACGGACGGACGGACGGACGGACGGACAGCGTGGCGACTATATGCTCCCCCGAAATTTTTTCGGGGAGCATAAAAATCAACAAGTTTTGATAAGGGTCACCCAAGGAACATCCTGCCAAGTTTGGTAAGAATTGCCCAGTGGTTGAGAAGGGGAAGATTTTGAAGAATTATCTAACAAGCCCCACCCGGCCACGCTCACATTTTTCACCCAATCAAAAATTCATAAACATGTGCTGAATACAGTCAAAAGAGAGGCATTCCTGCTACTTTTGATTCACATTGGCCAGATAATTGATTTTAAAGAGTCTTCACAGGATTTCTCTAGGTCCGATAAGCCCCGCCCTGCCACGCCCACAATTTTTGACGAATCAAAAATTCACGAACAAGTTTTCAAAAAAGTCACCCAAGAAACATTCCTGCCAAGTTTGGTAAGAATTGGCCCGGTGGTTAAGGTTAAGATTTTTGAAGAATTATCTAACGATTTCTCGAAGTCTGATAAACCCCGTCTGGCCACGCCCGCATTTTTCACTCAATCAAAATTTCATGAACATGTGTTGAATACAGTCACTCAAGGGACTTTCCTGTCAATTCTGCTTCACATTGGCCAGATAATTGATTTTTAAAGATTTTTCACGTGATTTATCTAAGTCCGGTAAGCCCCGCCCTGCCACGCCCACAATTTTCGACGAATCAAAAATTTACGAACAACTTTTGAAAAGGGTCACTCAATGAACATTCCTGCCAAGTTTGGTAAGAATTAGCTTAGTGGTTGAGAAGGAGAAGATTTTTGAAGAATTATCTAACGATTTCTCGAAGTCTGATAAGCCCCACCTGGCCACGCTCACATTTTTCACCCAATCAAAAATTCATGAACATGTGTTGAATACAGTCGCTAAAGGGACATCCCTGCCAATTTTGGTTCACATTGGCCAGATAATTGATTTTTAAAGATTGTTCACATGATCTCGCTTAGTCCGATAAGCCACGCCCACAATTTTTGACGAATAAAAAATTCACGAACAAATTTTGGAAAGGGTCACCAAAGGGCCATAACTCTGTGACAAATCAATGGACCGTAACCAAAGTGTAAAATACACATTGGCACTTAGTAATAAGCTCACATGTAAAGTTTGAATAAAATTGGATCAGTATAACTCATCGGCTATAACTGTAGACTTGTATACAAACACTTTACTTCTTCTTGTTGATAAATGGCCCAACACAAACACTTCCTCTTTTGGGAATGAAATAATCAGGACATTAATTCGCTCGTATAGCTTACGATAAATGGTTTGGTAAATGTTAAAACTATGTATTTGGTTTTTAGTGTTTGTATACAACTCTACTTTTATAACCGATGAGTTATAGTTTAGGACTAATAGAGTGGACGAAAAAACAACAACGGACCAACAGACAGACCAACAGACAGACAGGCAGACAGACAAACTGACTCCTATATACCCCCCAAAGTGAATTGGGGGGGGTGATAATTAAAGTTGATTGGTCAATATTTATTCTGTTTGAGTGAAATTAAAGTGGAAAACAGCAATTTTGTCACCGTCAAGGGCACACAACTCTGGTTTTTCTAGTCCGATCAATATGAAAAATGAAATCACCTAAGATCTTATGGTCACCAATATTGTGACCATGTTCTGTCTTGATTGGTCAATATTTGTGTTTTTTATAGTGAAAATAAAGTCGAAAATGGTAATTTTGTGAAATTCAAGGGCTTATTGGCTCTAGTTTTTTCTGGTCCGATCAAGCTGAAAATTTAATTCATCCAGCATCTAATGGCAACCAACATTGTTGCCAAGTATTGTTTTGATTGGACAATAAATGTAGATTCTAAAGTGTAAACAAAGTCGAAAACGTCAATTTTGTCAAATTCAAGGGCACATAACTCCAGACTTCCTGCTCCGATGACACTGAAAATCAAACTCATCCAAAATCTTATGGTTAACAACATTCTGGCCAAGTTTTGTTATGATTGGTCAATATTTGTAGATGCTAGAGTGGTAACAAAGTCTAAACTAGCTATTCTTGATATTCAAGGGCACATAACTCCGGACTTCCGCACCCGATCTGACCCAAAATCGAACTCGTCCAAGAACTTATAGTCATACATCTTTTGACCAAGTTCGGTTTAGATGGGGATGCTAGAGTGGTAACAACAAATTGTGGACAGACGGACGGACAGACGGACAAAAAGCGACAACAATACTTCACCTTGAGCACTTCGTGCTCAGGTGAGCTAAAAATCCTTTTCAAAACGCTCGTTTCTTTCTTCTTCTTGTTGTTTTGTTAAAATTAAACCAATCTTTGCCATATATACAATATACGTCCCGTTTTTCATTACCAAGTATCCCTTTTCTGTGACGCTTTGTGATAAGGCAACACCCGAACAATAAGCATAGCGTTAGGTGACTTGGATTATAAAAACACGCCATTAAGGTATCCAAACCCTCATAAGCGCGAAAGAGCCAGAGTCGAAATTTAAAAAGTGCCAATAATTCCTGTAGTGAGTTACATTTCCATTCCACAAATACAAACATAAGCATTTTGTACGGTTTAGAATATTGAATTAATGCATACCTATTGAAATATTTGACAAAAATGTTCAAAATTACCTCCCGTGCATATGAATATAGAGTAAAAAATATTCTAATTATATTCTTCTTGAAGCATAATCTTGAAATCCGGCACGAAGAATCAACTTTTGTTAAATGTATCTACAAGTGTGTGTAATTTGTACGGGGCTAGAAAGTGCTGATTTTTCAGGGTCTGTAAACCTTAAGGTTGGAGGGATTTTCTTTAAAAGATATTGAGCCGAGCCCGGATAGCTCAGTTGGTTACGTCGGAGTCTGTATATCCAGGGGTCTCGAGTTCGAACCCCGGCTCGGCCAGTATCCATTCTGACATTTGACTAAAGTCATTTGTCTCTCACCAATGGGTGTGAATCTTCTATGAATCTTCTATGTGAGAGAGCAGCTGGAGGCTCGGTTTGGATATTGTGGTTGTACTGGTGCGAGAACTACCAGGAACCCACAGTTAGGTGCTCCAGCCGCCGCGATATGTCCATAGAAGTTGAAAAGGGCGTAAAACCCCAATGAAATCAAATCTTTACAAGATATTGACGTATATAGTGACTACGGGAGCTGATACCAATACCGGTAGAGCTAAATGTCCTCCTTCAGTGGTGTATAAACATGGCAGAAATCGAAAACTACAAAACCATGAGTTGTACTTGTATAGTCAACCAAATTTAACCAGAACGACGACTAAGTCCGTTAGTTTAGCGTTTTAAGAAATAATTGCCGAAGTCTACATACATAAAAGTTCGGTGGATAATAAGAAAGCCCCACTTCGTTTTCGTTTAGAAGACAGTGGGAGAGCATCCTTTGATTTTCTTGTTCAAATCTGTTTATATTTATCTCTAATTTGATTATATATCTCTATTTGAAATAAAATTAGATCTACGTAAAACTAAAAACTGACAAAGAAATCTACTGCTGAATATACAGGTATTTAGCAACTTGATTAAAAGCTGTAAACATTACAGTATAACAAAAATGAATACGGCGAAGTCCATGATATATCCACATTAACCTTTATCAAACAAACCCTGCTTTTGATTTTCCTGACGGAAAAAGTCTTGGAATTATATTGAAGTCTTTTACCGTTCAATACATAACACGTAACTGTCCAACAGACGCGTTGTAGTGGTTCATAAAGACGTTTCCACTTGATGATTGATTGGGGCTAGCCTTTCTGTCATTTAATAACAAAAAGCCCAAACTGGTTCCCCGCAGACTCAGGAACAAGCCTATGGGTATCCATCACTTTCACAAATACTTCGTCATCTCTCTTCAAATGGATATGGGAACCAATATGTACAGTTGTGACGTCATCACTTTCTGTGCACACATGTTCCATATGTCTCAGAATCTGTGTTTGTGCTATTTCTGGATACAATCTATTTTGCTTATAAATGGACACAAGGAACGTCATTAGTCGTCCTTTGATCCCTGTTTTCAATTGGTCCGTAACAACAGATATTCCTTGTCTGTAAGTCAGGGAAACGTACACGTAGAAAAAGTCCGTGCTGTTTACACCGATCTGTCCATTGCTGTATCTGAACCGCTTGCCTATGAACGACTTTTTCTCTTCTTTCTCTTCTTTCTTCCATTGTAATACTGTATCTTCTGCTCTTTCTGCTATTGTAATGGAAAATATAAAGAACAAGAATGCATGAAAAAGAACTAATGTATTAATTTTGTGTTTCAAACATTTATCTGCATATTCGCCGTTAAACTTGACCATAATCGTCATTAAAAAATTTTGCATAAATTAAAATTCTTAGATAGTAAATGAATGTAATACTTATATGATTGTGAATCTGCCGGTGGGCAAAGAAAATGAAAGGCTCCATTTAATATCATTCTATCGTCAATGTCGAAAAAGACATAAGAAAATGAGCCGTGATTAATATTCGAAAGAAGCTCTAGTTGCAGTGTTTCTGATAGAACCAGATTGAACTTACCATTTGACGTATTAGGGAGTGTTTCTAGAACACTAAAGACGGCCAGCGAATCTGCATCTGGTTCTTTTGCATGTTCATTTCCACAACTCAATGATAACTTCGACATTCCTAAAACAAATAAATATACAGAAACATCGGAGTTAAACATAAAGAGAAAAAATATAACAGCACAATATGGCACACTGAATTTGAAAGTGAAGTTTTTTACACGCGTCCTTTGTATATAATACATATATATCGTCGGTGTAAATGCAAAACATCGTATGTCGATTCTAGCGATTTTCAAAGTACAAACTTGAGTGCCCAGTTAAAGACAATTCTTGCAGGTTTTGAAATATTTTAAATGATCAGTATCACTGACAAGCCATTTCTGAACAATATGTCCAAACTTCAAATAAAACATTTCAGTTTGGGAAAAGGTATTGCGCCTTTTTTCCTCCCATTTAGAATTTTCCAAAAACGAGATACGAGGTTTTGCATTTACAACGACGATATATTGATTTGTAAATTCTGTACAGATGTGAAATACTTCCGTTCGGACTTGAAAATGACCCGTCGATATTATAATAAATACACTTGTGTCCCGACATGGGAAAATGGGACAAAGTTAATATTTTAGGAATTCGTACCACACGTATAAAATGCTAAATTATGTACAGTGGAATCTATTGCTTAACAAAACCTAGCTGACCTGAACCTACTAAATGGCGGGAATTATACACCTTAATGACTTTCTAAAGATATCTTCGAGGCTAGTGTCCTTCGGAAATTGTCACGAAAAGCACACACAGAATACTGAGCAACTGAATGTATCAAATACTCGCGCCAGTGCATGACTGCTGGTGAAAATTGGTCATCTTATTTGTCCATTATAGGCCAGGTTACGAGCAATTTTGGCAGGCAAATAGGCTTATCATTCCAATCAATTCCTCGTTTTGATAATATATATATAAAAAAGAATGCTTTAGAAAAAGCCAGAGACAGACAGAAAATGCTATTGATCTTCATTTCTATTTTAGTTTTTTTAACTTGCAGATTTTCTATTTAATTTTTATTTTTATCTTCTACTAGAATTACTACTTTTATTTTAGCTAGATGTGAAAGTTGGCATCTAATTATCAACATTATCTTCGATTTCCCTGTTTTCCTCTACTCCTGAGATTTAAAGTTTATACACGTCAAAGTAACGCTTTGTTTGGTAACTGTTAACGATGATTTACCTCTAGAAGTACGTTGTCTTGACAACCGTTCTGCAACCTTGAAAAGAAGCATACAACATTCTCTTTGTTTGGACTAATCAATTACTAGTAACTAACTTTGAATACAATTCAATGAATTGTATTCAAAATTTGTATTCAAAATTTATTGTGAATTGAATGGTGCAAACAAATAAGAGCATACCGGTAATATATACTCAGTTCCAAAAGAAAGTGTGCACTTTTGCGTTTTACCTTTATTTTCACAAAGTTAATGGCAATTTAGGGAGTAAAAGTGATATCATACTTCAGATTAGACCTTAAAGAAAATTGCCATCAAAACAGATGTCGATGGAATTGCTCATATTGCATACACACAGCCAGTTCATTATGGTGTTAATGGTGTTGAGAGTTGCACTCCTTACAGCTTTTCCTGTGGATAGAGTTACAAGCTAGTATGCCGTTGTAGGATTTTGCCAGGCCTTCCAAGCTATTTCCACGTTAAAGCTTGAACTTTCTAGTTGACGTTACGTGTACGTCAACGTTATTAATCGCTACGTTAGTAGTCTAGTGAATTGCCGTCGAACGGTGCAATAACGTTCTAAAGCGAATTTGTTTGCCTTTAAGATGTCATACAAATGACCAATTGCTATTAGAACATAAATACCGTACAAATTCAAATTTTCGGAAGGTTTTTGTTTTCACCAGGTTCGGTCTTGCTCACCAACGTTAATTGTAATTCGTTTCACGCTAATGCGCTATGTACAAATGTAATGATCATGTGATTATATGCTACGATATGCCAAAAGGAGTGCAGCGGGTGTAATTTCTGATCGATAACTCATCCAGTACGTGAGGCATACGTAAATCACTAAAAATGCAAAATCGCAATCAAGCCGAAAATTTGTGTGTGCTATGTGATTTCTTCATCAATATATCGTTTGTCAATAGTCTTGAAATTTGTCGTACAAAATTTCCTTGCGGTAGACTGTATACTTTTCGAGATATTCAAAATTTGAAAGTGCACACTTTCTTTTGGAACTGAGTATATATTGAATACAACAAAAACTCTTTTATTCGTCTTCGTGGCTGAACCCTCTTTAGCGCAAGCTCTCTGTGGTTTTGTGGAGTCTTCAGGCTTTGAGTCTAGAGACCCCTCACAGAAAACATAATACCAGCATTTTCTTCCTTTGTAAAGCACTTACTCCAACACCCAACCCACCCACCCCCGATTAGGGACTATGTCTGTCTTACGCTAAAATCATTTTTTGTGGGTGGGTTTATTTTCTTTTGTTTGCCTCTATAACTTTACGCAGGATGGTCGGGATCCAGATAGGTATCAAACGCTTTACTGACAAATTCTGATTCCTGATTGGCTCGTTTTCACTCTTGTGAAGATCTATTTGGTAGTGCCAAGAGGAATATCATTTTCGGAAAATCAAAAATTCTACCTGCATAAATTGAAATCGAAAGTAGGGCCTAGACGTTTTTCGAAAATGATTATATCAGATAATTATTTTCGATTACTATTATTAGCATTTTGTGGATTTACATAGACCTTAGTTCTCCGACGTTACGAACGACTGCTATTAGGAACGTTTATTAGCATTATTACGTAAATCAACCTATAAGCAGACGACAAAATTAAAAATGGCACTTTATAAACGCATTATGTATGCATTAAATTGGCTTTGTAATTTCTACAAAAATAGTTCCCGTGCGTTTTGAAAGTGAAAGTGAAAGTAAAACTACACCAATTATTTCATAATATTTGAATTCTGAAAAAATACACATTGAGTGTTTATTGTTTAAATCTATATGTTTACTGACGTCCAAAAGAAACGCCTCAATCCTATTAAATGTTTGATTTTTTCAGTAGATCTATGTCTGATTTGAAATTACAAATACTAATTATTTCCATTCTGTAAATTTGATTATTCGATGGTACAGAAATTACCAAATTGTTACAGTTTAGATAAAATGGCACATTTAAACCGAGCGGTATCAGAATTTCCATTTAAAAATCAGTAGCTTGTGGTTCAAACTTTACTTGAGACAACAGCAAGTACCATAAAACGTCTCATTTGGCGACCACAATTAGTGAATACTAAACGCGACGTCTATTTCAGCGTCTCAACCCTAAAACGCAAATGACATTAACATGAGAGATATTCTTGTATAACAAGCTTTACACGAGGTCTATCTGACTTTGGCCGATTGGCAAATGTTTCTGTAACTCTTGATCGTCGACCAAGATGCCTAATCGTGCAATGCAAAACGCCAATACGTCCGGCGGCTTGTTTTTGAGTTTTCCGTATTTGAAAATGGCTAACTTACGAGCTCTATTTTCCGAACAGTGTGTCCGTATCAAACGTTACTTGCAACAACAACAGTTACCATGAAACACTTATTTGGGCTTCACAGTATGCGACTACTCGACACAACGTCGATCCTAACGTCACAAACCTGAAACGTACATGACGTTGACGTGAGGAATTATCTTCTTTAATCCTTTCCCAAACAAGATCTGGTTTTGACGTTACTATAATAGAAACTGCTTGGGAAAACATTGAGAAAAAAGAAGAAACTGCTGATGACCAGCAGTTTCTCCTTTTGTTACAATATTTTCTTAGCTATTTTCTACACAAATTCTATCTTTAACCCTTTTCCACACATTGACGCTTTTGGACGCCCCACAAAATAAAGGCTTGGAAAACATTGTGAAAATGAAGAAATTGCTTTTGACAAGCAATTTCTTCATTTCCAACAATGTTTTCTACGAACAAAGACCAAAAAATGTTAAATTTTGTTCAATGGAACTTGTCGTCTGCAACACCTATGAGTTTGGACTAGGCTAAAATTTTGTTGTTTGGTCATGGGTGAACAACTCCAATATTATCATCTGCAGCAGCTTTTGAATAGGACTAACCCAAAAATGTGTAGTTTGCGAAAGAGTTAACAGGCGTTACACGTGGTCTAGTTGAGCTTGGCCGATCGACAAACGTTTGCAAAACTCTAACGCGTTGATAAAAACCCCGAATCGAGATACACAACACTTTAACTGTCTAGTGACTTATTTGTACATTCCTTGCATTCAAAAATGGCAGCATTACAAGCTCCCTTTTCAGAATTTAGCTTTGGTATCCTTCAATACGAATGTTTCATAAAAAAGCTTTACATTCGTGATTGCCTATCCACTAACACATATTACTGTGTAAAATGTGACCAATTTCATCAAGTGGTATACATACACGAAGCGCACGTAGAAAACGTAACCAGACACCGGAAATAGACATCTTGATAAATACAAACGCATCTTTTTTTTATATATATATTTTACTAATATTGCAAATTAACGACAAATTTCACTGGAGCGTTTCTTTTGGACGTCAGTATAGATTAAATCATTGATTAATTAAATCGATCTATATTAGATCATGGATTATTTATACATATATATATATCTAGCTAGATTACATTAATTAGACTTACTAGTATTAATGAACAATCTCGTAAAAATAGCGCGCTTTGAAATGTAACAATATAGCCTAAACATTACGTAATTATGCATTATTAGATCTATTGTTATTTGGGCCCGACACACACTGTCTATAATAGATTCACAATTAATAGTACGGTGCGTTGTGTAATTCTGTTTGATGTAAATGAAAGAGGTTTAAATCAAATGGATTCGTAAAAAGGATAAGTAGACATCACCAAAAAAGTTTGATGGACAGCCGTGGGCCTTAAAATGAACTTTATATACTCAGCAAAAGATCTAACGCAACACTTTTTAAAATTGCATAACTTCTTTATTGTCAAAGATTAAGATTTATAATTTGGCAAAAGTTTATCCCACAAGTTTTTGCACTCATTCATAAAACTATTTCTAATTTTTCTTTCTTATGTGACCGTGTCATACGAAAGGGGGGCCAAAACAGTTTTTCGGCTCGTGTAACTTGTGATCTTTTTCAATCATTTTTATTTGAAATGATTTTGAAAGCTGGCTTATTGTGAAATTAAAGTCTGAAAAAATAATTTTCTATCTAACATAACAAGGGCTGTTCCGGGACAACGTAGCTCGCATAGACGCATCTTTTTGGAAGAAAATGTCAATTTTTCAAGGTCAATGTCACAAGGTCAGATTTTATAGTGTCAGGTGAAAGGTCTTGCTGTGGCCTGTCTATGTGTGAAATATCAAGACTGCATCTTATACAGTTCATAAGACAAAGACCGATATGTTTTTGTCTACATAACCTACGTCGCCGTCGACGCCATCAATGATACCTACGGCACTTGTGATAAAAAAATGCCTCTATGGGAATACATTACGCGCCCATAAAAACGTTAAAGCCGTCGATTTGTTTTTTGAATGGTAACTTTTATAAACAGAAACTCTTTCAGCCTATACAAAAGGTTTGAAAGTTATGCGTGAATTTTCCATTTGATTCAAATTTCAGACTTTATGAATTTTAGAATTAAGGGTGTCCTTATTAAAAGTTCAATATTTTACAAGATACCGTAACATTTACTATGAAATTTCATAGATCTCTTATCAAATGGTGGTAGTCAGCATGTGCAAATTTTGGAGGTATTCTGTATATTCGTTAAAAAAATATTAACAAAGACCTGAGTGATGCGTTAGCAGTTTTGCCGAGTATATGTGACGTCATAAAAGTTACGTTTTTATTTAACGCATTCTTCTTTAGTTTTCCCATATAATTTCGTGTTCACCTAATTATCACATCAATGGAAACTTTTATGATAATTATGTTGTCCGTATCTGATCTCCCCATATGACATATTTGTTGATTGATTGAAGCAGAAAATCCTAAGTTATGTGCCCTTGAATGTAAAAATAAGTGCTTTGTCTTTTTGTTCACTATAACATCTACAAATTTTAAAACATCTTGACAAAACCTTGATAAAACATTGGTCATGACAAGACCTTGCATGGATGTAACTTTCAGCTTAATCTGAATCTCACATCTAGAGTTATGTGCCCTTGAAATTGACAAAAACTACCGTTTTTCACTCTATCTTCGCCATAATAGCAACAAATGTTGACCAATTATAGCAAAACTTTTTTACAAAATGTTGGTGACTGTAGAACTTTGCTTCAGATATTTTTTTTGTTCAATTGCAATTTCATGTCTAGATCTAGAGTTATGTGCGACAAAATTTCCATTTTTGACTTTATTTTCCATCTTTCAGCCACAAATATTGACCAATTGAAACAAAACTTGGACAAAACATTTGTAACTATAAGACCTTGCATAAGTGGAATATTTAGCTTGATCGGAGTCTTACATCCATAGTAATGGGCCCTGGAATTGGACAAAATTTCCTTTTCAACCATGTTTTCTCTATAATTACCACAAATATTGATCAATTATGACAAAACTTAAACAAAATGTTGTTGACTCTAAGACTTTAAATATGTGACTTTATTTAGCTTGATCGGACGCAAACAGTCGGAGTTATTTGCCCTTGAATTTATCAAATAAAATGTCTTAACTTTCTGTTGCCTCTTATATCCACAATTATGGACGAATTGGGCGAAATTTTGGACAGAAATTTGGGTACTATAAGATCTTGCATCAGTGTGATTTTTAGCTTGATCGAAACGTAACATCCTGAGTTATAAACCCTTGAATTTGACTAAATTCGCTTTTCGACCTTGTTGTTACTATAACAGCCAACACTATTGACTAATTAAGACGAAATTTGGAAGAAATATTGGTGACCGTGGGATCTTGCTTAAGAGCGATTTTTAGCTTGATTGGAATCAAGCATTCAGAGTTATGTGCCTTGGTTTAGACAAAATTGCATATATGGTTTTTTTTTAAGCCACAAATATTGGTCAATTATATAAAACTTTATTTTAAGATCTTTCAAACATGTGATTCTTTAGCTTAATTGGAACATCTCAGCTAGAGTTATGTGCCATTGAATTTGACAAAATTGCTTTGTCGAGCCACAAATATTTACCAATTTAGATGAAACTTATAAAAAATGGGAAACTTGCGTAAGGGCGATTGTTAGCTTGATCGGAATCAAACATTTAAATTAGAATAATTTGCTCTTGAAATTTTACAAAATTGCATTTTCAGCATTTTTTTTTCAGTGTAACAGCCACGAATATTGACTAATAAAAAGAATACTTATACATTACCTTGATGACTATAAAAGCTTGCATCAGTGAAATTTTCATCTGAATAGCAATGTCACGTCTAGAGTAATGTGCCATTGAATTTTTCAAAATTGCCGCTTTCAACAAAATTTTGACAAAATGTTGGGGACCATCTGATCTTGCATATGTGCATTTTTTATTGATCGGGATTACACATCTAAAGTTAATATAGAATGTGAAATTGCCCTTTTTTACTTTTCTTTCACTATAATAGCTACAAATATAAACCAATCAAAACAAAACTTTACTGAATTGTTTGTCCATGTTTTGTCATTGACCTGTTTAATGTTCTGATTCATAAAGTTCAGTTTATTGAATAAGTATAATGGTCAAACGTTATATAAACTATATAAAACACAATTATTTACCCCATCCACCACTTTTTTACTCATGCGCATTTTTTAAAGTCATGAGATTTAGTTTTTCATCAAGGTGTAGCCTTTGTCTTACATTTTGTGGGACCTAGATTAGTATTAATATGGACCTAGATTAGTATTAATGCAATATCTTGAGCTCTACGTGGATTTTTTTTGTCTGATAGAATAAAACACCACGATTTCCCCACCCACCAATCTTTTTTCTCTCTTGCAGTCTTAGTACAATACACAATGCCACGATTTTTTGTTTTTCTATATTGTCCGGCCTTTGGCTAATATTCTGTGACAATTCAATTATTTCAAATTCAATATCTCGAGCTCAAACTCGAATTAGAGCTTTTTGAGCTTTGCTTATAGAGCAACCTCTAAATATGAAAATTGCCGTAAAATAATTATGACAATTGGTGTGTTCTATTCCTGTAAATGTACATGTCAAATTTTGTAAAGGTGTGATGATTATTAAAAAAGTTATACCCAATTTTAAAATTACGGGTTCGAAATTTTGTAAAATTAAGTCACCATTTTTCCTATTATTTTTAATTTTACAGCTGTCCATCAAAGTTAAATGATTAGAGCAATGTCTTAAGATCATGAAAACGTATGATGGAAACCTCTTTCACTTGCATCAAGCAGAACCTAAAAAATGGACATAAAGCACCGTACTATAAACGAGAATAGATACGGTTGTCTTGCTTTAATTTTACGTAGGTAAAGGTATAGACGGCGAGATTTGACCCGGCAGAGCAGACCAAGCGGAAAGGTCAACAGACTTATCGTCCAGGGGTGATAGGTATTACGGAACTCTCGTGAGTTGCCGAACACTTCCCGCGCTTCGCTATTTACAGCTAAAAATCATATTGTTCAACGACCTAACAGTATTTTCACGTGCATACATTTGTCGCGTCATCTTAAAATGGTTTTTGGTACACTGAATATGCAAAAATACAGATCCTGGTCAGACTGTGCCGTCTGAACGGAGTGACCAGATTTTGAACTATATTTAAATATTTTCATTTTTCGGAGTATATGCCTATTTTAATGATTAGCTTTACTGAAAATTTCGATTCAAATAGATCACGGGAGCTTGACATTTTTTCATTTGACCAGCTTAGATAAAATCTTAGGCTATTTTCACATGGCGACACAATATCGAATAACTGAGTGAGTGCACGCCTTTACGTAAATTAACGGCGGACCATTGTCATCTAAACTGGAAAATAAACTTTTCCGCTTTTGTGTAAAGTCAAGGTCACTCTGCCAGGGCAATTATTGTCGTCTATAGTAGTTCTACCTAAAAATAAACCAAAACAACCGTAAATTATTCTCGTTTAACTTTGAACGTATTATAATGCACATTATCGAATATTGTTGATTCAAAGTGACCGTGCGCTCATTATTATCAATATTGCAGACGATTACGTGTGTTTATAAATATTCACAGCGCACGGTCACTTCGGTTGTACAATACCAGCGTCTCTACTTGCAAAACGTATTTCCATGCATGTAGGCATACTGGCTGATTTCATTTGACCTTACACTGACCTTTATAAATAACACATCATACATCAAACAGACTTGTATGATAGTAGATCTACACCGATATAAAAGGTGCACAAGTCTACTAAATTATTGTTGGGAAAAGCTCAGGTGTATAATTTATGATAGGTCTAGTAGATGTGATAAAATTTAAAGCCGCGCACCATGTCAAATGAAATTTGTAGATCTAACACTTTAGACTCGAATTAAATTCAAGATATGCCCTACTGCTACAGTTGTCGCCACATCGTATGGCACGTGTTTATGTTTTCTTTAACGTTCAATTACATTTGAACAAAACATAAACATTGTGCCATACGATGTGGCGACAACTGTAGATTTAGATTTGTTTTTAATTTATCTGAGTCCCTATCTCATAGTTCGGTGTTTACGATCTTGGTGAGTTTCTGCTAGATCTAATTTCAATAAGATGAAAACGTGATTTTAACCTTTTTTGCAAACAGCGTCTGGTTTTGACGTCATTAACAAATAGCATGAATAGGAAATCATAACAAGAATTGCAAGTTTTCGTTGACAAGTTTTAATTCCGTCTGCAGCTCCTCTCAATTTGAACATAGGGCCTACTAAATGTTGTCGTTTGGTAAAGTTTGAAATATATTCAATGTTACTCACCGTGTCTACAACAAGAGCGGGATTTCTAAAACTGCAGAAATTAACCCCTTTACGTCTAAAAACCTTGGTAACCATTTTCAACATATCCAAATCCTCGCTGACGCTCAGAGATACGTCGTCACACGGCACTTCGTACATAACATCATCTGTGACGTAAAACAGTCCGACGTCATCGCTAATTCTGATGCAGACGAAGATAATTCCTGATGACAAACCGACGACGCACACGATCTGTAAAATAGTCGGTTTAAAATAGGAGCTGGCCAATTTAAAACAATCTAATTCTGTTCTATTTGGCATGTTATCACGATTGTAACGATCAAATATATTTGAACGCGTCCTTCAGTGGAAAGATCTATTATATGAATCTAAAGCGAAAGTAGAGGAATTCGTGGAATATAATATTATAGTGTTGAACCTACTTTTTGAACCAATGAGCAGTTTTTTGAAATTCAGTGTGTCTATTTTCCGTAAATTGCCAATTTATGGCCGGTTGCTGGTTTATGTCACGGTTGTGTGAGCCCCGCCCAGATTATTGATGACAGCTTAGCGCCTTTGAACGTTTATTTCGCGTAGAATCTGTGCCTTTGAACGTTTATTTCGCGTAGAATCTGTGCCTTTGAACGTTTATTTCGCGTAGAATCTGCGCCTTTGAACGTTTATTTCGCGTAGAATCTGCGCCTTTGAACGTTTATTTCGCGTAGAATCTGCGCCTTTGAACGTTTATTTCGCGTAGAATCTGCGCATTTGAACGTTTATTTCGCGTAGATTCTACTATACAGGCTCTATCTAATGCGTAATGTAATCTTATATAAGCTAGCCCATGCTAGATTTTGGGTGGAAAATCTTCTGCGGGGAATCACTTGACGCTTTTTTTTATTTTATATGTTTTTCCAAAAAATGTGTTAACATGATTACGGCCGATTTGAAGGAGATTTTTTACGCAAAGAATGTTAGGAAACGCCAGGTATTAAAAGATCTAGATCTAGTTCAACCAAATAAGGTTAATACCATGCGATTTTCACCTTCCCTGCTTCAACCCAAAATCAAATTATTAAAAATCACTGACGATTTTCTGAAATTCTTGTGTCGCGTGTTTCCCCATCGTGAGCTTTACATGCGTAAACCTTTTCTCAGCCGACTCAATTGTAAAAAATCAAAACTTTATTAACCTTCTCCCAAACAGTGACATGTTTTGGTACACCTAAAAGAAGGTTTGAGTGTTAAAAAAATGAAAATAGTGATTCCAAGTAGTTTCTACTTTGTCGCAACAAGTTCTGTACTTTTTTAATCTATACACAGACGCTTTGCTTCTTTTCTTCTTCAGAAGTTCCTTTTAACGTATTTATTTTACATCAATAGGGAACTATTTTATCCAGTTCACCGTGACGTAATTTCGGACAAATATTGGTATTTCGTAAGTGTTGTTATAAAATCCCGTAACTACGGCTTGACTCAAGCCGTAGTCACAAGATTTTATAAAAACACCGACGGTTTATCAAAACATAACTATAAACCCAGTCTATTTTTATCACAAAATTTACTGCTATTGGGAAGCAAGTCAAGTCAACGTCCATTTTGTTCTCTGCGGCAGCTCTCAAATAGGGAACGATTTTACCAGATAACCGTGACGTAATTTCGCATTCGAATATTCTCGGATCTTATCATTACTCAAGATCGGCTCGAACGTAGGCCTATTACAGTTGCCGGCATGGGCTGATCCTTCCCATATCACTCCGCAAGCATAACAACGGAAGCAGACCGAATAACTATTTAAATCTACGCCAAAAAATATTTGAAACAAACAGCGTTCAAAAGTTGATTGCATCCTCATAAATGTGATGAAATTCTATCAGATAAAAGATTGATGTGATTTACCGATTATTGACAGTATATTTCACTTGAATTATAACGTTAGCAAAAGGATTGATTTGTTTTGATGACGTCATTTACGCGCGTCTACTTTCACGTTCAATATGGCGGTCACTGTATTACGACCGAGATCATGTTGCAAACACTTTCCAAACGGCAAAAGGTTGCAAACAGTCTCGAGGGTCGCGATTGGTAATTTCGGACAAACAATAATATTTCGTGGACCGTGTTGTTATAAAATCTCGTTACCACGGCTTGAATCAAGCCGTAGTTACGATATTTTGTAACAATACCAACGGCTTATCAAAACACAATGGTAAACCCAGTCTATTTTAACACAAAATTCATCAATCGCGACCCTCGAGGCTGTTTGTAACCTTTTGCCGTTTGGAACGTGTTTGCAACATGATCTCGAGGGTAATACAGTGACCGCCATATTGAACGTGAAAGTAGACGCGCGTAAATGACGTCATCAAAACAAGTCAAACCCTTAGCTAACGTTATAATTCAAGAGAAATAAACTGTCAATAATCGGTAAATCACGTCAATTTTTTATTTGATAAAAATTTGTCACATTTATGAGGGTACAATCGACTTTTGAACGCTGTTTGTTTCAAATATTTTTCTGGCGTAGATTTAAATAGTTGTTTGGTCTGCTTCCGTTGTTATTGACCAAACTACCGTTGTTATACTTGCGGAGTGATATGGGCAGGATCAGCTCATGTCGGCAAAGTCAAAGTCAAAGTCAAAATTTTATTCAAGACCCCCTAACCGAGGGTATGTGAATTTAACATACATGTAACAAATACAAACAAATATGAACAGTTGATGGACATGAAAAACAAATATTTTGGACACTCGAGATAGCTTTTTTCAGCTATGGATCAAAATATTTAGTACCATGAAAATGTTCATTTAATCAGCACTTTAACCCATTAACACACACATTGACTCTTTTGACTCCTCAAAAGAAATGGCTGTGAAACATTGTTGAAAATGAAGAAATTGCTTGTGACAAGCAATCCCTTCATTTCCCACCATGCTTTCTACCATAAATGACCAAAGAATACTTAATTTCATTCACTTTGTATTGTCGTTTGCTACATCTTTGAAGCTGAACCAAAATTTTGTCGTTTGGTAATGGGTTAATCAAAACTAAGTATTCCAATCTATGTGGTCAAAACAAGCACTACAGACCCCGACAAACCTGCTAAGCAGCTGGTTTGTCATTGTCTGTACTTCCTGCTTGTGATTTTAAAGTGTCCTTGTAAAAAGTCCAAATGCATATATAGATTCTATTTAGATGAAACATGGGAAGGTACAATTTATGCAATATTATTTGAATAGTGATAAAATAATTTTACAAAATTTTGCTGTTCGCATAATGGTATTATAATCAGTACTATTAAAAAGTTCAAAGTATTTTTGGGTATTATGTTTTTCATAAATTTCTTTAGGAATGAATTTTTTCTGTGTGTTTTTAGAAAGCTGCATTCAAAAAGATAATGATACTCATCACCTAAGTTTGCGCTATTACATAAGCTGCAAATTCTGTCATCCCTTGCAATACCAAAAAATCTTCCTTGTTCAATAGGTAGTTTGTGATTTATGCATCTAAATCTACTATACGAAATCCTTAAATCAGTTGGTAATACAGACAAGTAATTTTCAAAATTGTGATTTGTTTTAAAAATTCTATAGTTTAAACCTTTTGAAAGTTCAAATATAGAATTGTACCAATTTTGTTTGTACTGGTCTATTAAGCGGTTTTTAACCATTCTTGCCAGACAGCACTTGTCAGGAACACTTTGATGAATCCAATATTCAGAATAACCACAATTATTCAGTGTGTTTTCTATACAATTTATCCACTTGGAAAAATAAAAATTTCTAGTATGCATCTTATACATAAGGTTATACAATATACATGAGATCTTGTCTTGTTTTCCACAGACTAAACGTTTCCAGAAACCAATCATACGAGATTTGATTAAAAAGTCAGCAGGATAACGGCCTAATTCACCATATAAAATAGCAGTTGGAGTACTCTTTTTAAAGTGCATAATTATCTTATAAAACTGTAAAAATAACGACTCAATTATTTCAGATTTCTCATATCCATAAATTTCTGCCCCATATAGCAAAATTGGTACTACCATACAATCAAACATTTGTAACTGCATATCAACTGGCAAGTCTAATTTTTTAGTTTTCCTGAGTACACAATACATAGCTTTCCTACCCTGTTCTAACAGATGATTTTTATGTTTAACAAAAGAAACATTGTGAGTAAAGGTGACACCCAAATATACAAAGTCATCAACAATAGCAATGTTTTCATTGTTATAAGTAAAGACAGGCTTTTCTTTAACTTTTCGTTTTGAAAATAATACAACTTTGGTTTTTGCTGGGTTAACTTCTAGTTTCCAAGTTTGACAATATAGATACATTGAATTTAAGGCAGCTTGCAGCTGTTCTTGAGATTCGGCCAGAATGACAGTGTCGTCTGCATATAGTAATAGATACAATTTTAAGTAGACTTCTATATCATCATTGTCACAAAGCAGGTGTATAGCTTCAGTTATATCAGTCAGACCATCAAATCCATGAGAAATAAACTCTACTAAGTCATTCAAAAACAATGAAAAAAGTATCGGTGGTAAGTTCTCACCCTGACGCACCCCCACATTACTGGAAAAATAATTTGATAGCTGTTGGTTTTGTCGAACACATGATTTTGCACTGTCATACATACTATAAATGATTTTCAACATTTTCCCATTTATATCTTGTTGTAAAAGTTTTTGCCATAATGCCAAACGATTCACTGAGTCAAATGCCTTTCTGTAATCAATAAATGCACAAAATAGAGTTTTATTACGATGCAGGTACAAATCAGCTAAGCATTTCAGATTAAAAACATGATCCATAGTACTATACCCTTTTCTAAAGCCAGCTTGTTCCTCACATAAAACATTCATATTTTCTAAGAAACAATTAAGTCTGTTATTTAAAACAGAAGTAAAAAGTTTCCCAAAACAGCTTAAAATAGTTATACCTCTATAATCATCTGGGTTGTTTGCATCCCCTTTATTCTTATAAATAGGACAAATTATGCCTTCAGTCCAGCTACTAGGAACAATTCCTGATTCAAAGACAATATTAAACAATTTACAAAACACTTGTAACATTTTCCCAGATGCACATTTCAAGAATTCATTTAATATTAAGTCAGTACCACAACTTTTATTATTTTTCAAAGCTTTAATAGCATGCAATATGTCAGCTTCTGAAAAGGGTCTATTTAACTCAATATTATCATTTATGTCTACATTGCTTATATCAAAATTGAAATCTTCATGATCATTATTTTCATTGCTAAGATTCTTAAAATGTTCATAAAAAGTTTCCAAAGCCACTTTATTCACAACTGACTTTTGTTTATCTGCTGATTTATTTAATAAAGACCAATATGATTTAGGATCTTTAGTTTTCATACCTTTCAACTTTGAGATAAAATCTTTTCTGTAAGTATTGTAATGTTTATTAATTTCTTTTTTATATGTTTTACTACAGCGAATGAGATTTGTTCTGGTCTCAGCCGACTTAATTCTGCAGTTTAAATTACGAGCTTTAAAATATTCTTTTCGCTTAATATTGCAATCTATATTAAACCAAGGTTTTTTTCACTTTTTTAACATTTGTTTTTTTCTGTTTAGCGGTGAAAAACATTTCAGATTCTGACGCCGCATCTAATAATATCTTATCACAATTTTCAACAAGTGAATCAATAACTTTTTGATCAACATTAGCACAATCTGACGACATAATATCGGACATTTCATGTTCAAGTTCCAACAGTGATAACAGATCCAATGCATCGATAAAAGTATTTTTCCTCTCGTTTGCCCATTTGCATTTTTTGTAGCCTGCTCCTCAGGCACAGTTATATCTGGCTTATAAGGCTTACTTAAAAACTCAACAGCAATGCCATTGTGAATGTCACTTAATAAAGGATCAAAAGGTAAAATTTCAAAACTTGACACATATGAAAATAATTCAGGTGACATTATGCAATAGTCTACAACAGTTGTATTTTTACAAGTGGCAGCTCCAATACCTTTGTCTTTAAACAACCTACCATTGGCAATATGTATATCAAAACTCTTGCACATGCTTAGAAGTCGGGAACCATAATTATCGACTTTAGATTTATCTGAATTATATCTTTTAGTGGGTATATTTAAATCTTCGAGTAAACTTTTGTGCAAATCTTGTTTAGTAAAATCATCTAAGTTAAAATTATCACAAATATACTCATTTACATAAATAAAGTCATCTGCATTTGAAGTGTGAGAATTAAAGTCTCCTATCAAACATATTTTGTAATTATTTTCAGGATTTAAAGTTATAATGTCATTTTCAATAGATTCAAAAATACTAATATTACTGTAAGGACTACTTTCTGGAGGTATATAAATTGCCCCAAATAAAACTAATTCATGGAACAATGAACAATTAACTGTAAACCATAAAACATTCTCTGAGCTACTCTTTAAGATTTTAACATGCTCAAAAATAGTATCTTTGACCAGGACTGCAATTCCCCCAGATCTTGATTTTGCTTGCTTACGGTTAATTAATTGTAAAATGCTGAAATTCTGTACTTCAAAACTATCAAGAGAACCCAATTTACTTTCTACTAGACAAACTATATCATATGATTGACAAAATTCCTCAAAATCAGGGTAACGCAACTTTGAGAGCAAGCCACAGACATTGATACAGACCAACCTAACTGCCAAAGAATTGTCAGGCATGGCATATGTATGTTCATTTAAAATTACATCATCAATTGTAACATCATTAGAAATATCATCTGATGCCTCACTGGAAAAAGATAAGCCAGGTGAATGAGGTGATGCAACAGATGTATAATTTTCATGACTAGTATTCTCAATCTCAAGACTAGAATTCTCATGACTAGAATTGTTAAAAAGATTAGTATCAACAGGCTGAACCTCAAAATTGCGACCCGCAGATGTTAAAAGAGAATCGTCCAAAGAACTACGCTTATTATCAAGTTCAAAAGATGTTTGAATCGTCAAGTTTATGTTAATATTTGGGTTGACAGTGTCTCTACTGGTAGGTTCATCATTGGTGGAGATAGTTTCACGCACACTTTGATTCTTTCGAACAGCAGTCCATAGGTCAACAGTACTAGAATTCCTTCCCGGCCTGTCCTACTCAAAGGCCCCTAGGCCTAGAGCAGCATAGTCTATGTTGGTAATTCCCAGCTTAAAAAGATCATCAGGAGTCTCGAGTGTAATTTTAGACCCGTCGCGGACCCGACAAATAACTTTACCATCCCTCGTATAGGCGGATTCAACGTTATCTAAACGCTTTACATGTTGTAGAGCTTGGAGCGTAATGGGGTCAAATCTTCATTTATGTAAACATTTCTGTAACCCTCTTTGTTTTTCAACTTGTTCTTGTTCACCAGGAAATCGTGCTTAATGGCCCTGGCAAAGAATCTCACAATGATGGCGCGAGATCTGTTTCCCTGCCGATTACCAAGACGATGACAAGCATTTATGTCCCTTTCCGTTATGTTCAGTCCCATATCATCTCCCAATTTGACAATCTTGTCCTTCAGTTTCTCTCCATCAACTTCGACAATCCCTGAAATTCTAATATTCTCCCTCCGTGTGTACTGCTGAAGTCGATCATTCTCATAAGCATTTAGCCTAACAGAGGCCTGTAGTTTATTTATAGCAGTTTCTTGCGTGGCCAGTCTTTTCTCAATTCCCTTGGTAGTCATTCCCATGACAGGCAACAACAACTGAGTAACAGCCACAGCGGTGGCAGCATTTTGGTCCAAACCTGGCTGGTCTGCTTTGTCCCTAAGCATTTCCTGAATTTTAGGAATAATATCATCATTATTCTCTTCAGCGCTACTACATAAATCTCCAACATTGCTGCACAAAACGTCAAAACCCACAGAGCGTCCTTTTCCCTGACTAGCACTGGGCGACTGGCTCGCATTGCTCGCCTTTTTACCGGCTCCTTTTGCACCAGTCATGTTTCTACCACTGTCCGTATACTACACTAGATTAAGATTTATTGATCTGCACAGGTTTTTCATTCAAGTTTTACGTCTAATATTGTCTTTTTCGCAATTTTCTTCTTCAGCTTCAAATTTTAGCAGCCGAATCCATCAACTTCATCCGGGCTTAGTCAACTGTAATACATTCGAGCCGATCTTGAGTAACGATAAGATCCGAGAATATTCGAATGACAAAATTCATTGCCATTGAGCCAGTCTATTTTTTCTTCGTTCGAAAAGGATTACCTCGTCGCTTTTCAACAAGACACTCGTATGCAACCTGCAGTTACGGGTATTTTGCTGAAAAGCGACATCTAATTAAAGGCGGGAAATAGAACCAGGTGAGGTGATAACAAATCATCGTCGGTGCTATGACAAAATTGCGTAATAGAAATTTTGCTCGAAAACCATTTTTTATGAGAGCCAAAAACGTTTTTAGTACTTTTTACCGTTTTAAAAGATGTGCCGACAAAATTGCGTAACTCAATAACTACATGAACAATTCAGCTTCTTTAAGGTAAAATAAGGTAATTGAACATAACTTACGGTTCATTTATTGGTCAAAGTAGAAGAAAAACAGAGAAGAATGCCATTTCTCAGCCTTTTATTACTCTCGTGTAAATAATTTTTCTATGTACAACGCATTTTTGTCAGCTAAATCGAGTTACGCAATTTTGTCACATGGTAATTGAAAGGGTTCTAATAGGTGTAGAGAAACGCCGTTTTGACAGGATATGCGCCCCTACATACTTAGTAGAAAGCATTTATAAAAAAAAAATGACAAAATTGCGTAACTAATTTGTTACGCAATTTTGTCATAGCACCGACGTCATGCACTTTCTACACACCGTACAACCGGCTACGGCGAAGACAGACAAGAGTCAGCGACCTCGACAGATTAGGACTGGTATAACATGATATTGATCAGGTAAACGGTGGCCTACTGTACAATAGTACCGGCCGAAAATGACATTGACGTGGGCTAATGTTTACTACTTGACAACCAATAAACTATGTTCGTATTTGTAACGGTGCAAATCAGACGAATTGATTGGTTTTGCAGCAGTAAACATCAGCCTACGTCACTGTCATTTTCGGCTGGGACTATTGTAGGTCAAATTTAGGCTAGTTATTCTTGTAAATAAACGAAATGATCTATATGGTATTCTATAGTTGATAAATACGCGTGTAAGTGTTCAGGGCTTCTACATAAAGGCAAGTTTTAAAAAAAATATGACGAAGTGTGACATTATAAATGCCAAAAATAACTGCTTTTTTACATAATATCATCCAGATTTCGTAAGCAGGAAGGCTAAACAGAAGTCTAAATGGTTAAGCAGTACCTAAATTATATCTTAAATTTATGTTCACTAATTTTTCGCTAAAACTGTGTGCACAATCTTGTATAATGACAACAAAAAAGCGTTTCGCTCCTGACAGCATATATATTTCACAATATGAAAAATTGTAATCCACGAATCACAAAATAGTAGAGTGCAGAATGCCTGCAAGGTTGATGTCTTCCAAAAAAATGTGAGTAGTAGATTTCTAGCTGAATATACAAAAATGAGAACACATTAAAATTAAAGTGTTTCACTCCTGACATCAGAGCGTTAGTGTATAAAACAACCTCCACATCCTAAACCAGTGAATATAAGATGAAAAAGTAATGTTAAGATAATGATGCATATGTTGTTTTATGTATTAGACGTGCTTATTGTAGTATTCTGTCACTGTGTTTTAATTATAATAGCTTAGAAACCTGGGGCCCGTATTAGCCTACTAAACATCTTACGATCAAGTTTTTGTGTAAACTGTGTAACAAGACATCTGATTGCACGAGAAATCCGACTGAGCCAATCAGGGCTGTTGTTACAAGTAATTATGCAAAAATCAAACGTACGATCGTTGGTAATACGGGTCCCTGGTACAAGTGAAAAATGTCACACAAAAAGCGTTTCATTCCTGACGTTTATGACATGTCTTAATGATGTATCTTTTTAGTAGTGAATCAATTTTTCTTTAAACTTGGTACCCAGTATAAAGACATAATAACACAATGCCTCTTTAGCATTGATTGGATTTAATATGTTTCGCATGTAAAACTTACCCATAATAAACCGTTCCGCATATCCCTCGCAAAAAGGCAACATCCATTGATTATATCGGAGGTTCCCCCACAAAAAGTTACGAAAGACTAAATGTGCTCGAATATTTCGCGTAGCTCTCATTATGTGCTAGTTTAACTTGTACAAAATTAAAGTTTAATCATCTAACAATATCTCTTACAAATGAAGCCGTAATTCAATACAATAAACGAACTGTGTGTCCTGAAACACAGTGTATAATCACGTGACTCAGAATTTCCGATAATCTTCAATATCTTTTATAATACTTGACCAATTTGAATTCGGTTTAAAGCAGAGAAGGTGGGAAAATGCCAGGGATAAGCTGGGCGTGTTGGATATTTGAAAAACCAACTGATAAAAAAGTTATTGAAGATAAATAAAAATTTTCGTTTATCTTCAATAACTTTTTTATCAGTTGATTTTTCAAAAATCAACCAAGTCCATCTAGTGTGAGACGTCTGTCCACATTCTCTGCTTCAAACCAAATTCAAATCGGTCCAGTATTTACAAAATTATGGAAGATTTTCTAAAAACATTGTATTACGTGATTATCCACCGTGTGAAAGACGACATGTAGAAACAAAAATGTTGGCTCTGTGTACGGAATAGATTTCACGGAGTTGCTGTTAAGACAGAGTAGAAATGTTAGTGATTGTAGACGTCGACAGAACTGCAATATTTTGACAAAACTGAAATGGCATCTTTCGGCTTTTAGGATTAACTGACGAATAACGCCATGCTACTATTCATATCTAAAGCAACATTGAGACTTATTATCCTTTCTTGCTATGGATACACTATCTGTACAGGTAGGCTGGTACACGGTGGAGATTGTGCATGATGGGGTGGATAACGAATACGGACAATTTTGCCTCGCTTCAGGTAAGAAATTGTGCAATAACTTCCTTATTTCTGCGTCAATTTTCAAGCGGTTTGTTGTATGTACCCCGCCTTACTGGGCTTTTTCCTCAGAAATATGACTTTTTTGTAGAATCTTTGTACTTTGTCCAAAAATTTATCCCAACCGACCAGAAAACGACAAAAAAATCGGGTCCTTTTTTAAGTCGGTTTGGATCGATTTTTCAGAAAAGTACAAGGAGTTTCCAGATAAGTAATACATCAGACAAAAGGACTCAGTAAGACTTTTCCCTTTTTCTCAAATGAAACAGTTTTAGAGTGGTCCAATTCAGGTCCGTAGGAAGCAATTTCATATGGGGGGGGGGCGGGGGGGGCTAAAGCCCTTGTCCTGAATATTGGGGGGCTAATTTGGATTTTTCCACAATTTTCAGTGTAAAATTAAGAAAATTCGGCATTTTTGGACCCTAAGCCCGCTAGCCCCCCCCCCCCTGTTCCTACGGGCCTGCAATTTCAAAGATGTTGCAGACGACAAAATCAGAATGACTTTATGACTGACGGTATGGCAGTGGATCAAAGATAAGGGAAACAACTCTGTATGATTTATTATAGAAATCAATACGGTTTGTTACCCTTTTCTACCTAAGTACTTTTATCAAAATAGTTCTTAGAATAGAATACATTGGAAAAGAATGTAGATAAAAAATGATATTAAATTCAAAATTGACACCCTTTAAATAAATTTTATACTTGGTATATTTTTCTCGTTGATTGTTGGACGAATCATCTTTATTGCGAAATGTGAGGGGTGACTTTTGTGTTACTGCGCCAACCCACTTTCCTTTATTCGCGCTACTTTAGCAAGAACATGTCACAGTATCAATCAGAAAATAATGGGTAAGTTTTTTATGTGATCGAGAATCAAAATAACTTGATCGCAGTGGTATATAGTTACATGAACATCTAAACTACGATTTAAAGCATCTTTAAACTACAAGTTTCTGTTAAAAACACGACTATTTTGGGAATTTCCGCGTGTGTGTATCGCCGGTGTCATGGCTGCCGTCAAATTTTGAGCACGTGTGACTGTCATGATTCACCCCATATGGTGTTCATGCTGATCTTGATCATACTGTTACAAGCTCCTATTGAAGATCACGCCAAATATTCATGAGAGAGCTCGTATTACTTTATTCATCTGTCACCTCGAACAACCCCGCCTCTTTTTTTATGGCAGTTTTTTGTCCATCTGGGCCTTGGCACAGTTCCTGAACTGAACACTGCAGTTTTTATGCTCCCCGAAGGGAGAGCATATAGTCGCCGCTTTGTCTGTCCGTCCGTCCGTCCGTCCTGTCCGTCCGTCATTCCGTCCGTCCGTCCGTCCGTCCGTCCGTCCGTCCGTCCGTCCGTCCGAAGTGATTTCTCTATAACCCTTGGGCCAAATCAAATGACACTTACCATGTGAACTCCCTATGACAAAATGCCGATGTACTTTTCCCGGTTTTTGGATTTGAGGCCTCGTCATGGGAAAAGGGGACTTAAGGTTAAATACAGTTTTTCTCTAATTTCTCCTAGACTAATGGTCAGAATTTGATGAAATTTCATATTTGAGTAGCAAATCAGATGCCCTTGACAATAAACTATTTAAAATTTGCGTTTACAAAATATGTCATGCAAAAAGGGGGCTTAACATTTGTTAGCTTTATATTAGCTCTGCATGGCATATATTTATTGTGACAATGCCTTATTCGGGGAGCATTGTCCGTCTCTGACGGCTCTTGTGTTGTCGTCACAGGTGTCCTTGATTGACACACATTTTTCCTGTACATTATCTCGTCAGTTCTGAGCCTGATGATCTGAAGATAGAGGATTGTCTGACATTTGGTTATGGTTTGGTTTTGTTTATTAGGGTTTTACGCCGTACTCGTGGTACATGGGATCTCGCGGTAAACGGTATTTTGTAAGAAAACAAACGGCCACGCCTACTATCGGGTGTTTTCCCGGGATAACCTCTGATGTACAAGTCCACGCTTCACTGATCGCGACTTTTCAAAATATTTTCTGTCTGAAAGTGAGTTATCGATGAAAAAAGTGTCCATGGATTGACTCGGTCGGCACAATCCCTTCAGCCAATCAAAAACGTCGTCAGTCGACCTGCATTCATTCGGTGGAGGTGAAAGCTTCGGTCTTTTTCCTTAAAGCCTTACCAACTTTCAGCATTAATATCTCGACGACTACGCCAAATTATTAAAAATGCGTTGGTAGTTAAAAAGTTTAAATCACATTCTTTAGAGAAAGAGTTTTGTTTGTGAATTTTAGCGATAGATTTTGGAGATATTCTGCCTCAAAAATGGTATCCCGTAACGATAAAGACCGAGGTTGTACCCTCGATGAAAAAATGAAAGTGAGGCTATGACGTCATGCCGACTGATTCAATATGCAAATCAATAGAAGCTGCACATGCCTATTCAATTGTCTATTGTACCCTGGTCAATTAAAACACATTTTCCATGGCATAATCAATAAAAATCCATGCGATTTTGACAGATCTAGGCTCATCTGGCATTGACAAAAAAAGTATTCAATATTTTGATCACGTGACATGAGCTCGCTTTTACATCCAACAAAACACGTCTAGATGGATTGCTCACTTTACTAACAATGATTGTAAACAATACAAAATATAATGACGTTACGCACGCGCGTTATTGACGTCGCGTAAATGAACGTGCTATTTGACGTCGCGGGAAAAGGATATAACATTTCTCCTATTTTATAAAAAGAAAAAGAAAGGAAATCTCTTGTTGATTAGAAAAACAATAAAATATAATTAAAACCTAGAAAATGAAATAATTATGATGAGTTTGTACTTTAGCACTGATGAAGTCTTAAACTGTCAAAGATGTATGATATCACTTAACCGTTCTGCTGTATTACTTAATTCACATATATTTAGTTAATTGTTTTGCACTCCATTTTATCTCGTTTTCTTATGAAAGTCATTTTGTCTCTGCATCAGCCTTCTTCTCCCTTCAACTGCGGATCGTCGTCCTGACTGGACCTGCTGTCAGTACATTGGATCCTCGATTCTGCTTCACCCAATAGTCGTCTCCTCCAACTACCCTTATCGCACTTATAGTTCTCGTAGTTTTCTGTCAGTTTGAAACACCAATCTCCCCCGGAGGCACAGCTCTTGTTGGCCATGCTTGATCCATCCACCTTATTGTCCAACCCAGCTTCGCATCCTTGAGACCGCTGATTCTTGCGTTCTTGTATACCATCTTTATCTCTCCTATTCCCCATTTGTCTCTGTTTCTTTCTATGATCACTATCTCTACGATCAGTCTCGTCGTTATTTCCACTGTTTCTGAAATCATTTCTCCTACTGTTTCCGTTTTTGATTCTCAAGTCATTTTGTTCTTTAAATGATCCAGCTACATTTATTTTCATCATACCAAGTTCCACGAGCGTTTGCTTCCCTAACAGCGGTGGTGAATCTATCCGACCTTTTATCACTATGAACTTGGTTTTCATTCCTCGTGTCTGGTTACGTACAGTAGTGGTAAACTCGTCACTTGTAACCGTGTATCTTCAAGCTGGTGAACTTCCTGCAGCATTTCACTTAATGACCATTTCTTGTTAATTGTTTTCCTAATTAACGATTGATTGTCCGTGGTTTGGATGATATGTTCCAGTATTCTATCATCTTCGTCTGGAAACTCGCAATCATGCACCTTCTCACGTAACCTGGTAGCATAAGCGGTCGTTGATTCAGCTTTCATTGGTCTCATTTTCAAAAACACGTACCTGGCATAGTGCTTGTTCTTCTTTGGCGCATAGTATTCATTCAACTTTTCTCCGAGTTTCTCATAGCAGTTCAAAATTCTATCTTCTCTGTTTTCTGGGTCCGGCAAACTCTTCTCCAGTCTAGCGATTTCCTTCCCTCCGTAGATAATCAATGCGTCCTTCTTGTCAGCCGGATCACCGATTCTGAAAAATCTAAACTCTCTCTCGATATCTTCCAACCATTCTTCCCACTGTTTTCCAATCATAATCTGGTCGCCATCTGGAATAAACTGTGTAGATCTCAAATTCCTGCTCTCTGTAATCACAGTTATATGCTCAGCCATTCTTCTTTATTTTCCTCAATACTTCTTAGTTTATCCTCGTCGCCAATTTTACATCCAACAAAACACGTCTAGATGGATTGCTCACTTTACTAACAATGATTGTAAACAATACAAAATATAATGACGTTACGCACGCGCGTTATTGACGTCGTGTAAATGAACGTGCTATTTGACGTCGCGGGAAAAGGATATAACACTCGCGCTTCCCGCCACGAAAAAATAAACAAATAGCGCAAGATCCCATAAAACAAATCCAAGTTGGTGGCGATGCACCTTGCATGAATTAATCCGTGGCTGTCAAATCAGAAATAAACGGAGCATCTTGGTTGTTTTACAGGATGATGCGTGACATTTAGAGTTAAAAAGAATGTAAAAAGATTTTTTGTGATTGTGTTGATGGCTTTCCTGTTTACATATTTTTGCGATAAGTACCGCGAATACGCATGTTCCCAGGCTACTAAAGTCATATCGCGCGGCTGGAGCACTTAAACATGGATTCCTGTCGTTTCTCATACCAGTACTACCACACAACATAGGTTCACGATATCAAACGCTGATCATGCTGATGGGTGACATTTTTGTCAGAAAGGGTATTTGCAGCGGCTGGGTATCGAACCCGGGACGTCTTGAAAGAGAGGCAGATGCGCTACCAACTGCGCTAAGGCCGCGGCCTACTAGGATCTCTGGAGGCGGGGTTTTTCGTAAGCTTTCTGTGCCTCCTGAAAATGGAGACATTCCCAAAGCAAAAGGCTGTGTTCCCAAAGCAAATTTTCTTCCATTTTTCACAAGCTTTTGAAAACATTTCGACTGCTGAACGCAATACTGTTCTAAGTCACTTTTTGGCCAAAATGAGTTTTTGTCATCAATGTTAGTGTTTATCATAGGTGCATATACTGACAAAATTTTAGAGTTGAAATCGAGAAGGTTTTTGAGATATTCAATAATTCCATAAAAGTCTATCTCATTTGTTAAAAGTCATTCCCTGCAATACTAGTCTAAGTTGACTTGGACTAGTATTGCAGTGAAAAAATGTACAAAACTCTACCAAAGTTGGAATGCAATACTAATCTATGTATCTAATTTTGTATTTTTATTGGTTGTTCAGAGCAAAATCTAGTTCATTTACTTATTAACTTTGATATATGACATAGTATCATCATCATGATGCTTTTTAGAAGGACTATTCATATAATGTGATGAGGGCTATTCTAGTCACCCAGGCATCGCTGTTAGTGTAATGCTTTGGTTAAGTTTTTACATGCACATTTTTCAAATCTCTGTTTCTACTAATGTTAATACTCTGAAACTTTGCACATGACTCTGTGACCATAATCATTCAGTCTCTAGGCAAAGATTCATCTCTCCAACATATAATTTAGTTGAATTTTTACCCTTACAGACTTTCATAATTATATCTGTGATAACATTTTTTTCTGTAATAGCTATTGCTTTCAAACTTTGCACATGCTCCTGTGACCATGATATCAGGCTCTAGGCAAAAGATTCGTTACTCTGGCATTTAATTTAATGGAATTTAACCCTTTTCGAACTTCGAACTTTTTAATATCTAGTACTTGATAGTTGCGCTTGGCCGTCATGAGACAGCTCTTTTTATACATAGTTCAATGAAGAAATATACTAGGCAAGGAAAGCAGTCACAAAACATTTTCAAAACATTTTCAATTTCTTTTTTGTATGCATGCATAAAACTTAAAAACATTTTCTACTTGAGTTCTAATCTTCCTCAAGTACACTTTTCAGAGGAATCATCCTTGTTCACCAATAAGCATATTCAAGGGCAAATTATTTTGAAATATGCAAGAAGTAGTGTAACATTATCAAACAAAATATGTTTTTATAGGTGCCATATGACAATTTCCCAGTAAACCTCAAAAGTGATTAGCAAGGAGTAATAAAGCTTTAGTAAGCTCTCGTATTTAGCTAAAGTAACAGGGATGAGTAAATAACAGTACCATTACTCTGATATGCATCTAAGCAGAATATTCTTCCTGACTTACAATATTGAATAATTGAAATCATTATATCAAGACAAGACTGATTCTATCTCAGCAGAGATCTGCAAAATGTCAAAAGATAAATAAACAAGAAGACCATGATGGTCCTAAATCGCTCACTTAAAGATGATACTTTGCTATTTCTACTTTGATTATACTGAAATTCAGATTCATCCAAGATCATCCAAGATCTTATGGTCACCAACATTCTTTCCAAGTTTCATCTTGATAGGTCAATATTTCTGGTTGATAGAGCAAGGTGGAGATTGTGCATCATGGGATGGATAACGACTACGTACAAATAAATCTCGATTCTGGTAAGATATTTTGCAATAACTTCCTTATTTCTGCATCAATTTTCAAACGGTTTGTTGCATGTACCCTCCTTATTTGTCTTTCATCAGATAAATAGCTTGTAAGAAAACTTTAGGTACTTTTCACAAAATATTGTCCCAACCGACCAGAAAGTGAAATGTTTACAACTACGACCAAATTAATCCCACTTCGGGTAAGAATTTTTGCAATAACTTTCTTAATTCTGAGTTAATTTACAGAGCACTTTCCTTAGATGTATGACATATTTGGAAACCACTTGTACTTTTCCCAAAAATTGATCCTAACTGACCACAAAAACGATCTGAATTTTTTGTCGTTTTTCTGGTGGGTTGGGATCAATTTTTTCGAAAAAGTACAAGGACTCCACAAACAATTCATATATCTGAGGAAAGATCTCAACAAGTCAGGGTACATGCAACAAACAACTTGAAAATTGACGCAAAAATAAGAAAGTTATTGCACAATTTCTTACCTGAAGCGGGGCAAATTTGTCTGTATACGGTACCCACCCCATAATGCACAATCTCCATCTTGAGAGCGATAGAGTGTAAACAAAGTTGAAAACTGCAATTTTGTCATATTAAAGGGCAGATAACTCATGAAGATCTACTCTGATTATGCTGAAATTTTAGTCTTATGGTCACCAACAGTGTTTCCAAGTTTTGTCTTGATTGGTCATTACTTGTAGTTGTTAGAGTGAAAACAAAGTCGAAAACGCAAATTTTGTAAAACTTGCAGCCACATCATTCACTCATGACTTTCCGGTCCAATCAAATTGAAAATCAAACTCATCTGATATCTTATTGTCACCAAAGTTGTGTCCAAGTTTCGTCTTGATTGCTCAATAATTGAAGATGTCTAAGAGTGTAAACAAGGTCGAAAACAGCAATTTTGTCAAATTCAAGGGTGGATAACTCATAACCTTAAAGTGAAAGACAAACACATCCAGTATAATATCATTAACAATAGTGTGTCAAAGTTAAGTCTAAATGGTCAATAATTAAAGATATGCTAGAGTGTAAATATAGAGGTAAACAGCAATTTTGTCAAATTCAAGGGCGTATAACTCATAACTGCAAAATGAAAGTCCAACACATCTGAGATAATATCATTAAGAACATTGTGTCCAAGTTTCGTCTTGAATGATCAATAATTGCAGATGCAAGAGTGTAAACAAAGTCGAAAACAGTGGAAAACGCTTTTATATCAAATTCAAGGGCAGATAACTCATAACTTTCTAATTCGATCAAAATGAAACTTTTCTGATATCAAATGGTCCTCATATGTTTGGTCCAAGAGTTGCCTTGATTGATAAATATTAGTTTTGTAGATCTTACAGTGTAAACAAAGTCAAAACTAGCTATTTTTGACTCTGAATTTCCTGGTCCGATCCGGCTTATAATCGAACTCATTTGATAACTTATGACCATACTTTTTTTGTCTTGTTTTGTCCAAGTTTGGTAAAGGTTGAATGATATTTGCGAATTCTAGAATGTAAACAACAAATTGTTGACGGACAGACAGACATACAGACGGATGATGGACATTAACTTACTACAATAGATCACCTTGAGCACTTTGAGCTCAGGTGAGCTAAAAGGATGCCCTCTGTACTAGTATACACAGTTCAATGTTATACCAAGCAGTTATGAAATGATATAATATAATATGATTATGAATTTCATGTATTAAATTGATATGAATAACCCATCCTTAAAGGATGTATACCTCACGATAAATGACCTGGCAGAACAGTCCATGCTAATCGAATGGAATGCTCTGCCAGGTCAATTCTCGTCCGCTATATGACCCAGACAAAAAGTGTAAACAAACAGACTTGGGCAAACATTGTTCCACAATTGGTATACCTCACGATAAATGACCTGGCAGAGCATCCCAGCCTATTGGCTAGGGTTGCTCTGCCAATTTAATTATCGTGAGCTATACCAATGGGCTACTAATGACATTATATAAACATAATTCATTTACATTATAGTGGACGAGAATCAACCTGGCAGAGTATTGCATTTGATTAGCATGGGCTGCTCTGCCAGGTCATTTCTTGTGAGGTATACATTTACATTACAACACATTTTATGTAAATGCATGAAATTAAATGATTAAGATGTTTTTGCAAGCTTATCCTATAAGTTTTAAATTTCCCAATTTCTATTTTCTTCTTCTTTTATAATCTAACCCTTTCCCGAACAAGACCTGGATTTGACACTCGGATTTTTTTTTTTTGAAAACTGTTAAAAATCCACTTAAAGGGACATTTCATTCCAATTTCAATTTTTAGCTCCACTGGCCGAAGGCCAGCGAGCTATTGTCATGGCGGTGTGTCCGTCGTGCGTGCGTCCGTGCGTCCGTGCGTCCGTTAACTTTTTCTTTAAAAATCTTCTCCTCTCAAACCAGTGGGCCAATTTTGACCAAACTTTGCAGGAATGTTCCTTGGGTGACCCTTTACTTAAATTGTTCAAAGAATTTTGATTGGTCCATAAATGTGGGCGTGGCAGGGCGGGGCTTATCAGACTTAGAGAAATCACAAAATAATTCTTTAAAAATCAACCATTTGGCCAACTTTGACCAAACTTGGCAGAAATGTACCTTGGGTGACTCTTTACTTAACTTGTCAGTGAAATTTTGATTGGCCTATAAATGTGGGCGTGGCAGGGCGGAGCTTATCAAATTTTGAGAAATCACAAAATAATTCTTTGAAAATCTTCTCCTCTCAAACCAGTTGGTCAATTTTGACCAAACTTTGAAGGAATGTTCCTTAGGTGACCCTATACTAAAATTGTTTAAAGAACTTTGATTGGTCCATAAATGTGGGCGTGGCAGGGCGGGGCTTATCAGACTTAGAGAAATCACAAAATAATTCTTTAAAAATCAACCATTCGGCCAATTTTGACCAAACTTGGCAGAAATGTACATCGGGTGACCCTTTACTTAGATTGTTCAAAGAATTTTGATTGGTCCATAAATGTGGGCGTGGCAGGGAGGGGCTTATCAGACTTAGAGAAATCACAAAATAATTCTTTAAAAATCAACCATTTGGCCAACTTTGACCAAACTTGGCAGAAATGTACCTTGGGTGACTCTTTACTTAACTTGTCAGCGAAATTTTGATTGGTCTATAAATGTGGGTGTGGCAGGGCGGGGCTTATCAAATTTCGAGAAATCACAAAATAATTCTTTGAAAATCTTCTCCTCTCAAACCAGTTGGTCAATTTTGACCAAACTTTGAAGGAATGTTCCTTAGGTGACCCTATACTTAAATTGTTTAAAGAACTTTGATTGCTCCATAAATGTGGGCGTGGCCAGGCTGGGCTTATCAGACTTAGAGAAATCACAAAATAATTCTTTAAAAATCTACCATTCGGCCAATTTTGACCAAAATTGGCAGAAATGTACATCGGGTGAGTCTTTACTTAACTTGTTCGTGAAATTTTTATTAGTCCATAAATTTGAGTGTGGCAGGGCCGGGCTTATCTGACTTAGAAAAATCACAAAATAATTGTTAAATTCTTTAAAAATCAACGATTGGGCCAATTTCAATTAAACTTGGTAGAAATGCACCTTAAGTGACCCTATACTTAACTTGTTCATGAAATTTTGATTGGTCCATAAATGTGGGCATTGCAGGGCGTGGCTTATCAGAATGGGAGAAATCACGAGAAATTCTTAAAATCAACCATACTTTGTTACTTTCGACCATACTTTGTTATTCAATAATACTTTGTTAGTAAAATTTTAATTGGTCTATAAATTTGGGTGCGGCAGGGTAGGGCTTATCAGAATATGACAAACCATGAAAAAGTTCTTTAATTAAACATAAATCTTTATTAGGTCAAATCTTAGAAAAACCTTGTATGCCCTTCAGAGGTCATATTTTCTGCCCAGTCAATCTGAAAAGAGGTCAGAGTGATTGTTTTGATGAAATCATTGAAGGATTGAAATTGGGTCACTGGGGTTGAAAACTAGGTCAAGCGGTCAAATGTTAGAAAAAAACTGTTTTTTGTCCAAAAATGGGTGCATGGCAGGATGGGGCTTATCAGAAATCATTAGAAAATTTTTCATTGATTGCCGCTTCTGTAATCACTGGACATATTATGAGTGTACTTTGCCAGAATGTTCCTTAGGTGACTTTTTGCAATTTTTTTATTTTTACTTTGAATTTTCAAAACATCTCCAAGACCATTTTTTATTTGAGACACCCTTCTTAGAACTTTTGTGTTGAATTTTAGTCACATGAAAATCAATTCAACGTTCATTAACCCTTTCCCTAACAAGACCATGTTTTCATGTCTCTGAAGGAATTTAGTGTCAGAAAACTTTGAAAGAAAAAACAAAATGCTGATTATTAGCACTTGCTCCTTTTCCTTCAGTATTTTCTGTTCTGTAATGTTCACAAATTCCATATAGTTTTGTAACCCAATTCATCACCTGCAGTAGCTGTCAAATCTTGACAGTCTGAATTTTTATCGTTTGAGAAAAGAGAAAATGCACTAAACAGTGGATTCTTTTTAACTGCAATGTCTATTTGTCAAGATAATTATTGCAATTAACAGAAAAAAGCTAAAAAGGGAGTATATTGTTCTCAAAATTTTAAGTTTTTGCAGACAGGAAATTGCTAATTTGCAATGAATGTCTTATAACAGGATTATATAATTATTAAGAGTCCACTGTTTAACCCATTACCACACAGTGACGCCTTTCAACACCCTGCAAGATAAAGGCTTTTGAAAACATTGTGGAAAATGAAGAAATTGCTTGTGATAAGCAATTTTTTAGCTCCACTGGCCGAAGGCCAGCGAGCTATTGTCATGGCGTTGTGTCCGTCGTGCGTGCGTGCGTCCGTCCGTCCGTGCGTCCGTCCGTCCGTCCGTTAACTTTTTCTTTAAAAATCTTCTCCTCAGAAACTACTGGATGTATTTCAACCAAACTTCACAGGAATGATCCTTGGGTGACCCTTTCTCAGATTCCTTCAAAGAATTTTGATCGAACCAGAATAACCTGAGTTATCTGCCCTTGAATGTCAAAAATAGCTGGTTTTGACTTTATTTTTACTCTAAAATCTACAAATATCAACTAATCAAGACAAAACTTGGACAGAATATATATAAGCATAATATCCTGCCTGGGTATAATTTTTAGCTTGATCGGAATTATATATCATGAGTTATGTGCCCTTGAATTTGACAAAATTGCCATTTTCAACTCTATTTTGACTTTGATTTCACTCTAGCAACTACAAATATTGACAAATCTAAACAAAACTTTCACAAAATGTTGGTGACTATAAGATCTTGCCTTGGTGTAATTTTCAGCTTGTTTACATTTGTCAAAAAATGTGGCCATGGCAGGGAGGAAGGGGCTTATCAGACTTAAAGAAATCATAAGAAAATTCTTAAAAAATCAACCAGTGTGCCCAATTGAACCAAACTTTGCAGGAATGAGCCTTTAGTCGTTCTTTTTAAAATTTGTTCACAAATTTTTATATTTGTCAAAAAAATGTGGCTGTGGCAGGGAGAAAGGGGCTTATCAGACTTACAGAAATCATAAGAAAATTCTTTAAAAATCAACCATAAGGCCAATTGTAACCAGACTTTGCAAGAATGTTCTTTGAGTCTCTTTTCAAAATTTATTCACAAATATCAAGATTTGGCTGCCCCTGTGTAAGGCTTACAAGAAATCGTGGGATAATTCTTCCACTTTAACCAGTGGAGCGATTCAGGCCCTCCTGGGCCTCTTGTTTCATTTTCCACAATATTTTCTGAACAAAAAAACACCAAAAAATTTAAAATTCCATGCACTTGATATTGCGGTCTGCAACACCTTTCAAATTGGAAGAGTTTGGAAAATGGTTAAGTTTGATGCCAAAATGTGATATACTCTTTTTCTCATTTCAGACCCTCTTGACCCGTGACAAGTGTTTGTGTTAATGAAGAAAAAAAAACAACAGTTTATGATTATTATGAAGAATGATTGATAATTTGTAACCCATACTTTGTTAAATTCTATTTAAATCAAAAGTTTAGATAGACTTTGTTCTTTAGGGGCTATTGCAGACGTTAACCTATACCAGGTAAGTGTGCTGGTGACCAAAACATGCTGCAGGAATCTTTTGAGTATGTAGGATTGTGTATTTCAAAGACAGTTGTTATTTGCTTTCTTTGAATTGCATACATGATTATCACCAGTTATGAAGAGGGCCTCTTTTTGGGATAACCGCCTTGTTTATCACAAAAAATAGTTTACCACTTTCATAGAAAGTGGAAATTATTTTCTATCAATTTAACAGAGATACACATTTATTTAAGTTTTGGAAATGATATTTCAACAATAAACTGAATTTGATTTTCTAGTCTTTAGTAATGTACAGTGTCATGCCAATATTTAAATTATTATAACGTTTTGAACAAATTTAGATTTAAATCTCAAAACTAAACACACAGTGAATAATTTAGAATTGCTAATCGCAATTACTTCCAGATCTTTTACATAGGTTAGCAAAATAACATGATTTCTATTGTTTTACTCCTGTCTGTCTGTCAGAAAACTTAACATTTTGCATTTTCTCCAAAAGTGTTTGACAAACAAAGCTGAAATTTGGTATCTAACTTCCTTTCAATGATATCTATATGTTCCATGTAACCCTTATCAACTCTTAATTAAAAAACTTAACATTGTAGAAAAATAGCCATTTCGGGCATTCATGTTTCACAAACACATCTTGTCTTTCAAGAAACTTACATTTTGTCACTCAACTATTCTATCAATCATGATTTCAACAACTGTTCTTATTTATTTCAGACAAATTTATCAATATTACAAAAAGACTTACCGTAATATCACTTGGAACATTTGTGAACTTTTATTATTATTTCCAAAATTGGAAATGTTATACACATTTTTATGATTCTTGTGTGGAACAGTGAATTGTGAACACTTTAATAGTGAACATTTTTTTATGATTTTTGTGCAACACTGATTTAATTCTAAATACAGTTTTGTGATTTTTATGTAGCTGTGAGTTCATTGTGACAGTGAATTGGAGTATATATTGGAATTATTGTGAACATAAGTTCTACCCTATGTGACTTAAGGTTGTGTACCTTAATATAGATCACTTTGTGTTGATTGCTGAAAGATATAGAGTACAGTGTGACGAAGTTAAAGAAAAGAGATACAGAGGAAAAAGGGACTTGGATTTACCATTGATTTATCCGTTTAATGTAAGAACTGGCTTTTTATTACTTTCTCTTGAATTTTTACACTATCTGCACCTAAAGATCAGAAAGGGATCAATATAAAATCTGGTCTGTCCATTAGTTTGTCTGTTTTTTCCTTGTAAGTTAGAAATTAAGATGTAGTGCTCAAATTTGATATTAAAACAGTTCATAATTCATTGGTATGAATCCCTTAATAACATTGTTAAAGTGACTTATCAAGGTCAAAACGATACATGCTTGCAAATTTACACTTCATACACATGTAGCAGCTTTTATGGTCCAGGGCCCTGTTTTTCTTATGATTTTATGAACATTTCAATTCATTTGTAAAACAGGGTCCTGGTCATCAGACAATGTCAAAAGTTGTCTTTGAATGTCTGGAAAATTTGCCATTTTAGTTTATATTTTCTAATTGCAGAAGGAAAATGCCTCGCAAGAAGAATTGGCGAATGAGTAGAGCCAGAAGAGATGTACTCACGAAAACCACAGCTGATTTAACGGGTGTCTTTGAACTATCAGATGGGGGCCTATCCCACCCTTTACCTTCATCTGTTTTGGATGAAACAGATGTAAGGCCATCTGTGTCTATGGAGGGCGTCTTTGGAATATCAGATGGGGGACTTGCCCACCCACAAAAACCATCTGTGTCTATGGAGGGCGTCTTTGGAATATCAGATGGGGGACTTGCCCACCCACAAAAACCATCTGTGTCTGGAATTTGTTCTGAAACTGTTCTTGATACTGTTCTTGATACTGTTCTTGATACTGTTCTTGATACTGTTCTTGATACTGTTCTTGATACTGTTCTTGATACTGTTCATGATACTTTACCAAATACTGCAGATGATATACTTACTGACACTGTTATTGATGCTAGTGCTGATGGTAATACTGTTCTTGCTACTGAAGTTGTTGCTGAAGATACAGAATCCAACACAATGATTTTCGGAACTTTTCATCAAGGTAATCAAATGTTTGACCCATCCTCTCGAAATCTACAATGTACAGCCAATGCCTTATGCTCGATGATATACACAGAGCTTAGACATCTGCCATCTTCACAAAATCTAGATGAAATTCTAATAGAAGGAGATAGATTACATAGAGAAATAGTGATTGGACTGAAAGCGAGGAATGACTTTCAAAGCTTGCTTTTGAATTTGGAAGAGATCCCAGGTTCTGTAACTGCATTTGATAGACATGTTTCTATTGTGAGAGGAAATATTTTATCTGGTGTATTTATTCAAAGTTCTATCAACACTCATATGTCATCACTTCACAGTTGTTTGAAGGAAGCATTTCACACAACTTCTTATCTTTTATTTATCATTGGTTCAGTTTGTTCTGCAATTTTCAGGCAGGATGGTAGATATTGTTTATTTGATTCTCATTCACATGGTGTTGATGGATTGGTAGATGATGATGGAAGATCATTATTAGCTTCTTTTCTTTCAATAGATGATTTGGTAATGTTCATGTATGCAATGTATCAAAGTATGAACATCGATCTAAATGAACAATTTGACATGATGCCAATTAGATTTGTTATAGGAGAAAAAATCCATGAATCTGAATCCAAGAAAAATGAAATTGAATTTACAAATTGTCCACCTGAGAAATTATCTTTGATTGACATATATTTCAAGGATCAAGCAGAGAGACAAAAGCGCAAACAAGAAGTTAGGTCAGATTATGAAATTGTACACGAACGTAAAAGATTAAAAAGAAATGAATATATGAAAAGTTATATGAGGAAAATTAGGCAGGATCCTGAAAGACAATCTAAGGAAAGATTAGTGGCTAGTATTTCAAAGAGAAAGGCAAGAAAAAATCCAGAAAGGCAAGTCAAGGAACAGACTATGACTAGTATTTCAATGAAAAAAGCAAGACAAAATCCAGAAAGGCAAGTCAAGGAACGGACTATGACTAGTATTTCAAAGAAAAAGGCAAGACAAGATTCAGAGAGGCAAGTCAAGGAACGGACTATGACTAATACTTCAATGAAAAAAGCAAGAAAAAATCCTGAAAGGCAAGTCAAGGAACGGACAATGACAAATATTTCAAAGAAAAAAGCAAGAGAAAATCCAGAAAGGCAAGTCAAAGAAAGGTCAATGACAAAGGGTTCTATGCAAAAAGTTAGACAAAATGAGGAAAGAAAGAAGAAAGAAAGAATGTTAACTCTTAAATCAATGCACAAGTGCCGCTCTAGTAAATTGTATAAAGATTCAGAAAGGATGAAAAAACAGAATAAACGTTCATCAAGATTCAATATGATAGTAGAAAATGAAAGAAATAAGACTAAGCGCCAGAGTCTAAGGTCTAATTTAGATTATAAAATTAAGGAAAAGAGCTACAAAAGTTCAAAGCGATATGGTTCCAGCTTAGACGACTGCATTGAAAAATTTAAGAAGAATGTTTCAAAAGGCCCTGTTTATGTTTGTTCATGCTGTAACCAAACATGGTTTAAACATTCTGTTGTGTTATTCAACAAACTAAATTCTAAATGCTCTTCTGATGCAGTTAAAAAATTTTCTACAAATTACATCTCTGTTGATGATTGTGAATGGCTGTGTAAAACATGCTATGAAAAAATTAAACTTAACAAAGTCCCTCCAATGTCTGTTTTCAATCAAAATGCATTTCCTGTACTGCCAAAGGAACTGAATTTACATCAGCTAGAGGAAAGATTAGTTTCTTTGAGAATCCCATTTATGCAGATTAGAGAATTACCAAGAGGAGGTCAGTTGTCCATCAAAGGGAATGTTGTCAATGTCCCGGTTGACATTCAGCCTGTTATACACAGTTTACCAAGAACATTAGATAGTCACTATACAATACCTGTTAAACTTAAGAAGAAACTTTCATATAATAAATGTGATTTCACTGAAAATATTAGACCTCTGCATGTTTTAAGTGCTCTTCATTGGTTAGTGAACCATAGTGTACTGTATAAAGAATCTGGTGTTAAAGTAGATGATGACTGGATGCAATCAATTACTTCAGATTGTAGTGATACAGTAAAAGAGTTCTTTGGAATGACAGGTGAAAGCGTAAGTGAAGAATTAGATTGTAATGATGATGTGAATTATGACTCTGATCACTTTAGTGAAGTTGACGAGACAGAAAAGGTTATTGGTAATAGTGACACTATGCTGGATGCTGCAGACCCAAATAAAGACAACGCTTATACTTTTGCTCCAGGTGAGGGTCAAACACCACTCAGCCTTTATCAAGATCCTGATGCAGAATATTTGTCTTTTCCTACAATTTTCTGTGGACAGAGAAGAAGTCCAAATGATAAAAAACATGTTCACATTCACTATAGTGATACATGCAAGCTAGAACTGAGGCATATTGATCGCAGAGTAGCATCAAATATTCCCAATATCTTCTTTAAGTTAAAGAAAGTTCAACTGAAACAAATTTCTGATAAAGTCCATCTTGCTTTGCGTAGATGTAAAACAGAAGGTAAAACATTTACTGCCTCACAAATGCTTGATACAAATCATCTTAAAGGTGTTGTGAGATTGGATGAGGGATTTTATATTTTCAGAAGTTTAAGGAATTCACCACCATATTTTGAAGCCCGTAAAAAAGATGTTTTTGCAATGATTAGACAACTAGGATTACCTACTTGGTTTACATCTCTTTCGTCGGCAGATACCAGATGGCATGATCTACTAAATATGCTCTCTCAGATAAATGATGGAAAAACAATGTCTGTGGAAGAATTGGATAACTTGACTTGGATTGATAAAACAAAACTTGTGCAAAAAGATCCAGTTACATGTGTAAGGTATTTTGACAACCGAGTACAAGAATTCATAAACACTGTACTTAAAAGTCCCCATGACCCATTAGGAAAAATAATAGATTACTTTTATCGTGTTGAATTCCAACAAAGAGGTTCACCTCACATCCACATGTTAATATGGATTGAAAAGGCTCCTAGATATCATGAAAGTTCATTAGATGAAGTAACATCCTTCATAGATAAGTATGTATCTTGTGAGAAAAATCCAGATCAACAACTTGTAGAACTACAGATACATAAACATTCCAAGTCTTGTAGAAAGAAACAGAAATCTATTTGTAGATTTGGTTTTCCCATTCCTCCAATGAAAAGCACAACTATATTGGAACCGTTAAATGACTGTAAAGAAAAGCAAAATTACAAAGATTTATTTGTCAAAATACAAAAGAAATTGGATGAGTTGAAGGAAACAAATATTACGGTAGATGATTTCCTTACTGAGATCAAAGTAAGCAAGGATGATTACATCAAAGCAGTCCAAAGCTCATTGAGTGGTCCAAAGGTTTTTCTGAAAAGAAAATTAAGTGAGGTTAGAATTAATGCATACATGAAACCTATTCTAAACGCTTGGGGTGCAAACCATGACTTACAATTTGTATTGGATCCATATGCATGTGCTGTATATATAGTTTCATATATTAGTAAAGCACAGAGAGGAATGAGTATTCTTATGAATGAGGCATGTAAAGAAGCTAGAAGAGGAAATATGGATCTCCGACAACAGGTTAGACATATTGGAAATAAATTCTTGAATAGTGTTGAGGTTAGTGCCCAGGAAGCCTGCTACTTACTTTTACAACAGCCATTGACAAAAGCCTCAAGGGATGTTGTTTTCATTAACACTTCTTTGCCTGAAGAGAGAACATTCCTACTTAAGTCTAAGGAATCTCTTGAAAAATTATCTTCAAATTCTACAGATATTGAAGCAGATAATACCATTAAAAGATATTCTAAAAGACCAAAACAACTTGAAAATTGGTGTTTAGCAGACTATGTGTCCCAGCTTGATATCAAATACAACACTGACAAAGGCACTGCAAGAAATTCAGGTGAAAACATTTCTGAAACATTAAATGAAGAAACCAATGAAGGTGAAAACAATGAAAACATGGATACATATTGTAACGAGGATGAGGTGCTTGACTCAGACACAAATGACTATAATTCAAGTGAGGATAGACAATATTCTATTCCTGGGGGTCGAATTGTTCTCAAAAATGGAATTGTTATAAGTGAAAGGAAACAAAGAAAAGTCATAAGATATGTAAGATTTTCGAAAAAAATTGACATCGAACAGTTCTGTAGAGAAAGATTGCTTCTATTTACTTCATGGAGAGATGAAAGTATTGATTTGAAACAAGGTCATGACTCTTACCTATCAAGGTACAGATCCATTAAAAATTTCATAGAGCACAAAGCCTTGCAGTATGAAAAGAATGCTGATGAACTAGATGATGCAATGGAGCGTGCTCACAATGAGGAAGATTTTGATGATGTTGCCCCAGGCACAGAGCAGTCTGAGCAGGATGACTCAAATATTGGTGCAAAAGAAAGTGAAAGTTTCATATTCTTTGATCCTGATAGACCTGAAAATCAGAGACAAGGTGATATTGCTGGAGATGTTGGTTTAAGTGTTGCTTCTGTAGATATTAGTGTACGCAGGAAAACAATGTCAGACATAGATTACAGGCAATTGATAAAATCATTGAATACGAAACAGAGAGAATTTTTTATTCATGTTTTCCAATCTGTTAAGCGTGATGAACAAAAGTTGAAAGTTTTTTTAACTGGTGGTGCAGGCGTTGGAAAATCTGTTCTTGTAAGTGCATTGTTTGAAGCTTTGCAGCGTTACTTGACATCTAATCCTGGTGATAATCCTGAGAACTGTAGAGTTCTTCTCTGTGCACCAACAGGTAAAGCTGCTTTTCATATAAATGGGGTAACATTACATTCAGCTTTCCGCATTCCAGCAAGCCAGGGTTATGATTGTACTCCACTTAATAGTGACACTTTAAACACCCTTCGAACAAAATATAAAGACTTGTCTGTTGTTATGATTGATGAAGTGTCCATGGTTGGAAATAACATGCTTAAACTCATAAATGAAAGATTAAAACAAATAAAGGGCAGTAATGTTCCATTTGGTGGCTTGCATATGATATTCATTGGAGACCTTTTCCAGTTGAAACCAGTGATGGATGGTTGGATATTTGAGAATTTGAAAACAAATTTTGGACCTTTAGCTACAAACTTATGGCAGGATTTTATTGTAATGCATGAATTGGATGAGATCATGAGGCAAAAGGAAGACAAGCAATTTGCTGAACTTTTGAACAGATTACGAGAAGGAAATCATACACAAGTTGACATTGAAAATCTAAAAAAGAGATTGACTGATACTGCTAGTACAGACTATCCACAAAATACAACACATTTATTCAATACCAATGAGAAAGTGAACAATTTCAATGTCAGGAGCTTTCTTAATAATACTAATGAAAAAGTAAACATTCCTGCTCTTGATCATGTATTAGGAGATGACAATGTGACAGTTAAACAACAACTAATATCAAAGTTGCCACATGATTCCACACACACTGCAGGGCTTAGTCAGATGGTAGGAATAGCTATTGGAATGATTTATGACCTATGTCTTAACCTTGATGTAGATGATGGATTAGTAAATGGGTCTTCTTGTATGATAAATAAAATTGAATACAGACAGAAAAATACTACTAGACCAAGTATTGTGTGGGTTTCTTTCAATGATGATAAAATCGGAACATCATGGCGTTCAAAGTACAGACATTTGTATCATAGTGCTATTAATCCATTATGGACACCTATCTTTGATTCAAAGAGGAACTTTGTGTATTTGAGAAAAACTTTTGTGAGAATACAAATCCCTCTGCGCCAGTCAACAGCAAAAACTGTACATAAATCTCACAGACTTCCCGAAACTCAACACCCTTCTGTCAGACATTTGGTCTGACTGGACAGAATTTTCTGTCAGACCTCAGGTCATTCAGTCAGACCAAAAATATTTCCTGATTTTTTTTCCTATTTTATAATTACAGGGCTCTCCAGAATCTCTGAATTTGGAGCAGTCTATTTTTTCCCAAAAAGAAAAATCATTATTATTTTTTTTACTTGATTTAATTTTTTATGTCTTTAATTTTTCTATTTTGGAAGAGAAGACGCATTTGGGAGAGAATTAAAGTCTTAAACCTCATCATATCATTATAGATAATATTTGAAATTAGACTGTTCCAACATTTGAAATTATGGGATTTGGGTTCTAAATCCTACTTTCAGTTTCACAATTTCCCCATTTGTAGCTTGGAAAGCTATATAGATAAATTATTGTTTATAAAAAAACATCCATTTTCATGTTAGCTTAGCTATCAAAAAATCATATCATATTTTTTTCCAGAATGAAATCTGTAAATTTTGGACATGTAAAACAAATCAACTCTAAATATATTATGAGAACAAAGAGACAGAATGGTTGTGAAATATTAGTAAAGGGTTAAAAAGGTTAGAGTAATCCAAAAGCGCTGAACCGTTACGTAACCCTGACGAGACTTAGAAAATCAATAATGCCAGTTTGTAAAACAGCTTTATCTACCTCGTCAATATACATTACGTTACAGGGTTTTAACACTGACATTGCAAGTCTAATTGTTATGCTGAAAGATTACACAGGTCGCGTGTTTTATGATGTCTGCCTGGAAGGTTTTAATTGATACTTATAAACAATTAGCAGTTGCTGATTATCGGATTATTGTTAAATGCAAGATAAGTTTTACACTTCTCTATTAGTGATGGGAAAACCCGATCTGCATTTAAAACCATGTAAAACTTATCATATTAAGAGGAGTTTTCTGGGCCTATGAATTACGATTTTCAATCGGACCTTGTACTCTGTATTTTATGCCGGACATTTAGGGCCGACGAGGTGAAAAATTCAATCAGACCTAGCCAATATTTGCCGGTCAGGTCCGTAGGTCCGACGGAGTTTCGGGAAGTCTGATCTCAAGGAGACACGTTGAGTCAGGTTGTAATAGATATGGATGGAAAACGTGTATTTTCCCATGCCCATTATGTCGCAATAAGTAGATCAAGATCCCTGAAAGGCCTTTACATTCTAAACTTGAATGAAAGCAAGATTTCTGTGTCAACTAAAGTTCAAGAAGAAATGATACGTTTAAGAGAATCACAGAAATTGAAACTATGTTACACTCCAGTTTACATGACTAGTGACACTCATTTCACATGCCTTTTCAACAATATGCAGTCTTACAGAAGCCATAAGGATGAATTGTTTTCAGATCCCAATGTCAAAGCTGCAGATTGTTTATGCTTATTAGAAACATGGTTAACTGCAGATGATTCCATCGATGTAGTGCAGAGAACTGGATATCAAATTGTTAGAGCAGATGGGAAACAAGTAAGCAATGCTCGTCCTCACAGAGGAATTATCGTTTATGTGCGGGACAACATTCATATTTCTCATAGCTTTTCTGTGGTAAAGAAAAACATAGAAATGATTGTTGTAGAACTCTTGGTGCAAGATAAAGAAATAGTCATTGCAACATTGTACAACTCTCCTAAATCTTCGGTGACTGACCTGAAGAAATTTCTAACTGAAAATTTAAAGCATTTCAAAGGGAAGCACCTCATTATTCAAGGTGATATCAACATTGATTTATTGGATATGAATACAACTATCCAGAGGTTTATGCAGGATTTCTTCAACTGCAGTCAACAAGTGTCAAAAACAACCCATTATTCTGGCTCCTTAATTGATCATATTTACAGTAATATACCACTGATTCTCACTGATGTCATAGAATGTGTCTGGTCTGATCATTCGATGGTGTATTCTGCTGTGCCAAATCACAGTGTCAATCTTTCATAAAGTTTAAAAAAAAAATCATTAATATTGAGTTGTGTGAAGCTAATGACAAGTTTACATATTATTTTGAATGAAAGAGGTCAGTTTGAAATCTCACCCGTCATTGTTTTTTGCTTTGTCTGCTATTTCAGCAGACAAAGCTGGTGGTTCATATAGGTATGGGTGGCCACTATAGGTGCAGAAAGGTGGACACAAAGATATGTGACCTGTCACACTGAAAGGGACCTTCTGGTTTTTCCATTTAACCAAATCTTGAGATACATGAGATTCAGCAGATATCAACCAGATGTCATATTTGGAATTTTATTGAACATGTAAAACAAACAAGGAAACGAAATATATATATATCCAAGAAATTGCCTTAGAATGAAAAAAATTGATCCTAGTTAGTTTGCACAGACTGGCTAGGTTTGATATTTTTCACACTTTCCATAAGGTACTGTTAAGCTTGGCGGGTCACATAATTATGATCAAGCGATATAACATTCTTTTCTTATTTTTTTTCCTTCATGTTCAACACATATTTCAGCATCTAATAAGAAAGAGAGAAATTTCTACTGTAAGCCTTGTCATATGCTGAACTGTGTGGCAGAAGATTAACATAACGATCAGCCTGCAGTCACATGTTGACTGATCATTTTACACCTTTAACCCATTACCATACAGTGATTCCTTTTGACTCCCCAGAAGATAATGTCCATGGAAAACCATGTGGAAAATGAAGAAATTGCTTGTGAAAACCAAATTCTTCATTTCCCACAATGTTTTCTACATAAGATGACCAAACATGTAAGATTCATTCATTTTAAATTGTCATCTGCAACATTTTTGAATTTGGACTAAGTTAAATTTTTTAGATTTACACTGAGGAAATACTATTGTTTGTCGGAAATTATGTCACTGTTTAATTAATAGAATTGATTCCTATTTGTTACTTTCTGTTACACATGAACTTGCTACTTTACATTAATTCAACTGTACCTTTTTACTCACATTACTATTCCATTCTGCATAATTTTTCTGAAGGCAGTGCAGAGCTTAGCAAATGGTTCATCACGTATAAAAACAAGTTAAATGAGATTTGTAGATTAACATCTCATATATATTTATTGCAGTATGTTCTTTAAATTTCGAAATGTGTTCACACTAACTTACACAAATTTTGTATTTCACATCAACCTCAGTATTGAGAAGAAAACTCATCAAAAAATTAATGACCTGTAGGGTGAAAAATTATGCACAATGGTAAGATTATTGTGACAAATAGAGCAAATATTTATATTTTTATACGCCTGAAGGTTCATATTGTTATGGCCCCGGTCGTCTGTCTGTCCGTCAGTCTGTCCGTTAGCAATTTCTTGTGTGCGCAACTTCTCCTACAGTTTTGATTGGAATTTAATCAAACTTGCCACAATGATTCTCCATTGTGTCTATTTGTGCACATCGCTTACGGAATTCAGATAACCTGTTTCGTTTTTGAATTATCTGCCCTTGAATTGAAAAAATGGCAAATTTTACAAACAAGCCCCTCTCGGGTGTATATGCGCCACTCTGCGGAGCTCTTGTTCCTATTTTGATTATACTTGTTCTAAGCTCAGTAAAGCACTGTCTTACTTTTGTTAAAACTGCTGATCTACTGAAAAAGTTCATGTACCATTCATTGTTTGATTCAAAATATTAGTTTAGTGTTTTATGCGAGTTTTAGAATAAATCTCTGAAATGATTAGAAAATCAAAACAAAGACTAGTACTGATCCAAAAGGAGAATATATTTCAAAGATACTTAATGAATATATATAGCAATGTCATAGATTAACAAATAGACTTTGTTAGAAGTGGAAATGGTGCTTTGCACAAAGAATATCACAATAACCACATTTATATATAAATCATATGAAAGTCATGACAGATGATAGCAAGGGAAAGAGAGAAAAACAAACTATTTATTATATGTTACTCAAATAACAAGAGGACTGATATCATTATGACAGTCAAATATTCATATAAAGGGATTAATGCAACATCATTGTAAATGTGTATGTATTTAAATTTAATTATAATAGTTTAGAAATAATCACTTAAGTATGTTTTTGTATGGCATAGAACAATTCTTTCATATAATAGATGGAAAGGCATTTTAATATATAGCTGTACAATCTGCAAAACTTTGTTTTATCATTGGAATAAAAGCTTACAGGTCTAAAACTCATATATGTACATTTATAGTGAAGATGTCACTCATAACAGATCAAGACAATCCAGAAAGGCTTGTCGGTCTGTAAAGGGTAGAATGATGATCAAAACACATGAAATATGATCATATTCTATTTTAAACAATGGGGTCCTGCTTGACATGGTAGCTTGAATGCCAAACTCATTTCTTGTGAGAAGTTGCGGGTGATGTGATTGGATTACATTCAAGCTGCCATCCATGTGGGTATGGCCTTTGGCAAGTCATTTCAGAGCCCCAGCCTAGTTATAGAGAACATTGTTGACAAAAATTAAGTTGTCCTGGGTTAATATCAGCAGATAGTAGCAATATGCTTTTTGAATTTAGATGTTATACAAAGGTTTGAATAACAGATAATGTTGAGATGAATTAACATTTTACTTTTGTCAAAAACATGAATAAGCTGTAATGAAACTTAACGCTTTCCCAAATAAGAGCTTGTTCATGACGTCCCTAATTTAAGAGGCTTCTGTAAACATTGAGTGCTGATAATCAGCATTTCCTTCTTTTGCTTCATTTTTTTCATAAATTTATTCATTTATTTTTATTTTGCTATATTGTGCAAAACCTGTTTTCATCACCTTCCATTTTGTCTTCTGGTGCAGCTTTTAAATTGGAAGTCTAAAACAATGCCATTTGGGAAAGGGTTAATTGAAAATTTTAAGTAATACATGTACATGCATAATATGAATTCTGCAAGTTGTTTATTTAACAACTTTTATGTAATGAAAATATGTATTGATTGTATGCTATTGTAAACAACAATTTCAATTACTTAAACATTCTTTAATAAAACTTCATTATTTACAGAAACACTTGTGTTTGAGTTTTATTTATACTACCAAATCAAGTTAAACATAAAAACCACTGGTGGTGAACTCGGCCAAAGCAAGGGACATTTTTCGCTACCACAAGGTACAGATATTTCAGTTAAATGTGAGTTTAAAGATCTGATTGGATAGTTTTTCTAATAACAATGAATTTGTTCTAAAAATAGACCGGATGTAGCAATTTGTATAGACAAACCGTCTGTGTTGTTATAAAATCTCGTAACTACAGCTTAATCCAAGCCGTAGTTACAATATTTAAAACAACACAGACGAAATACTATGATCGCGAAAAAATGTCCAACGCTTTGGCCGAGTTCACCACCAGTGAAAACTATCTGGCAAGGTCATATAAATCAAAATTGTGCATTTTACGGCAATTTAAAGAGAGAGATGAAAAAGATCATATCCATGATAATTTTGTGTTGTGTGGAAATCTAAGATGGAAAACCCTACGATACAGAATTTCCAGCCAAATTCTGCCTTATTTCCATAAAACTAAAGCCTTGGCATCATTAGTATCATTTACACCTGTTTTCAGCTCTCCTGAGCACAAGGTGCTATTATATGAGCTTTAATGATCGTCCATCGTCCAGCATCTATCTGTTGCGGGACTTAACCCATTACTACACATTGACTCCCTAAAAGATAACAGCTTTGAAAAACAGTGCGGAAAATGAAGAAATTGCATGTGACAAGCAATTTCTTCATTTCCCACAATGTTTTCTATGCCAAAACACCAAAATATTTTAAATTTCATTCACTTGAAATTGTCGTCTGCAATATCTTTGAATTTGGAAAAGCCCCAAATTTTGCCATTTTGGTAATGGGTCAAAAAATATATTGGAATTTCATCTTTAACTAAGTTTCACTGAAAAAGATATGGCAGGTTGGATCTGAGTACAATAATACACAGAAAATATTGAGGCAAAAGGAGAAAGTGCTGATTATCAGCATTTTCTTCTATTGCCTAAATGTTTTCTCAAGCCTATTCTATCGGGGACATCAAAACCAGCCCTGCGTCCAGTAAGACAAAACGTTTTGTCTACTGAACGCAGCCCAGGTCTTGTTTCAGTTTGGAAAAGGGTTAAGCTGCGGTTACAAGGTTTGGTTGAAATACAGGGATATACATATTGTCGCTTTTCTGCAAAAACCTTGTATCTGCAGCTTGTTTTAAGCTGCAGATACATGTTTTTGGCAGAAAAGCAGCGATATATAACTTTTCCTATTTACAAACAATACTTATTACCACTGAGAAATAAGGTTTCTCAAGGTAAAGTCTATTCTGGAATCAGCTTTCCTGTCAAATTTCCTTATGAAAATCTATACTTGAACCGTCTCATTGATTGAAATACTGAGCCAGTGGAGCGATACAGGCCCTCTTGGGCCTCTTGTTTAAAGTATGTCTTGATGCCAAGATTGGTTATTCTAATGAGTATAAATACTATTAGTTTTTTTAAGTTGTTGCCAATAAGTGAGAAACACGCATTTAAAGTCGAGACATAATCGATAAATTGCATATAAATCCAAACTGTTGTCCACAACAATTTGTTCAATTTTAACACAAAAATATGAACCTCTCTCGTAAACGGCGCAATATTTTGGCTTGAAATTTTCAGAATTTGCATAAGGAAATATGCTCTTTCAGATAAAAATAAAAGTAATATTTATGACAAAAATTCTGAAATGTCACTTTAATTAAATATCAGAGTAGGATCTACACCTAGAGGCTGATATCATGGTCACAGAAGGATGAAAATTTGAAAGGCATATCTTCATCAGAAACATATATATTACATATGTATGACAAATTGCACACAAAAAATTAAGCTTTATTTTTTAAGTTTGAAAAGGGATATTCCATTAAATTAATTGTCAGAGTAATGAATCTCTGCCTAAAGACTGATGTTATGGTTACAGAAGCATGTGCAAAGTTTCAGAGCAATAGCACGAGTAAGAACAGAAATGACACTTGCATGTTAAAACATAACCAAAGTTAACACCGATACAAACACCAACACTGACGCTTGGTTGACCAAACTAAACCCCGTATTCTATGAATAGTCATGCTAAAAATGCTTGGTAAAAGAAGGGCATAACCAATTTCTTATTTTGCCTCAATATCTTCTGTGCGTTGTTGTACTTAAATCCTCTCTTCACTGTATGTAACATCCATTTGGTCATTGCTGCAGCGTTCAAATAAAATCACCAAACTATTTTGTCGTTTGGGAAAGGGTTACACTAATCTATGTTGCTTACAAACTAGTGCAATCAAAGGAGAATAAAACATAGAATAGTATTGCAGTCAATAATTTTGTCTCATGTATTCAATTTTTGCATGCAATATTAGTCTATATCAACTTGGACCAATATTGCATTCAAATTCTGATTTCAAAACTGCTGATATTTGACTGCAATACTAAGCTAAGTAAACAAAATTATATTTCTCTTTTATCATTAACTTGAATGAAAAATGTAATAAATATAATTTAATCTTGTCTATCAGAGCAAATAATATAAAAAATTCGGATCATTTCATTCAGTTTTGACAAAATGAGAATGTTTTTTCCTTCTCCTGAAAAATGGTGAAAAATGACTTAGACTAGTATTGCGTTCAGCAGTCGATTTAATTTTGTTGTTGAAAAATGAGTATTTCGATTACTCTCTTTGCCCAAAATCAGCTATTTTGCATTCAGTGATTTTTTAGCTCACCTGAGCACGAAGTGCTCAAGGTGAGCTATTGTGGTCGCTTTTTGTCCGTCGTCCGTCCGTCTGTCCGTCCGTCCGTCCGTCCGTCCATCTGTCCGTCCGTCCGTCCGTCCGTTCACAATTTCTTTCAACATCTTCTCCTCCTAAACCATTGGACCAATTTTGGCCAAACTTGGCGGGAATGTTCCTTGTGTGATACTTTTCAAAACATGTTCGTGAATTTTTGATTTGTCAAAAAATGTGGGCGTGGCAGGCAGAAAGGGGCTTATCAGACTAGAAATTATAAGAAAATTCTTTAAAAATCAACCATTGGGCCCAATTGAACCAAACTCGGCAGGAATATTCCTTGAGCCACTCTTTTCAAAATTTGTTCACAAATTTTTATATTTGTCAAAAAATGTAGCCGTGGCAGGGAGAAAGGGGCTTATTAGACTTAGAGAAATCATTATAAAATTCTTTAAAAATCAACCATTGGGCCAATTTGAACCATACTTTGCAGGAATGTGCCTTGAGTCATTCTTGTCAAAATTTGTTCACAAATTTTTTCATTTGTCAAAAATTGTGGCCGTGGCAGGGAAAAAGGGGCTTATCAGACTTGGAGAAATCAGAAGAAAATTCTTTAAAAATCAACCATTGGGCCAATTTGAACCATACTTGGCAGGAATGTGCCTTAAGTCATTCTTTTCAAAATTTGTTCAGAAATTTTACATTTGAAAAAAAAAAAAACATGGCTGTGGCAGGGATAAAGGGGCTTATTAGACTTAGAGAAATCATAAGAAAATTCTTTAAAAATCAACCATTGTTCCCAATTGAAGCAGACTTTGCTGGAAGGTTCCTTGAGTGACCCTTCTCAAAACTTTTTCGCTGATTTTTGATTCGTCAAAAAATGTGGGTGTGGCAGGGAGGAAGGGGCTTATCGGACTTAAAGAAATCATAAGAAAATTCTTTAAAAATCAACCATTGTGCCCAATTAAACCACTTTTCAAAATGTGTTCACAAATTTTTCCATTGGTCAAAAAATTTGGGCATGGCAGGGAGGAAGGGCTTATCAGACTTAGAGAAATCATAAGAAAATTCTTTAAAAATAAACCATTGGGCCAATTTTCTATTTCCCTTATCTGTTGCTCTCAGGCTGGCCCCATGTTTATCTTATGTAAACAAATAAGGGATTAGCTTTAGCTTATCAGATGGTAATCTTTCACTAAATTCTATCAATCACAGACAAAATCTTGTTAATTGAGCCTATCATAAATGATCAATCTCTAACAGATCAGTATGCTTTGAAAATTAGCCCTATGTTGTATATTGCGAAATCATGAAATAATTGTTGAAAATTAACTAACACAACAATTGTGCTAATTTATACCCAACCTTACAGGATCGATTGGAACAAAATTATTTCTTAATTGTTTCCAAACAGAAAGTCCTTATAAGTTTCATGCCTTTGAATTTGACAAAATTGCCATTATCACTCTTGTCATCTTGATTCAGGTGAGCGATTTAGGACCATCATGGTCCTCTTGTTTACAATTTAAAGACTGTCAGTGTCAGTCCTGGGGACTCGCTAGATTCCATATCAATGAGTCAGTCCAGGTACTAGCTTAGTGAGTCAAATACACTATTTGTAATAGGAAATCTGTAAAAATTGTTGCATCCAGTGACTCGCTAGAATTGAAACTTTGCATCCCAGGGACCAAATTATGAGTAAAAGTTGCAGGATGCGCAGGTAAAAAAAAATCACTGTGCATTGTAAAAATTTCCCAATAAGACCAGACTCCTTTGCCAAAAATGGTTAGGAAAACCCCTGGTAAATCTTGGGAAAGGGAAAAGTTCAGACACAGCAAAATCAAGTCTTTTGTGATAAGACTTCTTGGGCGGATCAAGGATTTCTGTGAAGTAGGTTTGAACATACAGAGGGGGGGGGGGGGGGGGGGAGTCAGTTAAAGAATTGTACAGTTAGGGAATCATGTAAAATACTTACAAAACAAAAATATAATTCTCCCAAAAGTGTAAAGGACTGCATCTAATAAGTTAAGATCTGTATTATGACCGGCCTTTAACCCCATTCAAATTAACAAATAAAATCATTTCTTTTTCAGGCCTCAACAAGAAGGTCTACAAAATGACGCTGATTTGCTCATCGAGGTATGGATATTTTTTTGTACAGTAGTACTAAAACCTGTAATACTTAAATTTAGAAATGACAGCCTCTGGTCAAAATACTGAAAATAGTTTTGAATGTTGAACTCGAGAGCTACAAATTAGTATTAAATGGACTCTTAGTGATGGTATTGATATTTTGTGATGAAATTAATTAGCATCAATTAATCACACATTTTGTGAATTTGGATAATCCAGCTCGGGGAAAGATATGAATTCCTCAACATTGAGGAATTCATTAGCAGTTAACAAATTCCTCAAATCAAAGTAAACAAATTCGTTAGCTCTTTGCATCTAATTGAAATAGGCATTGGTATTCAAAAATCAGCATTGGGATGTATACATAACAACAACACTTAAAAATCTGAAATTTTAATAATCTCAAAATGGCCACATTATGGATAATATCTTAACATGTATATTGTAGAGCAACTGGGATCAGGTTGTCGACAATTTCGATGACATGGAACTTCGCGAAGAACTCCTGAGAGGGATCTACGCCTACGGTTTTGAGAAACCTTCAGCCATTCAACAGAGGGCCATCATACCTTGTATTAAAGGTAAATAAAAACAACTGACTCTTTGTTTACCCAAAGGATAAAGGCAACATAAAGGCTTTGGAAAACATTGTATAAAATGAAGAAATTGCTTGTGACAAGCAATTTCTTCATTTCCCATGATGTTTTCTACCATAAATGACCAAAAATTTCGAATTCCCTTAACTTGAAATTGTCGTCTGCAACATGTTTGAATCTGGGCCAGTCCAAAATTTGTCATTTGGTAATGGGTTAAATAAGAGGATAGATGTAGATATGGTTCAGTTTGAATGAGCTGAATTTTTAACCTTTGTCCTGCTGACATTAAATTTTGTTTCAAACAAATTGCCAATTTAAGAGTCCAGTGTTTTCTCTCAAACTTTGGGGAATGAGTCGGAAACCAGACAAATTGGGTAGAAAAATCCATTTTTTCTTTAAAAAAATTAGGACACATTATTTTTCTGACAGATTGTAACCAAAAAGAAATAAAGAAAAGAAGGAACAACTTTTATGTTAGGTCTTGGGGAAAAATCATTCCTTGTTGCATTGGTAACAAGTCAGTTAAAGTCTGTCTTATAGATCTGTTCATAAAAGGAGAAAAAATGTTTGAGACGTTTCAATAAGTTTATCTAAGTTTTTGCCATAAAATGACAATTATTGAGTAGACAGGCTGCACAGGGTGTGTAGGTCGAGATCAGACTCATGGTTCGCACAGGTCTTGAAAAACCCTTGAATTTGACTTTAGCCTTATTAAACCCTTGAAAATGGATGTGAGTCTTGTAAAACCCTTGAAAAGCAAGCCCGAGCCCTTAAAAACCCCTTGAATTATATTTCTGTATTGTTTTGTACGAACATGTAAATCTTTATCATATTCAGCTGTCTTTTAATATACATAGAAATTGGTTTTTTTTTGCAATCTGAAAATCCATTTATAAAAGGACATAGATAGGAAAAGATTAACAATAACTGAACTGCTTGTCTGTGAAGAAATTATGAACAAAAAAATAAGTATGGAAAAGTGTGTGTTCAACAAAAGTTGGTTAACAGATCAAAGATACACAGCATGGGTTCGAGAGTTTAAGTCGGACTAACTGATGAATGAACTACGTTTGCGCTTAGATTATTGAATGTTAATAGCCCTTGAATTTCAATGTTGAGTCCTTAAAAAACCCTAAAAACCCTTGAATTTTCTCATCAAAATTTTGTATGAACCATCAGACTGCATGTCTATACAGACTGATCATAGTAGTCTATAGTTCCTGACAAAGCTTCGATGACAAGTCTTTCCTTTTGTCTTATGGATTATAAATCTTTCTCTGTGTTTCCAGGTTATGATGTTATTTACTGTGTTTTGCAGGTAACGATGTTATTGCCCAAGCCCAGTCTGGCACTGGTAAAACTGCCACATTCAGTATTGCTATACTGCAACAGTTAAAGATGGAGGCAGGAAACTGTCAAGCTTTAGTCTTGGCTCCAACCAGAGAGTTGGCTCAACAGGTAGGCTAGTCTCAGATTTTTATGCCACAGCTCCAGATAAGAAGGAGTTATGGCCTTTCAAAATGCAATATTTCACCTATCATTCATCAAATCAAATTCTCAATGAGACGATTCAAATGAGTACCCACGACATAAGATTTGGAATTGAAATAACAATTTAAGAATGTCTTCACCCCCTTATCTGTAGCTCTGATGCTATTGTGTAGAAAGTTCTTTGAGATATAATTGTTTAAATATTGCTTATAACTTCAGTGATTTTGTTAAACATTTTTTATGCCCCCGTATCGAGAGATCGGGGGCATATTGTTTTACTCATGTCTGTCTGTCTGTCTGTCTGTCTGTCCATCTGTCCGTCCGTCCGTCCGTCTGTCCGAAAACTTAACCTGAAAACTTAACCTTTGCCATTTCTCCAAAACTATTGGACATACAAAGCTCAAATTTGGTATGCAACTTCCTTTCAACAATATCTATCTGTTCCATGCAATTTGACCTTCCTCAAGGTCATCCATTAACCCTTATCAACCCTTTACTCCACGAAAACTTAACATTTTCGAAAAATGGCCATTTCGGGGGCATTTGTGTTTCACAAACACATCTTGTTTAATATGACAATGACCCATCCTCTTAGAAAATCAATGTCACATTTTGAAAACTGATGTGACAAATATAGAGTAAAATTTCTCCTTTCTTGACTACAACAAAATTCAATGGGACAAGGACCCAGTCATTGACTAAAACAATGTGACATTTGGGATTTCAATGTGACTATGGCCCAGGCCTTTCCCAGTCACTGTAACTTCACCATAAGCAATTAAGTTTGTACTTGGTATGATGGTCTGTCTTGTTAAAATACATCTTTTTGTATGTGTTAGGTGTCAATCATGAAGACCACATTTTAGAATGATTGCCAGGGGTCAGAGGTGGGCATGATTTGTATTTCACAAACATATATTTTGTTGGGATGATCAGTTCACTAAAATTTCAACATGTTCCAACAGTCATAAGAATATTTGCCTTTTGACCTTACAGAATTTTAAAATCAATTTTAGTGTGTCACTGTGGCGTAATGCTAATAGATCAAGTTGTCAGATTTGTTAGACTCAGTGCTTCAGAGCCGAGGACTAGTAAGCTGTTAAGTTGGATGTAACACCGACTGTCTTTATGTGCCTGTCTTGTATGTATAGATCCAGAAAGTAATGATAGCTCTAGGAGACTACATGGGTGCTCAGTGCCATGCTTGTATAGGAGGGACGGCTGTGAAAGATGACATTGCTAGACTAGGTGGTACAGTTCATGTAGTAGTGGGGACTCCAGGACGAGTCAGTGATATGATCAATAGAAACGCATTAGGTGAGACAATTGACCTCTTTATAACCCATTACCACATAGTGACGCCTTTTGACATCTCATATGATAATGGCGATGGAAAACATTGTGGAAACAATGTTTTCTAACCAAAAAGACCTAAAAATGTAAAATTCACTTCGCTTGAAATTGTCGCTTAAGTAGTATGCAGTGTTAAGGCCAGGATTCAGATTTGATGGGTCATTTTGGCCCATTACCAGTCAAAAGTAGGGGCCAATTTGTGTTGAAGTGGGGTCAATGATATATAAACCACGAACTTACATAAATAACAAACATTTATTGTCTGTCTGATGTGCAAATGAGTAAAATGATGGGCTTTGTAAGCTACAGGATTGTTGATCTTTACACTGAATCATTAAACTAGCAAATATTTTAGATCTTAGCCCTGGGTAGTTAAAATGATAAATCATCGAAGTTTTGGCTTACTTCATAGTTTATTTTTGAGGAAAGCACTCTCACACTCATAATTTTAAGAAAGGGTTTTCCTAACAAAACCTAATAAAAGCATCAGAGAGGAACAGACATGTTTTCCAAACTGCGGTTGATTTGTGTTTATTTCTTCCAATCAAGAATACATACCAAACAATTCTATCGGTTCTTCAATTCAGTAGAGGTGTCTGATCATAAGTCTTATGCCATTTTGGCACCGATTCACACTTAGAACCACCAAAGAATGAAAGAACTGATTTGTATTCCTATTCAGACGATCGCTAATTACGTATTTCACTGATCCAGGTAAAGTATCACTCTGGAGCTTTCATGGGTGGATTTGTGTGGAAAATAAAGCGTCTGATCATAAAAAATTATAGCTACCAGTCTACAGAAAAATTACAACCAGTCTAATTGATCATGGAAAGGCTTTCAGTGTTCTGGCGAGGCCACGATTCCGCGACATACTCGCACGAAAAAAGTAAATGTCGCATAGAATTTTGTCAAGATGCGATTTCTGTCGCATGAAAATAATGAGATCGAATTTTGCTTTTTACGGCCGCTGAGAATTTTACTGTACTCGAAATCGAAAGTAAAAGGAGAAATCCAAACTAGTTGATAATCTCATTATTTCCTACCCAGAATTCAATTCGCAGGCTCCGAATGAGCATAAGACTCGAAAACCCTGTCATATCAATATACCTTTGCACGCGACTGAAGTTCCGGGGCCCATTTGTTTATGGGTCAGGTTCGGTTTGTAATTTCAGGCGCGGAGTGCTAGTTAATCGACAAACATTACGGATTGAATCGAATAATTTCATTTAACCGAAACTGATTTTTAGATTGATAATAAAACGTACACATACACGTAAAGAATTTAAAACAATTTGATATTTATTTGCGTCTATCATTATCAAAGCGATAAAATTACTGAATGTCCGGAACGTCAATAATTACTTGAAAACGAACACACCTGCATAAAATGCTGTCATCAGATTCTTTTCCACCAAATAAAATGAAGAAAAGCAAGAATATCCTGAATTATTTCAGTAAATCTTTAAAGGCACAGTGAAATCCGATCCTTGAAAATTCAAACCAGATTACTAAACCCATGCCTGGGCTGTCGTCAGCAGAAAATCCTGTCGACGAAAGACAGAATCAATCGTCTGCTTCATCTCTATGCCCACCCCAAAAATGGCAAAATTAAATCGGGACAACTTATTTTTCGTGGACAAAGTCTGTTAGCTGAGTGTCTCAAGAAAACATCGCTGATGTCATGTGGGACCATTACAATGTGATATATCGGGTTAATTTTGGTGCACAGGAGTTTAATAAAAGTTATCATTTTGGATTTAAAATGTGTCGCCTTGTTTGTCCAAAATGTCCACAACTTTTGAGTAGCCATGAGACATTTGTCCCATACTTTTTTATACCTCGCCAGAACACTGGGCTTTACTTTGCATTGGAAAGCGTCTGCATAAATTGACTAATTGTAAACATGATTGACCGGTGATTGACGATTAAATTCGTTCTGGTAATAAAGAGATAAAAAGACCATCTTTATTCTAAACTTGATGCGCCAAAATGACCCATTATTTCTGAATTTGATGCGCCATATTAGAAAATAATGGGTGCGTTCAGGGTTCTCCCATCGGTAGCCATCGGTGCCGTTGGTAACCATCGGTAGCCATCGGTAACCGTCGGCATACCGATGGATATTTTGTTGGTAACCAATTGTCCCGAGAGTAGACAAGTCGGGTAGCATCGGTAGCCTCGTTTTCATTACAGTAAGATGGCGGACAACAATCCAACTACGGCGATCCTAATCATATATTTTCTTCAACAGCAAGCGAATAGCATTCTAAACGTTCTTTATAGAATTTATTGTAATAGTTGAAGCTACAGTTATTTTATTTAGCCATTTATTTCTGAAAATATCTTTTCATTCATAATTTTTGAAAACGAACGATCACTCTGCGGGGAGAATACGCTCTTGGCAATTGATTATCCGCCTTTTTTTTTACCGATCGGTACAATTTTCGTTCAGAGTTCGTTGGTTGCCGACGGTGCCATCGGCTACCGATGGTACCATCGGTAGCCGACGGTAAATACACTCGGTTACCGATGGGAGAACCCTGAACGCACCCAATGCGTCAATCCCGCAATGGCGCGGCCTGGCCTAAACACTGGTATGTATTAAACTTCACTTGTTACACTGACTGCAGTCACTAATTTTAATCCCCTTCCTATAGTGTTTTTGTAGCAGCATATCCTCAAATTTGTGGTAAGACAATTTATTAAGTTACACGCAGAGAACTTGCCTGTAGGAAGAAGTACATCGAATTGTCAACTTTTGAGAAAAATGTGATTTGTGTAGAGGAAAAGCACAAGTAGATAATAATGACATTGATTATGCACTGACTCCCCCATGTATATCAAGCCCAGTTGTTTGAAAAAATACACCAACTTTTATAAATTTCAGATACTAGAAACATAAAGATGTTTGTATTGGATGAAGCTGATGAAATGTTGTCACGAGGATTTAAAGATCAAATTTACGATGTGTTCAGGACGATGCCTGGAGATATTCAGGTAATGATTATACTGTATAATACAGATTGTAAAGAAAAAGATCGGACCACACATTCATGATTTGTGCGTAGTAATCTTTTTCTACTGTACCTGCTTATTCCACCAGATTAACCCTTTCCAAAACTGCAAAAATTTAGGGTGATCCACTTCAAATACTGCTACAAATGACAAAATAGATGTTATTAAAGATAGGATTTGTGTAAAATATGGCACAGAAAATATTGAGACAAAAGGAGAAACTGCTGGTTATCAGCAGTTTCTTCTTTTGTTTCAATGTTTTCCCAAACTTTTTTGGTTAGGGATGTCAAAACCAGGCCTTGTTTGGGAAAGGGTTAACCCTTTTAAAAACAATGACACTTTGATACATTTAAATTCTCAATAAAATTCAAACAAACTTGTTAAGGAAGAAAATTTTGATTACAAGCATTTTCTTCTTTCGTCTAAAAAATCCAGTCAGTGAGGCAACTGCCATTCTAACTTTAAATTATGACTTTAATAAATTTGAAGCAGACAGAATTTGAACCAATCATTTTCACGCAAGTTGAGAATCAAATCATTTTCTGACTTGAGAATATTTGCAAACTTCCCAAAGCTTTGCAAAATGGAAGTCAATTATTTGAAGATAAATGAATGAAGAAATTTGAAAAGTTGCAAGTATCATTGTAATCTGTGTATTATGATTGAAATCTGTAATAAAAATTAGATCCCTTTAAACACTGTTGTGGATTCCTTTATGATTCAAAGGATTTCACACTACAAAGGGTTTGGAACTTAAATTACAAATATGGAATTCTTTGAACTTTTACCTCACTTACCTGTTGCTCTGAATCATGTATTTACAGGTTATTTTGTTGTCGGCTACTATGCCTGCAGATGTGTTAGAAGTAACAAAACGATTTATGAGGAACCCGACCAGGATTCTGGTTAAAAAGGAGGAGCTCACCCTGGAAGGTATCCGACAGTTCTATATTCAAGTAGAAAAAGAGGTAAGCTTACCCATTACCAAATGAGCCGCGACGCGAGAAAATCGGTCTTCGGGAGTTTCGACCAGATCCGACACAAATGAGGCTGTACAGCCGCAGAAAGTGATTAGAGTCACGAAATTCCGTACATGGGAAGAAGAAGAACTAATCTTTATCACCAGCGAAAACACAGACGCTGATCAGATTCGCGGTTACCGCGAAGCTGATCTGCGTCTTTGTTTTCGCTTATGCTAAATTCCGCTTTTCTCGCGTCGCCGCTCAAATAGCAAAATTTTAGGATTGTCCAATACGGAATGATTTTATCAAGTAAACAGTGACGTAATTTTGGACAAACAAAAGTATTTTGTAGGTATTATGAAATCTCGTAACTACGGCTAGACTTAAACTGTAGTTTTGAGATTTCATAACAGCGACGGGTTATCAAAACAAAACTGCTAACAGTAGACCCAATCTATTTTTAGCTCAAAATGCATTGCCTTTTGAAAACTGCTGTAGATGACAAAAGGGATGTTATTGAAAATAGAATTTGTGTATAATGTGGAACAGAAAATATTGAGACAAAATAATAACTGCTGGTTATCAGCAGTTTCATCATTTCACTCAATATTTTCCCAAACATTTTCTCCTATGGACGTCGAAGCCAGGTCTTGTTTGGGAAAGGGTTGACCTGCAGTAAGGTAGAATGACACAAAAAATTTCTGAAATGCAGTCTGATCTTAGCCTACACTGCCTGCTTTGTACTCAACCATAATTGTGGCAAAAACTTGAAATAAAACTATTGAAAAGTTTCTTTGATTGGCAGTTTGTTTGAAATGAAAGTTGAATTCAGCTGCAAAAGGGTTTATCCTATAAATTGTGTTTGTGTGAATTGCAGGAGTGGAAATTGGACACACTATGTGATTTATATGAGACATTGACTATAACACAGGCGGTCATCTTCTGTAACACTCGTAGGAAAGTAGACTGGCTCACAGACAAAATGTTGGGAAGAGATTTTACAGTCTCCGCTATGGTAAGATAGCCTTTGGTTCTGTATAATTGACTTCCACTATAGACACCCGTGTTAACCCTTTCCCAAACAAGACCTGGTTTTGACGTCCCTAATAGAAATGACTTGGGAAAACGTTGAAACAAAAGAAGAAACTGCTGATAACCAGCAGTTTCTCCTTTTGTCTCAATATTTTCTGTGCTATATTATACACAAATCTGATCTTTAACAATATCTATTTTGTGGTTTTCAGCAGCTTTCATATAGGAAAAGTCCAAATTTTGACCGTTTGGGAAAGGGTTAATCTATCACTTGTTTGTTTCAAACTGCAAAATTGTTCTGAATATGGTGTTATTGGCATTTATAAATCAGCTTATTTGTCAAACAATCTCCAACACAGATATCTATGTGTATAGTAGCAAAATTGTTAAATTTAATGAAAAATTTCTTTGTTTGAGATTTCAGAGAAGGAATTCATAAAATTGAATAATTGATTGGTTGGTCGATGTTCTCATTGATAGTGACAATTGATCAAATGTGATATTGACATCAATTTGTTCCAATGAAATCTCATGGATAATATAAAGAAATAAAGGTTTTCAGAAGAAGCATTCACCTTCCCAAAAAGCACCATGACTACATTTATCCGTGTCATGGCCGTCAGGTGGAAGAAAATAAAACTGAACCAACTAGGTGGGGTAGTTAGTTTGTACTTCCTACCTCAATCAGTTGGCTAACACTTCTGAATGAACTTAAATGTTAAATCTTTCCCAAACAAGTTCTCAACACTAGCCATCAAAAGGTTGGAAAGCAGTATGAGAAATGTTGAAAACAGACTTCTGGAAAGTTTAGATAAAGTATCTAACATTCTGTCTGTGTAGGTCTGAATATCTATCCGAAAAAAGAAAACTGGCAGACCAAAGAACCAAAATCAATTAAAACTGACAGTTTTGATACAAGAAACAGTAAATTTACAAATGATTGCACTGAAATCCTTGGTGGAAAGAAGAAATTCTTTATGAACTTTCAGTCAATGGTGGATTGGGCCGAAATGACACCTGCAGGACTGTCTGTCAGCTTAACAAGCTGACAGAGAACTGAAATATGTCATTCGACTGAATATCTTTAGGATATCTCATTGGTTGACTGACAAATTTTGGAACGTCTGAAAATGACTCAAGTCCACTATTTTCCCCTTTATTCATTGCATTCCTTTCTATGATATACAAAGTTCATTCTTTCTATGATACAGGATTCTTCCATACCAGGGATTTTTTTGGCAATTTTGGGAAGGGGCCCTGGGGCCTTTTCAATTGGGAAAATTAGCGACGTAAACACTGAAATTGGGAAATTTCAAACATTATACGCTTACCTCATGTAAGGTGTTAGATTAAGAGAAATTAATTTATAAACAGAAAAGGTCATTATATTGATATGGATATTGAATAGAGAGCTTTATTTTGTTCTCAAATGACTTGTAAAGCAATTTTACTGATGTTTTGATAATTTTGATATTTTTTCTAAATTGTGATTGGGAAATTTTTCTTCAGATTGGGAAAAAAGTAAGCTAAATTCCATTGGGAAAGGGGCCGAAATTGGGCCCCTGAAGCACCCCCAAAAAATTCCTGCATACAGTAACAGTTATTTTGATGTTTAACTCAATTTAATCCTAATCCATCAGAGAATCATCTGTTAACTTCCCAAAAAGCACCATGACTACATTTATCAGTGTCATGGCCGTCAGGTGGAAGAAAATTAAACTGAACCAACTAGGTGGGGTAGATAGTTGGTACTTTCTACCTCAATCAGTTGGCTTACACTTCTCAAAAAAGTTAAAATTGTTTGATAATAAATTGGCAAATAAATGGTCTTATGAATTTACTATCCATAAATTGGGTTAAGTTTTCTTAGCAAAATTGCAAAGCTGTATATATATAATGTTTGGAAAAGGATTGACATCAGCATTGTTCTTGTTCGCAGCACGGAGACATGGATCAGAAAGAGAGAGATGTGATTATGAGAGAGTTCCGTACTGGATCTAGTCGTGTGTTGATCACCACAGATTTACTTGCTCGCGGCATTGATGTTCAACAAGTATCACTCGTCATTAACTATGACCTCCCTGCTAACAGGGAAAACTATATTCACAGGTAATTATCTAAAATATTGTGTGGTGGGGAACATATTGTTGCTTTTTAGCTCACCTGAGCACGAATGTGCTCATGGTGAGCTATTGTGATACCGCTGTGTCCGGCGTCCGTCGTGTGTCGTGTGTCGTGTGTCGTCCGTCGTCCGTCAAACTTTACCTTGTGTGCACTCTAGAGGCCACATTTTTTGCCCAATCAACCTGAAATTTGGTCAGAATGATTGTCTTGATGAAAGCTCGGACAAGTTCGAAATTGGGTCACCTGGGGTCAAAAACTAGGTCACGGGGTCAAATCTTAGGAAAACCTTGTGTGCACTCTAGAAGCCACATTTTTTGCCCAATCAACCTGAAATTTGCTCAGAATGATTGTCTTGTTGATATCTCGGACAAGTTCGAAATTGGGTCATGTGGGGTCAAAAACTAGGTCACGGGGTCAAATCTTAGAAAAACCTTGTGTGCACTCTAGAGGCCACATTTTTTGCCCAATCAGCCTGAAAATTGCTCAGAATGGTTGTCTTGATAAAATCTCGGACAAGTTCGAAATTGGGTCATCTGGGGTCAAAAACTAGGTCACGGGGTCAAATCTTAGAAAAACCTTGTGAGCACTCTAGAGGCCACATTTTATGCCCAATCAACCTGAAATTTGGTCAGAATGATTGTTTTGATGAAAGCTCGGACAAGTTCGAAATTGGGTCATCTGGGGTCAAAAACTAGGTCACGGGGTCAAATCTTAGGAAAACCTTGTGTGCACTCTAGAAGCCACATTTTTTGCCCAATCAACCTGAAATTTGCTCAGAATGATTGTCTTGTTGATATCTCGGACAAGTTCGAAATTGGGTCATCTGGGGTCAAAAACTAGGTCACGGGGTCAAATCTTAGAAAAACCTTGTGTGCACTCTAGAGGCCACATTTTTTGCCCAATCAGCCTGAAAATTGCTCAGAATGGTTGTCTTGATAAAATTTCGGACAAGTTCGAAATTGGGTCATCTGGGGTCAAAAACTAGGTCACGGGGTCAAATCTTAGAAAAACCTTGTGAGCACTCTAGAGGCCACATTTTATGCCCAATCAACCTGAAATTTGATCAGAATTGTTGTCTTGATAAAATATCGGACAAGTTTGAAATTTGGTCATCTGGGGTCAAAAACTAGGTCACAGGGTCAAATCTTAGAAAAACCTTGTGTGCACTCTAGAGGCCACATTTTTTGCCCAATCAACCTGAAAATTGATCAGAATGATTGTCTGGATAAAATCTCGGACAAGATTGAAATTGGGTCATCTTGGGTCAAAAACTAGGTCACAGGGTCAAATCTTAGAAAAACCTTGTGTGCACTCTAGAAGCCACATTTTTTGCCCAATCAACCTGAAATTTGCTCAGAATGATTGTCTTGTTGATATCTCGGACAAGTTCGAAATTGGGTCATCTGGGGTCAAAAACTAGGTCACGGGGTCAAATCTTAGAAAAACCTTGTGTGCACTCTAGAGGCCACATTTTTTGCCCAATCAGCCTGAAAATTGCTCAGAATGGTTGTCTTGATAAAATCTCGGACAAGTTCGAAATTGGGTCATCTGGGGTCAAAAACTAGGTCACGGGGTCAAATCTTAGAAAAACCTTGTGTGCACTCTAGAGGCCACATTTTATGCCCAATCAACCTGAAATTTGATCAGAATTGTTGTCTTGATAAAATATCGGACAAGTTCAAAATTTGGTCATCTGGGGTAAAAAACTAGGTCACAGGGTCAAATCTTAGAAAAACCTTGTGTGCACTCTAGAGGCCACATTTTTTGCCCAATCAACCTGAAAATTGATCAGAATGATTGTCTTGTTAAAATCTCAGACAAGTTTGAAATTGGGTCATCTGGGGTCAAAAACTAGGTCACAGGGTCAAATCTTAGAAAAACCTTGTGTGCACTCTAGAGGCCACATTTTATGCCCAATCAACCTGAAAATTGATCAGAATGATTTTCTTGATCAATTCTCGGACAAGATCGATATTGGGTCATCTGGGGTCATAAACTAGGTCATGAGGTAAAATCTTTGTAAAACCTTGTGTGCACTCTAGAGGCCACATTTTTTGCCCAATCAACCTGAAAATTGATCAGAATAATTGTCTTGATCAATTCTAGGTCACGAGGTCAAATCTTGGTTAAACCTTGTGTGCACCTTAGAGGTTACATTTTTTGTCCAATTAACCTGAAACTTTGTATACACAAAGTTATTAAATCAGGTGAGCGATTCAGGGCCAATGGCCCTCTTGTCTACAACAACCATGCAACTGCAGCTTTAAAATAAGCTGCAATTAGGAGGTTTTTGTGGAAAAGCAACGTTTTGAAAGGCAGAGCCACAGATAAGTGGGTGTCGAGGCTATCTGAATTTGTAATTTCAAATCCAAACCTTAAGTTGTGGGTACTCTTTTGAATCGTCTCAAGACCATTCTAGTGAGAACACACAACATCAGGTTTGATGGACTTTAAATGTTACTTCATGTAATTGCATATTAAAAAGCGATCTCTTTCATCTGTAGCTCTCGAAATGGATGGATCTAGTCCTTTTATTGTGGACCAGTTCAAAAGTACCATCAATTGAGATTTGTCTGCCTATCCTGTCATGTAAGATTTTGCTACAAGCTTTTGCTCAGAAACATTGCAGTTACAGATTATATTCCTTGACATGAAGTGCACATCTTAAACATTTCCTTCAATAGATAGTAATTTGTAGTCTGTATTTATGCATTTTAGAGTGACTCGGAAACATGTTTGTTTTTGTGTCTCATTTAAATGCAAGATCAATATCAATGAATTGTTTTCACCTTTGTTTAAACTAAAGGTTTTGCTAATTCATTGAAACATACTTCAACAGTCACTGGCTGAACAATCAACAATAAGTTAGTATTACACAAATCCTATCAAAAATCATGTAAGTTAGAACTTGTCTGAAATTGGAGAAGTTCAAGACAGCAAAGTAAGCGATTATGAAATAGAAAATAGGACACAATGCAAGAACAGGGTTGGCAAGCATTTTAGAGTGACATGAAAACAATTCTTCCTTTTGTGTCTCATATAAATGCAATATGAATATCAATTGAATTACAGAGACCTTTATTGTCAAAGGTCTTGTTTTTCATTGGAACATCTAGGTCTAGATTAATGACCTGTCAGAGCATCTCTATATAATATAGCTAGAGATGCTCTGCCAGGTCATTTATAAAGATCTATACATTGCATTGCTCAAAAGAATTAAAGGAACACATAAAATCAAGAGATCATATCTAATGTATATTTTAGTGTAAGGAAAACAGTTTTTGATATTCGATAATCAGTATTTTCCCCTTTTGTCCCAAATATTTTTGTGTGCTTAATTACAAAGACACAAATTCTATATTTTGAGGAAAAAAGCATTTTGTCGTTTGTAGCAGCTTTCAAATTGGACCATCCTTAAATTTGGTTGGTTTGAAAGGGTTGATAATTTGATATCCGATATTTTATTCTGCAGGATTGGTAGAGGAGGTAGATTTGGTAGGAAAGGCGTGGCCATAAACTTTCTAACCAGTGAGGATAGCAGGACAATGCATGATATAGAGACATTTTACAACACTCAAGTTGAGGAAATGCCCATGAATGTAGCCGATCTAATCTAGATACAGTGAAATAGGAAATAAATCGTCAGTCTGAGATATTTATATGTTCAGAGTGACAATTCAACAATTTTCAACGTCATTATCTGCTTGCAGAAATATTGGAAAGTTTTTGTCGGTGAATCCTGAAGATAATTTAGGATATTTTTGCGACAAAATCAAAGTGGACTTAATTGGACTCCCAATTTTTAGCGTTAGTGTTGCATTTTGGGGGTTATTATTACCTTGTTGATGTACTTTATGAATTGACTGTACAGAAATTTTGAGCTTATCTCATTTCTATATTGTTTTGTAATATTGTCTTTTATGTAATGTGAACTGGTGATAGTTGGAAGACAGCGTTGTTAGCTGCCCCATTAGGGGACTTGCCCCGTAACCTGTCTGCATTTTTGACAGGAGGGGCGTGTCATATTCTGTGCTAAACTTTTTTATTTCAATTTAAGTGCTGCATATACAGAAGCTTAGTACTAAAACTTTTCTCTAATCGCAATTATCTGTTACTTTTTACTGTTGTAAGTCTGGTAATTTATTCAACCTCTCTCATCAAGTTTTGAAGTTTTCCTTCCCCACAAAGTTGTCTGTTTATTAGTTTGGATTCACTACAAGCATGGAAGCTCCGTTGTATATTTACATGTCTGCCTGCTTTAACTGTCAGAGCAATCAAGTTGATTATAATGAGTCGAGGAATCTGTGGACTTGTCTGTATAAAACCATTAGCATGGTCACTTTTCTGAGCCGTAGATGTATTAAAAAATTATATAATTTCATTTTCACTGTGTTGCCGTTGTTATTAAGCACTCCTACTACCAGAAGGCCTAGATCAAACGACAGATTCGACAGACAACAAAATGGATTCGTGATGAAAACAAGAATATTTGTTCCAAGTATCTTGAGAAAATGTGGATATTAAAGGAGAAAATATCTTTTCTTTTGTAGCAATAGTTTCTTAAGCTTTTCCTATTACGGATGTCAAAATGAGAGATTGCTTGGGAAATGATGAACTTGTACATCGATGGGATCAGACATATACTGAAGCTGTCTTTGGAAGAACAAACCCTTTCCTAGATAATGAGAGTCAAGATTTAACCCTTTCCCAAACAAGACCTGGTTTTGACGTCCCTTATAGAAAATGCTTGGGAAAACATTGAGGCAAAAGAAGAAAGTGCTGGTGACCAGCACTTTCTCCTTTTGCCTCAATATTTTCTGGGCTATAACAGGCATATTTTTATGCTCCCCGAAAAAATTTCGGGGGAGCATATAGTCGCCATGCTGTCCGTCCGTCTGTTCGTCCGTCCGGCTGTCCGTCCGTCCGTGTGTCCGTCCACAGCCAGATCTCAGCAACCCTTGGACCAAATTCAATGAAACTTCACATGTGAATTCCCTGGGATAATACCTAGGGACCTTTTTCTCCGTTTCTTAATTTGAGGCTGCGTCATGGAAAAAGGGGCCTTAGTGTAAAAATTAGTTTTTTCTCTAATTTCTCTTCATCTAATGGGCAGAATTTAATGAAATTTTGTACTTAAGTAATAAATAGGATGTTCTAGACCATATTTTATAAATAATGTGTGTACAAAAAGGCTGTCGTGGGAAAAGGGGGCTTAATGTATGATAGTTTTTATTTTGTGACAAACACTTATTCGGGGAGCATAATCCGTCAGTGACGGCTCTTGTCTCTTTGATATAATATATTTTGTCGTCTGCAACCCTTTTGAATTTGGACCACCCTGAAATTTTGTCGTTTGGGAAAGGGTTAAAGCTACCTTGTCCAGAGCTCCAGATAGCAGGGGATAAAAACTTCAAAATGCAATACATTGTGTATTTCCCTTAAATATTACTCATCCAAACCTATGTTGTGGGTACTCATTGGAATGGTCTCATTGAGAATATTCAAATGAGTATCCACAAGATAAGGTTTGGAATTAAAATGAACAAAGTTAGAATGTCTTCAACCCCACTTATCTTTAGCTCTGTGTGGCCATAGCGCAGTTGGTAGCTTGCCGAATCTCAATTATGAGGTTATGAATATGCAAGCAGTACTGGAAAGGTGTAGAGAGTTAAATCTCGGCAAAGCCGCAGGATGACGATTGATTTTGTTAGCTTGCCGAACTCTCAATCAGGATGTGATGAAAATGGTACATTATAACACGTTTCCGTAAAATCCATATATAGCGAAAGAAGAACTACATCGGGTTTTATTATGCTCCCCGAAGGGTGAGCATATAGTCGCCGCTTCGTCTGTCCGTCCGTCCGTCCGTCATTCCGTCCGTCCGTCCGTCCGAAGCGATTTCTCTACAACCCTTGGGCCAAATCAAATGAAACTTACCATGTGAACTCGCTATGACATAATGCCGATGTACTTTGCCCAGTTTTTGGATTTGAGGCCTCGTCATGGGAAAAGGGGACTTAAGGTCAAATACACTTTTTCTCTAATTTCTCATAGTCTAATGGTCAGAATTTGATGAAAATTTCATATTTGAGTAGCAAATCAGATGCCCTTGACAATAAACTAGTTGAAATTTGCGTATAAAAAGTATGTCATGGAAAAAGGGGGCTTATCGTTTGTTAGCTTAATCTTAGCTCTGTATGGCATACATTTATTGTGACAAAGCCTTATTCGGGGAGCATTGTCCGTCTCTGACGGCTCTTGTTTACAATAAAGACTCTATGTAATTATGCTTTGTGTATCCGCAAAACGTCATGTGGCGTCAAGGTAACATCAAATGACGTCACTTAACCGCAAATGCATTTCCTATGCCGAAAACTAGTTCATGGCAGAATTTTCACAAAATAACACATTTCTAATGTGCGTTTTTGTTATTTAGAGTGTTATAATGGAGAGAATAACAAGTTTAGCGGTCTTTATTGCGCAATAAAAACCTCTGTGCTCTGGACTACATGTTAAGGCAAATACCTCGGCGCTGTGCGCCTCGGTTTTTACCTACACATGTAGTCCTTCGCACATCGGTTTTTTATTGGCAATAAAGACCGCTAAACTTGTTATTATTTCATAATTGACATTTGTTCCCCACCTTTGTGTCATATGGGAGAGAAGTTGCACTGGTGGGGAACTCGGCCAAAGCGAGGGACGTTTTTACGCGATCAATGTATTCCGTCAGTGTTGTTATAAAATATCGTAACTACGGCTTGAATAAAGCCGTAGTTACGAGATTTTATAACAACATTGACAGTTTGTCAATACAAAACGGTAAACCTGGTCTGTTTTTAGAACAAGTTCATGGTCATTAGAAAAAAAATCTATAAACTCGCATTTAAAAATGTCTATACCTTGTTGTAGCGAAAATTGTTTTAGTTCACCACCAGTGAGCTGGGAGCTTGGGAAGGATGTTGTGGTAGTGTAGGAGATACATGTCCAACTTTGTACACAAGATCATTATGGATAAGGGGCTTCAGTTTAACCCTTTCCCAATCGACAAAATTTTATCGAAGTTCAATTTAAAAGCTGCTGCAAATGACAAAATCTGTTTTGATAATAAAGGGATTTTGTAAAAGTACAGTAAAGAAAATATTTAGGCAAAAGGAGAAACTGCTGATTATCAACAGTTTCTTCTTTTGCCTCAATGTTTTCAAGTCTTATCAGGGACGTTAACCCTTTCCCAAACAAGACCTGGTTTTGACGCCCTGAATAGAAAAGGCTTGGGAAAACATTGAAACAAAAGAAGAAACTGCTGATAACCAGCAGTTTCTCCTTTTATCTCAATATTTTCTGTGCCATATTTTACACATATCCTTTCTTTAATAACATCCATTTTGTCAATTGTGGCAGTTTTTGAAGTGGATTACCCCAAAATCGTGTCATTTGGGAAAGGGTTAAAACAAGGCCCCGGTTTCTTGAAAACACTTAAGTACATACTCATCATGAGAACATGCTCAACTTCAAAGGAATACTCTCCAATGTTGAAGGGTATTTGATTGAAGTTCACATGTCATGGATTTCATGTTATTTGAGCACGGTGCTCAGATTTGAGCATGAGAATGAACTTAAGTTTTTTCGAGAAACCGGGGCCTGGGCTCGGTGCTCTGATTTGAGCATGAGAACGTACTTAAGTTTCTCGAAAAACGTAAGTTCGTTCTTATGCTCAAATCTGAGCACCGTGCTCAAACCACACTTCAATCAAATACCCTTCAATGTTGGAGAGTATCCCTTTGAAGTTGAGCATGTTCTCAGGAGAATATACTTCAGTTTTTTCGAGAAACCGGGGCCAGGTCTTGTTTGGGAAAAGGTTAACCAGTTCTCAAATACCAGCGACCACTTTGGTACAATACAAGCTTATTGCCACGGCACAAAATTTGCCAAAATCATAAATGAAGTAGATGCATTTATAAATCTTCCATTAATTTTGTGACAGGTACAACTGAACTCCAAGGCCAAGGTGCCCAGTTGAAAGTATTGGAATGTTGTATACCTTAAGAGAAATGACCTGGCAGAGCATCCCAGCCTATTGGCTTGGGCTGCTCTGCCAGGTCAATTATCGTGAGGTATAACCATATGTGAAAAACATCAAGGCTCTATCTCGCATACTACAATAGGTTAAAGGCAATGTTAAGTCTTTCAAAGTAAATCAAGGTCACCAAGTCAAAGGTCATGGTCCAAAAATAAAGGTCCTTGTGAACGGTATTCATGTTTGAAATATCAAGGCCACACCTCTAATAGGGCATTAAATATAGGTAAGTCAGGTTAACCCTTTCCCAAACAAGACGTTTTGACGTCCCTAATAGAAAAGGCTTGGGAAAGCATTGAGGCAAAAGAAGAAAATACTGAAAATCAGCATTTTCTCCTTTTGCCTCAATATTTCCTTTGTGATATTGTACATAAATCTTATCTTTATTAATGCCTGGGGGTGGGTATCCATTCCTGAAATTTCATGTCTGTATCATAATCTCTAATAGGACAATGTTTAAGTGTTTTAGAATGGACAAAAAGTATGTCAAGGTTGTAAGGTCTAAATCCAAATTGATAGTTCTTGCTTAGAGGTATCAAGGCTGCAGTCTGGCTTACCTGCCCCTAATCTTGCGTTATTGGGTCAGGCACACATCATTCATGGCTGCGCCCACTGGGCTGATATTTTACCAAAGGTAAAGAGCAGAGTTCTTTAATTTTGTGAGCAGGGAAGGGCCATTAGAAGAGTAGATAGGTTTCGGTATATTTTTAACTCTAGCAATGAAAGTTTTACATGACCGCAACGCTAACCCGAATAAAACGGTTTTAAATTATGTACATGAAAACTATATCAACGCAATTTTGATCCATTTCTAATCAGTAGTCCGAGTAGCTCAGTGGTTAGAGCGTCTGCATTGTGTACTAGAGGTCCCTGGTTCAAATCCGAAGAGTGATACATATTTTAGCCACACCCCTTTTCTTTTTACATTTTTCATACCAAATGGCTCTACAGATTGCAATGACGTAATAAAAACACAATTACCAATTATGTTTTAATTGCATCTAAGTGATTTCTAGAATAGTTTGTTTTGAGAAAATGTATTTAAACAAAAAGTAGACGAAACATATTTGCCCAACGTGGGATTCGATCCCTGGACCTCTGGAGTCACAGTCAGACGCTCTACCACTGAGCTAATCGGACTACTGGTGATAATGCTTCCAAATTGCCTTAATATAGTTTTCATGTACATAATTTAAAACCGTTTTATGTCGGGTTAGCGTTGAGGTCATGTAAAACTTTTATTGCTAGTATTAAAAATATACCGAAACCTATCTACTCTTCTAATGACCCTTCCCTGCTCACAAAATTAAAGAACTCTGCTCTTTATCTTTGTAATTAAATTATATCACTGGAGGCGGCCATGTTTAGTGAGTGCCTGACGTACTAAAATACATAGTACGACAGGGAACCAGACTATCAAGGCTGTTTCATTAATAAGTCATGAGATATGTGCCAGGTAAAAGTTTTTGTGGACATACGAAGGTATGACATAGCTCTTCCGAGACTTTTGTCCTGGGTGAGCTTAACCCATTACCACACATTGACTCTTTTTTACTCTCAAAAAGAAACAGGCTTTAGAAAACATTGGGGTAAATGAAGAAATTGCTTGTGACAAGCAATTTCTTCATTTCCCACAATGTTTTTATACTAAAAAGTCCAAGAGATTTTACATTCAAATCACTTTAAATTGTCATCTGCAGCAACATCTTTGAATTTGAAAAAGCCCAAAATATTGTCACTATAATAAATCACTCGATTCAAGTGATTTATTATAGTGTATTATTATATTTCCTGAGGAATAATTTTGTGATAAAACAAAATATTTTCGTTTGGTAACAGGTTAACCCTTTCCCAAACAAGACCTGCTTTTGACGTCCCTATTAGAAAAGGCTTGGGAAAACATTGAGACAAAAGAAGAAACTGCTGATAACCAGCAGTTTCTCCTTTTGTTTCAATATTTTCTGTGCTATAATATTGTACACCAATCATTTCTTTACTGACTTCAAAATTGTCGTCTGCAACACCTATCAAATTGGAACAATCCAAAATTATGTCATTTGGGAAGGGTTAAAGGAAGAAAATGCTTATTATCAGCATTTCTTTTGTCCAGCTGCATCTATTAGGCGCATCCAACCCAAGACTTTTGAAAAGGGTTTAGGAAAACAAACATGGCCAAATTAGAAATATTTTAAAATCTATTAATAAAATAAAATGTAGGCTAAATAATGAACTAGGAAGCCATGGATGGCTTGAGTAAGCTCTGATTTTACAAGCAGAGGTGCGTTCTTTAGAGCATGATTTCTTGAGATATCTTGAGATTTCTTAAGATGTTTTAGGATAAAGCGTTCTTTAGAGCAAGATCTTTAAGACGATCACTGGGAGCCGCCATTGCTCCATATTTCGTGCGGAACCCCTCGGTCAACTCTGTACAAACAATATAAAAGAGATTTGACCGAGTTGTTCCGAAAACTCGATAATTCATAAACCACGGTGTTCCGAATGCTCCATACTTTATACAAATGACGTCATGATGACATCATTTGTATAAATATGGAGCATTCGGAACAGCTCGGTCAAAGTCTCAGTCTTAAAAACGCTTTATCCAAAACACCTTAAGAAATCTTAAAAAATCTCGCTCTAAAGAACGCACCTCTGGAAAAGTTTAATTTTGCAGTTTGATGAAGCCTTTAGGTTTACAAACTGAGAATGAAATGCAGAGCCAGAGGCGAAATTTGAAAAGTGCCAGTAATTCCTAAACTGTGTTACATTTCCATTCCAAATACAAACATAAGCGTTTTGTATGGTTAGGAATTTTGAATTAATGCATACTTATGGAAATATGTGACAAAAATGTTCAAAATTACCTCCCTTGCATATGAATATAGAGTAAAATAATATTTGTAAATTATTTTCTTCTCAAAGCATAATCTTGAAATCCGGCACAGTGAATCAAATTATGTGAAGTGTATTTACAAGTGTGTGTAATTTGATTCATTTCATATGACTAAAAAGTGGTGTTTTCATTCTCAGTTCGTAAACTTTAAGGGTTAATCCTTTCCCATACAAGACCTAGCTTTGACATTCCTGGGCCTACAAGAAATCGTTTGAAAAACGAGGCAAAATAAGAACATGCTGACAAAAACAGCATTTTCTCCTTTTGCCTCAATATTTTCAGAGCTACATTGTATATTCTATACAAATACTATCTTTAACAAGATCTGTTTTGTCGTCTGCAGCGACCTTCGAATTAAACCACCCCAAATATTTGTCGTTTGGTAAGGGGTTAACCACTTCCCAAACAACAAAGTTAGACTAGTCCAAATTCAAAGGTGTTGCAGACAACAGTTTCAAGTGAATGAAATTCTATGAAAAATAGGTATTTTTCTGCAGAAAACATTGTGGGAAATGAAGAAATTGCTTGTCGCAAGCAATTTCTTCATTCCACATGAAGTTTTCCAAAGCATTTACCTCGTGGGGGGTGTCAAAAGACATCACTGTGCGGGAAAGGGTTAAGCCAATCATGCACCAACACACTCAATAAAGTTCCATATCACTCTTAGTGATGAAACTTTAAAAATCTTTCCCTTTTGAGTTAGAAAACATTGTGGAAAATAAAGAAGCAATTTCTGCATTCCACATGATGTTTTCCAAAGCCTTTATCTCATGGGAGCATCAAAAGGCGTCACTGTTCGAAAAAAGGTTAAGCGGGTAATGCGCCAACACGCTCCATGAAGTTCCACGGCACACCTATAGATTCTAGAGTATCGTAGTTCATAGATTTGTTACTGTTCAGAAGTTCACATACTGTCTCCCAACATAATTCTGTCATCTTTCAAATTAGACCACCCCAAAAATTTGTCATTTGGAAAAGGGTTAACCCATTACCACAGAGTGACTCATTTTACTCCCAACAAATGGCTTTGAAAAACATTGTGGAAAATGAAGAAATTGCTTGTGACAGCAATTTCTTCATTTTCCACAATATTTCTTCACAAAAAGACCAGAAATGAAAAAATTCAATCAGTTAGACCTATACCCCGGTTAGGGGTCCCGGTCATTGAATAAAATCTTCAAAACAGTCAGTAACATCTTTGAAGTTGGAACGATCTAGTCCAAGTTATTTTCCCATTTTGTAAAGGGTTAAGCTGGTAATGCCCCAACACGCTCCATGAAGTTCCACGGCACACCTATAGATTCTAGAGTATCGTAGTTCATAGATTTGTTACCATTCAGAAGTTCACATACCGTCTCCCAACATAATTCTGTGAGCTTCGGTAATGAGAAAGGCAGTCGAAGTTTATACAAATTGGCAGTTCTAGATCCGTCTTCCACTACTCCTCCAAACAAAAACATCGAACCAGCCGGAGACGTCACTGTGCGGTGAAAAAATATCTTCTCCGGAAGATTAAAACTTAAACAAGTCCATTGAAAAGTGCTCAGACGAAAATGCCAGATATCTGCCAATTCTTGGAATGCATTTATTGCAATATAATGCCGGCCTCCACTTATGTATATGTTGTCTTGATCCTTTACGCAGCCAAAACTACAGCGAGATTTCGGAAACCCTTTGACAGGATCGGGTAAAGATATAACTTTGCTCCAGTGGTTGTCCACAAAACTGTATCTGTAGATGTCGTCTAAACCTTCTGAATGTAACAGTCGCCCACCACCAAGAACGAAGAAACTGAAAAAAAGAAATGAGAATGTAATCAGAGCTATAGATGAGAGAGGACTTTGGCTTTTAACCCTTTCCCAAACAAGTCCCCATCTTAGAAGCCTTGAGCAAAGCATTGAGACAAAAGAAGAAAATACAGCATTTTCTCCTTTTGCCTCAATATTTTCTCATCTACATTGTAATACTAGTTTAAACTACCTTTTTGAAGTCTGCAGCAGATTTAATATTAAACAACCCTAATTATTTCCTGTCTGGGAAAGGGTTAAAAATGCAAACTATCATTCAATGTCATCAAACCCTATGTTGTGGGTATTCATTGAAATCATCTTTTCCAGACGATTGCAATGAGTACCACATAGGGCTTGGATTTAACCCTTTCCAAAACAAGACCTGGTTTTGACGTCCCTAATAGAATTGGCTTGGGAAAACATTGAGACAAAAGAAGAAACTGCTGATAACCAGCAGTTTCTCCTTTTGTCTCAATATTTTCTATGCAATATTTTACACAAATCCCATCTTTAATAACATGCATTCTGTCATTTGTGGCAGTTTTTGAAGTGGATGACCCTAAAATTTTGCCGTTTGGAAAAGGGTTAAAATAAAGATATAAAGAATGGATTTATCCCATTTTATATGTTGCTCTGAATGTTTCAACTTTTCCCCCATACAATGTTACATAATATAGACAGTGTTTCCACTGACATTCAAATTTAGGTGTAAAAAACATGATTTTTCAGCATGCTTGTACCCCATCTATAAGAAACAAAGAAGGCTGCTGGCAAAATTTGGGGGTAGAAGATATAATTTGGGGGTGAAACCCTCCATTTTGGGGTTTTTGGAAACACTGGTAGAGTTGCAGATTCAGGTAAATTGGATGAAACCATTCTAAATGTGATATTTCAAATCCAAACCCTATGTTGTGTGTACTCATTTGAATTGTCTGAATAAGACGAGTCCAATTAGATCCAGTACCCACACCATATCTCTTGAAGACTAAATAAAAGATTGCATTTGAAAAGACACTACTCCTTCTTATCCATTAGTCATTAATCTCTGGTTTTGGTGTCTAAAATGGAGAATACTTTTCAAAGCATAGAGAGAAAGGAAGAAATACATTGCTGGTGACATGGATTTCTCATTAGCATTTTTCTCCTCTTTCCATTATCCATATAGTATCTACACTATGATGTTTGAATATGTGACCCCGGTCACCCGTCGTGCTAAAAGGGACTTTATCAGGAATCAAAAAATCCAAATTTGTACAAACTTGTCAGACTCAGCACAGGTCAACCAGAAACTGAATGCCAAAAACGAACATATGGTAATATAAGGAAAACATGCCAGATTTAAACAAGAGCCGTCTTAGACAGATTATGCTCCCCGAATAGGACTTAGTGTTTGTCACAAAATAAAAACTATCATACATTAAGCCCCCTTTTCCCATGACAGCTTTTTTGTACACACATTATTTATAGAATATGGTCTAGAACATCCTATTTATTACATGAGTACAAAATTTAATATTTTCTGCCTATTAGATGAAGAGAACTTAAGACTAGAGAAAAACTAATTTTTACATTAAGGCCCTTTTTTCCATGACACAGACTCAAATTCAGAAACGGAGAAAAAGATCCATAGGTATTATCCAAGGGAGTTCACATGTGAAGTTTCATTGAATTTGATCCAAGGGTTGCTGAGATCTGACTGTGGACGGACAGATGGACAGCGTGGCGACTATAATTATGCTCCCCCGAAATTTTTCGGGGAGCATACAAATGATGATCATCAGCATTTTCTTCTTTGCCTCAATGTTTTCCCAGGCATATTCTGATGTTACAACCATGTCTTCTTTGGGAGAGACTTAATCAAATACCACACAATGACTCTTTTTGACTCCCCACATGGGGGGGGGGGGGCAAGATAATGACATTGGTAAACATATGGAAATGAAGAAATTGCTTGTGACAAGCATTTTCTTCATTTTTCACAAATTTTCTAAGCCAAAATGGAAATATGAAAATTTCATCAAATTGAAATTGTCGTCTGCAACACCTTTCAATTTGGAAAAGCTTAAAATTTTGTTGTTTGGTAATGGGTTAAGCAAACATACTACTGTGAATCTTGAATAACTTCCTGTTTATATCTACCACACGGTGCTACACCTGTGGGCTGCAGTTTACGCCACTTCAACGTCTCTAAACATAAACAGTAAAGCTCTGCCACGGCGTCGTCTTGAAAGAACCCTGCCGTTCCTCCGAAAATATAAATATCCTTTCCATGAAGTATCATGCTCTGACCGTAATCTGGCGGCGGTATTAATGGATCATCAAAGTCGTGTTCTACAGTCTCTATGCTTGTTTTCACGACCGTCCATTTATATTCCTGTATATCATTACCGTCGCCTGAAGCATGTCTGTTTAATGATGATTTCGGCAATTCAAAAATCCTTAAAGTTCTGTTTTTCTGCTCTGCAAATGGATAGCCAGTTCCTCCAAAAAGGAATAATTTCCCATTATGTAGTGTCATGCATGAAGACAAACATGTACTTGGTGTATTTGTTATATTAAACTGTGTCCATTTCTGTTGAGCAAAGTTAAAGCGCCACAATTCTGGGAACACTGTGTTTTCCGTGACCCCATAAGTGTCATTGGCTTGTGAATATCCTCCGTATACATACAGATCTGTCTCATCCGCACACATGCTGTGACCGCTTCTGCCTTGCGGAACATCATCACAGTTGAGGGTGAAGAAGGGTGGCACTAACTTAAATTTCTCCAGGTTCCCTGTCATTGTCTGGGTGGGTCGTTTGTTTTGTCCTATAAGAGAGAGAATATTTACACATAGTGACATTACTTAGAAACAGGTTTTGTTAGACCCAAATTCATAGATGATAAAGTCAACAATTTCTGGTGCATAAAATTTGACATTTTTTGGTCTTCTCTGGTAGAAACTAGAAAACATCGTGGGAAATGAAGAAATTGCTTGTCACAAGGTTCGAAATTGCCATGTACGACACTAACGCTCCGCCAGCGCGTTCGATTGTTACTCTGGTGAGTGTTTTTGTTACAATGTTCCCCTTGACTGTTGAACGAAACAGAACTGTTCATTATTTAATATTCACCATAATTGTCCAAAGCAATGCCTTAATTCTTATCTTTTAAAGCTTAATTTAACATAAATGTGTATGATTCTTTTTAATTTTCACAATAAAGAGAATGACCTGAGCGAAATGAACTTGCCCACCATCGGTCACACGTTCATCATTACTCGAGTAATTCTCTTTCTTTTTTTTAAAAAAAAAAGTATCATACATCTGTGTTAAATAAGCTTAAAAAGATATAAATTAAAGCATTGCTTTGGACAATTTTAAGAGATTTTCATTCATTTTATCATTTTAATGCATGATTTGTCCACAATCATGTACATTATACTACTAGTAGATTTAGTCCTACAAGCAGGGGTATCGCGAATACGTCGTAGTTGGCATTTCCAGGGGTAAAAGTTGAACATTTTGAAAAACCTGAAAACCTGGAAAAGTCTGTATTTATATAGTAAAAATCGAGAAAATGGGGCATTTTGGAATACTCAAAAACCTGAACTTCAGGCATATGCCTGAAAACTTTTACCCATGCATTTCCGAACCTTTCGTAAAGAAATCGGCCTTTGTCAAAAAAAAAATCCGATCGTTACAAGTACAGACCACTGGATTTTTCGCTACATAAATATATAAGGAGTTAATTAGAGAAGATCTCATGTAATTATATATCAAAATTGGCGTCGTAACGAGTGTTTTGCGAGAATGGGTATCATTTTCTACATAAGAAAACTTGGATCCCTTTATTCAATAAGAAAGAGACACTATCGAAATCGCTAAAATTCCCTGTGGCCACAGTATAACAGAATCGTGAAAGAGAATGCGCATTAACTATGACAACTCCAATAATGAACGAAATAAGTCAAATGTGCTTAGAGCATTGCCTTAGACTGGTTACTACTCCATAACAACCAGAGGCAATCGCTACCCTCGAGACTGTTTGCAACCTTTTGCCGTTTGGATTGTTTGCAACATGATCTCGAGCGTAATGCAGTGACCGCCATATTGAACGTGAAAGTAGATGCGCGTAAATGACGTCATCAAAACAAATAAATCCTTTTGCTTACGTTATAATTCAAGTGAAATACGCCTACTGTCAATAATCGGTAAATCACATCAATTTTTCATCTGACAAAATTTTATCTCATTTATGACATTTGAACGCTGTTTGTTTCAAATATTTTTTCTGGCTTAGATTATAATTGTTTGGTCTGCTTGCGTTGTTATGCTTGCGGAGTGATGTGGGAGAAATTCCCCCATGACGGCTACTGTAATATGTTCGAGCCAATCTTGAGAAATATAACATCAGAGAATATTCGAATGAACCAGAGGGACAACTACTAGGCAGCGTTTCGCAATTTCAAGAAAACCAGACCAAGTCTGCCAAGGTTGAAAAACAAACGTAGGTCAGGTGGAAGATGGCATATTTTAAACTTAAAGCCCTAGTTTTCACCATAGATTGCGACTGTGATTATTGTGGGTTTAGGTTTACAAAGCAGGGCTAGAATTTCCCCAACAAAATGACTCGCAATTTTTAGCTAGTAGCTTTTTAAACCACTAGCAAAAAGGCAAATTCACTCGCAATTTGGTTTTCATTTTGAAAAATAAACTCTTAATAAGGTTTATAATTACAGTTACGCTTTTAAATCCTAGGATATATCTAGCTGCGATATCGTAGCCACAAACTTGATGATGGGTATTAGTATTTGACCCAGGTCAAAATTCAAAAAGGTTTCGGTTACATTATTGCAACTAGGATATATCCGAAAACTAGTACAGTAAGTAATATTTGGAAGTTGTTTTACGCCTTTTCAGGCTGCATTGATAAAACTGTAAGCAGAGAATATTTTTCCACTAGCCAAAAAAATCTAGTGCCAGATAGAATCACTAGCAATTTCTAATTTTAACTAGCAAATTGTCAGTATGCTAGTGGAAATTCGAGCCCTGCAAAGGAATGTCTGGGTCCATGGTCATGGGAGTGTCAGTCAGCATACTTTGATATGCCAAACTGGATTCATAAATTCTGCTTTAAAAGATGAAAATCAACCAAAAAACATAAAGACACCCAGTCAAAAGCTACGGTTATTAAGAATTAAATAAGTCTGAGATACTGGGAGATACGTGGCAAGTAAATTTAACTCATTTCTTAAAATATTTGCTTTAAATTTTTGTTTACACAGCGACAGGAAGTCTAAAGACGAACACTCTGAAGGTGTCACTCTAGTGTACTTTGCTTTGTGTAAATTGTTTGTTATTCCAACTGTTTTTTTCATTAAATTGACCTCTTATTCTTTCAAATTAAGATTGTTAACAAACAAACTTTATTGATTTCAACGTCGTCACAATATTTGACGGGTACAAGATCAAATCCATTCATTGGTGGTGGGACACCGTTTTCATACTTCCGGGTCATAAATCGGGTCATTTTTCAGGATTCTTGGTTCCCGGACTTCCCAGATTTCTCAAGCGAATCTAAAGCAAAGCAGAAAACCAGGTCTTACTCGAGTAAACATCCGTGTCGCCTTCAATGCGATTTGGGCAGATTTTAAGAGCGATGGCGCCTGTCGAGCAAGTTTTCGACTATTTGGTGATTGGTGGAGGATCCGGGGGTCTAGCCAGTGCGCGTCGTGCTGCCCAGTTTGTGGATAAAGTTGCTGTCATCGAGGAAGCAAGATGGGGAGGCACTTGCGTAAGTTCTGTCATCAATGATCAATTTCTCATATCTGAAATGGATTGGAATGATAGTGTTCATTGTCACTGAAAGAAATGGTTATAAATCTAAATATCAATCTGACATTTAGACAGATCTATTGAAAAACCATATCTGTCTATCAAGACTGTCAGCCGACCAATCAAAAAATTAATTCACCTCGGAGCTATAGATATGGTCTGAAGTTTTTGCCTCTAAAATTTCAAAATCAATGAAGGGTTTCATTTATTGGTCATAGAATTATGAATTATTCGACAGTAGGCTTAATTTTTTATCAAGAAAAGATTCTGATCATTCCCAATTGATTATATCACAGTATGATTTTTCAAATTTCTATATGCTCTCAGGGGTCTCGTTTGCCAAAATCTGGGGCCGTTATTGGGCCCCATTCGCAATGGCAAAAAGTATCTTTTTTTCCCAATTCTCTGGTGAAAATTCCCAATGAGGACCCAGAATGCCCCATGTTAAGACCTCATCTTCATTTACAAACATTTTGAAGACAGTTTTTAGAGAAGATTCTTAAACAAGAGTATGTACAAATGCATTTTACATGACTACAGTCTAATTTGCAGCTGAAACTGAGTGATAGTATGAATACAAACATGTTTTAGTTTTTCCCAATTTAGGTAAAAACGTCGCTATTTTTCCCAATTTCACTGGCCCCTGGCCCCAAACAAAAATTGGTAGCAAGACCCCTGGCTCTTGTCTGGTGGATTCGTGTGTCTTAATTTTTCAAGCGGTGCATGCGCATTACTTCAGCATGTCAACAATTTCTTTTAATGAAGACAATATCATAAAACATGTTTAACAATAAGAAAAAGTAAAAAACTAGCAAAATAGACAAACTTTATAAACATTACCACGAATTGGGTCAATGTCACCAGATCTGGATCATTTTGAAGCTTCCTGTCAGATTCGTGGTATCTAGGTCAAACTGCAAATACTGGGGCCCCAAAGGGGTAATTCACATGGGACTTTCTCCAACAACTTTATTCACTTAATTCGAAGTATTTTATTCGGCGTATTTGTTCATTTCATTCCAAGTTCATTGTTTTATTCATTGTTTTAGTCATGTTTTTTAATGTAAGCCCCTCCTGATCTTTTAATGTTCTATAAATGACGTTATGAGTTATCATGTTTGAAATCGACGGGATAAAATTTCCCCTATTGTGCCCCGCCCAAGCGCTAATGTGACTAGGACCAAGTCACGTGACATGTGACGAAATGGCTGGCGTCGGCTGGAAACCAAGGAAAATTTGCAAAGTGCCGTTCTTATTCTAAAAATAGGTCATCAAAAAAGTCCACGAACCGATAGGGTACCACGAATCGAGCAGAAAGAAGGATAGATCTGTAAAATCTATATAAGATAGATCTATTGCCGTTTTGCTGTTTCTCCAAAGCAAAATTTAGATCAGTCCTATTTGAGACAACAGACAACAAAATTGGCCTAAATCAATATGAAATCTGTGTATATTATAGCACAGAAAATATTTAGGCAAGAGGAGAAAATGCTGATGATCAGCATTTTCTTCTTTTGCCTCAATGTTTTACTAAGTCTTTTTTTATTAAGGATGTCAAAAAGTGGCCATGTATCATGGGAAAGTTGTGCAACTCCATGTAATCTGTTACAGGTGAATGTTGGATGTGTTCCTAAGAAGATCATGTTTAATACGGCTATGCACGCTGAATTTATACACGATCATAAATACTACGGTTTTGATGTGGAAAAGAAAGGATTCAATTGGGGGTATGTGTAGGCTATATCTGACAAAATACAGAGCTATGTTAAGGAAGTCTACCCCTAATGGAATTCATGGGATATCAGAATTTTTAGGGTGAAGGTGTACAGGGTTGGGGTCAATTACATTGCAATGTAATTAATTACCATTACAATTACATTAAAAATCTTCAATTACCATTACAATTACCATTACATGCATTTTCAAATGTAATTAATTACATTACAATTACTTTGCCTATGTAATTAATTACAATTACACATTACTTTAGAAAACTTTGAGACAAAGGAAGAACGTTCTGACAATCAACATTTTCTTTTTTATGCCCCCGATAGGGAGGCATCATAAATTTGACTTGTCCGTCCGTCCGTCTGTCCGTCCGTCTGTCCGTCTGTCTGTCCGTCCGTCCGTCATTCCGTCCAAAAACTTTAACATTGGCCATAACTTCCTTATTACTTAACATATTCGCTTCATACTTTACCACAACATTCCTTGGTACATTACCTTTCTGTAGGCACATACTTTGGTGACCTTGACCCCTGGATGACATTGACCTTGAACATAGATTGGCCATAATTTAAAATCAAAGCGGTGTCGGGGGCATTGTCATCTTACAGTGACAGCTCTTGTTCCATCTGTATTGTATAATTTGATGTAATACAAAACAAATCCACTTGTGACATTCACTTAGTTGTTTGTAGAGCATTTGAAATGAAACCATTCTGGAACTTGGTATTTGGATAAAACAAGACTTAGCTTTTGTGACTCAGTAGAATATTATAGTTTAAAAGCCTTTTGTGAGAAAGAGGAAACAGCTGATAACCAATATTTTCCTTTTCTTCAGGGAGTTCATGCTTTGGAAAGTTTTTAGGCAAAAGGTTGCTTTGATGATTTTGTTGTTGCTTTAATTAACTGTTTGCCATACTTTTTCCACAGTTTCCAGGATGGACACGAACATGTAAAATTTCATTTTCTTGAAATTGTCTTCTAAAATATCTTTGAATTGGATCAGACTAAAATTTGGTCTTCTGGAAAATGTATCAAATCTTGGGCCTAGACTAGACTATTTTTTTTCATTTTGCCTATTTATTAATTTAAATTGTTCCTGATTTATTTTTATGCAATTCAAAATGAACAAATACATTGATTTTCTCCATTAAAATCTATGTCCACTCAACAGTCCAGTTTGCAACTGAATGAAAATGACAAAAATAATTTCAATAGATATATCACATGAGAGAGAAAATTGAGCTAGAAATTGTTTCAGTACTCCAGTAGTCGAAAGCTTAGCCCAAGGGTAAAGTTATTTTAACCATTGCCCGAACAAGACCAGGGGCCCATATTACTAACGATTGTATGTTTGATTTTTGCATAATTACTTGTAACAACAGCCCTGATTGGCTCAGTCGGATTTCTCATGCAATCAGATGTCTTGTTACACAGTTTACACGAACACTTTATCGTAAGATGTTTAGTAATACGGGGCCCTGGTTATAACATCCATAGTAGAAATGGTTTGGGGGATTTAAAAAATGAGAGAAAAGAAGAAATTGCTGATATTCATAAAATTTTCATTCTCTCTCAATATTTTCTTTGCAATAAAATATGAATTTTCTAACTTTGAGTTGATGTCCAATAGGTTGACAATTATCGTTCACGACAGGGTAAACTTATGTGCAGATAAATTTTAAGCAGTTGCAATATTTTTGCACTAAGCTCTCAATTTGATAACTAAAATGCACAGAGGGTGCAATACTGACTCTCTATGCCCCCAGGCATGCAGGTTACCTCAGGTTAACCCATTCCCAAATGGCACAATTTTTGAAATGATAGAATTTGAAATGAATTGCTGCTTACCAGATAATTAACAAAAAGTTGATGACATTTGCATATTTTATATCATTACAAATAATCTAAAAAAGGGAAAATTGCTAAAAATATCAGCAATTCCTTTCCTCAATGTTTTCACCAACTGCTTTTTCTTGGGATGACAATACCTGGTCTTGTTTGGGAAAGGGTTAAATACCACAGGTGTTAATTATGTCTATAAGACAATAATGCTCTAAATTTGAAGTCCCTAACAGACAAGGCTTAGGAAAAGATGGGGAAAAAAATAATTTGTTGATAACAACATTTTCTCCTTTTGAGATAGTTTGAATTATAATTTTATAGTTTTAGACTTTGAAAGTTTCTACACACTTGATTACATGGGAGTTGGAATTCATGTACATTATATAGCAAAGAAAATATTGAGGATATGGAGAAAATGCTGGTTATCTGTTTATTCTTTTATACATTAATATTTTTTGAAAAATATCTAACCACAGATTTTAAATGAAATGACTAATCCATTTTCTAGGTGATATAATGATCATATTATGTAGTGAGGAAAAGCAGTAGGTTGTTATCAATATCCATGATACAGTTAACTAGTATTCACAATCCAATTTTACAACCTCAAAACACAAAAAGTAATTGAAGTAATTGAAAATATAATTGGTAATTACATCAATTTTGCAATGTAATTAATTACATTTCAATTACATGTAATTGAATTTTGGTTCAATTACACATTACATTCAATTACTGTAATTAAGTAATTAATTACATGTAATGCTAATTACACATTACTAATTACCCCATCCCTGAAGGTGTAAACATTTGACATATGTTAACCCTATCCCAAACAAGACCTGGTTTTGACATCCCTAAAAGAAATGGCTCGGGAAAACATTGAGACAAAAGAAGAAACTGCTGATAATCAGCAGTTTCTCCTTTTGTCTCAATTATATTTTCTATGTTATATTGTACACAAATTAAACCTTAATCAACATCCATTTTGGCGTCTTAAGTAGCTTTTGAATTGGAATCCCCTTAAATTTTGCCGTTTGGGAAAGGGTTAAGATCAAATACAGCATCATGTGAATCTCATTAGGGGTACCCTGGACTACATTAATCAGAATATAGGTTGGTGCTCATTACCAAACGACAAATTTTGGACTGGTCAAATTTCAAAGATGTTGCAGACGACAATTTCAAATCAAGGAAATTTAGAATATGTTGGTCCTTTTTGGGGGAAAACATTGTGGAAAATGAAGAAAATGTCAATCTTGGTGAAATTCTAAATTTATTATGCCAAAATTTTTTCTAGATAAGATTTATCAATTTTCCATGTTATGATATCAAAGTTCAAGAAGAAAAAAATATATGTCTTAACCTTTTTGCCTTTTCCAAATCGCAAAAAGTTACCTAGAATTGTTCAATTGGAATGTACATGAGACAAAAAGAAGAAAATGTTGATAGAAGATTCTTGATTTTTAGCATTTTATTACTTTTTTCTCAATGTTATGGAAAGCTTTCATTTTTAGCTCGACTTTTCGAAGAAAATGAGAGCTTATACTGTCACCCGGGCGTCGGCGTCGGTGTTGCAACAAAGGTTGAACTTTTTTCAAACATAAATAACTTCCATACTATCAAAGGGATTCAAACCAAACTTAGAATACCTATTCACCATCACACCCTCTACCTTACTACCAGGGCCCATGACCCTGGCTCCACTATATTTGGAGTTATGCCCCCTTTATACTAAGCAACTTAGAAAGTCGAGCGCGCTGTCTTCGGACAGCTCTTGTAACTCTTTATAATTGCGTTTTATTGGGTTTATTTTTTCTGTAGGAGTGTAAAAGTGAAGAGAGATGAATACATTAAGAGGTTGAATGGTATTTATGAAGCTAATCTAGAAAAGGTATGGAAATCTATCTTAACCCTGTCCCAAACAAGACCTGGTTTTGACGTCCCTAATAGAAAAGGCTTGGGGAAATATAGAAACAAAAGAAGAAACTGCTGATAACCAGCAGTTTCTCCTTTTGCCTCAATATTTTCTAGTCTTTATTTTTCACAAATTTTAACGTTTTTATGGTCAATTTTGTCGTCTGCAGGGGCTTTCAAATTGGAGCACCCTAAATTTTAGGGTGATCCACTTTAAAAACTGCTACAAATGACAAAAATGGAAGTCATTGAGGATAGAATTTGTGTAAAATATGGCATAGAAAATATTGAGACAAAAGGAGAAATTGCTGGTTATCAGCAGTTTCTTCTTTTGTTTCAATGTTTTCCCAAGCCTTTTCTATTAGGGACGTCAAAACCAGGTCTTGTTTTTAGCTCACCTGAGCACGAAGTGCTCGAGGTGAGTTATTGTGGTCACTTTTTGTCCGTCGTCCGTCCGTCCGTCCGTCCGTCCGTCCGTCCGTCCGTCCGTCCGTCAACATTTGGGGTGTTTACACTCTAGCATCCACAAAAGTTACTCAATCTTGATCAAACTTGGCCAAAACAAGTACGATCATAAGTTCTCGGACAAGTTCGATTATGGGCCTGATCGGACCAGAAAGTGCGGAGTTATCTGCCCTTGAATGTCAAAAAATGCTGTTTTTAAGTTTGTTTACACTCTAGCATCTACAATTATTGATCAATCAAGACAAAACTTGGACATAATGTTGGAGACCATAAGATCTTGGATGAGGTCAATTTTCAGTCTGATCTGACCAGAAAGATGAGAGTTATGTGCCCTTGAATTGGGCAAAATTGCCACTTTTTTGCTGTATTCAAAAAAAGAGTTAATCTAAGGGAAGGAACTCTGACACTACTTTTTTCAGTATAAGTAGAGTTATCTAGTTTCAGGGCTACAGATAAGTGGGGGTGAAGACATTCTAACTTTGTTATTTTAATTCCAAACCCTATGTTGTGGGTACTCATTTGAATAGTCTGGACAAGACGATACAAATGAGTACCCACAACATAGGGTTTGATGAACAATACCAGAACTATTACAATTGGAAAAGTCATCACTCCCTCTTATCTGGAGCTCTGTAGTTTGATAGAAGATATAAATAGATTTACACTCCATTACCAAACAACAAAATTTTAGCCTAGTCCAAAATCATAGGTGTTGCAGACGACAAGTTCCATTGAACAAAATTTAACATTTTTTGGTCTTTCTTGGTAGAAAACATTGTGGGTAATGAAGAAATTGCTGTCACAATGTTTTCCAAAGCCTTTATTTTGTGGGGGCATCCAAAAGCGCCAATGTGTGGGAAAGGGTCAATCAAGACAAAACTTGGACACAATGTTGGGGACTATAAGATCTCAGATGAGTTTGATTTTCAGTCTGATCTGATCTGAAAGTCAAGAGTTACGTGCCCTTGAATTTGACAAAATTGCCATTTTCGGCCGTTTTCAACCTTTTTTACACTATAGAATCTACAATTATTATTCAATCAAGACAAAACTTGGACACAATGTTTTGGACCATAAGATCTGGGATTAGATTGATTTTCAGTCTGATCTAATCAGAAAGTCAAGAGTTACGTGCCCTTGAATTTGACAAAATTGCTGTTTTTTACTGTTTTCGACTTTGTTTACACACTAGAATCTACAATTATTGACCAATCAAGACAAATCTTGGACACAATGCTGGAGACTATAAGATCTCAGGTAACTTCGATTTTCAGTTTGATCTGATTAGAATGTCAAGAGTAATGTGCCCTTGAATTTGATAAAATTGCTGTTTTTTGCTGTTTTCGACCTTGTTTATACTCTAGAATCTACAATTATTTATCAATCAAGACAAAACTTAAACACAATGTTGGGGACTATAAGATCTTGGATGGGTTTGATTTTCAGTCTGATCTGATGAGAATGTTGAGAGTTATGTGCCATTAAAATTGACAAAATTGCCATTTTCGGCTGGTTTCGGCCTTGTTTACATTCTAGAATCTACAATTATTGATCAATCTATACAAAACTTGGACACAATGTTGGGAACCATAAGATCTCATATGAGTTTGATTTTCAGTCTGATCTGATCAGAAAGTCGAGGGTTTTGTGCCCTTGAATTTGACAAAATTGTTGTTTTCGGCTATTATCGACCTTGTTTATACTCTAGAATCTACAATTATTTATCAATCAAGACAAAACTTGGATACAATCAGGGCTACAGATAAGTGGAGGTGAAGACATACTAACAATGTTTTTTCGAATTCAAATCCTATGTTGCGGGTACTCATTTGAATCGTCTCGATGAGACGATACAAATGAGTACCTACAACATAGGGTTTGATGATCACTGACAGCATTATTGCAGTTTGAAAAGTCACCACCCCCTCTTATCTGGAGCCCTGTACAATGTTTGGCACCATAATTTAGATCTCGGATGAGTTAGATTTTCACAACCTTATTGACCATGAGTTCTTTTTCAGTCTTAAAGTAATAAATATTAATTGAATTGAACAAAAGTGTTGCTCATATCATTTAGGTTCAGGTGAGCGATATAGGACCATCATGGTCCTCTTGTGATACAATTTGTTTACAAAAAGCAAAGAAAATATTGAGGCAAAAGAAGAAAATGCTGATCATCAGCATTTTCTACTTTTGCCTCAATGTTTTTCTAAGCTTTCTATAACAATTATAAACGTCAAAGCCAGGTCTTGTTCGGAAAAGGATTATAAGAACTATTTCCGTTAATTGGTGTGCGCCCATCGACTTTAATTGTTTCAAGACTTCCTGTTATTTTCGTAAAATACCAATTAGGGAGCACGTCTGACCTTCATTCAGTATTTTGTTATGAATGAAACAAAAAAAGAGCGCTTTCTTCAAAACAAGTCCTTACATATCCATTTAAGCGAAATGATTTTAAAAATCACTCAATATAACTAATTGTAGCTTTACAAATGAATGACTGTCAAGGCTTGGCTGTAAAATGTTTTTCAGTGAAATGAAAATCAAATTGATAACAACAACAAAAAAAACATAAAAAGCTTATTTTGTCTAAAAGTATACTCTTTGATGATCACCAACTTTCAAAGTATCAAACCCATGTAGCTATTCAACAAAACAAAAATATTTGCTCACTATAGATTTAAATGAAATCAAACAATTTTAACTGTAAAATCAATATTCTGATTTGTTAAAATAGATCAAAGCAATTTGGTTGTGAAACTTTAGTAGCTGTTTTGAAAGTGAATGTTAAACAGTAGCAGTAGCTATTTTCAAGGTTAATATTGTTTATTTTGTCCCCTATTCAAAAAGTATAAAAAAAATTAAAGCAAATAGGTCACTACTTTTCAATAAAAAATGCTTAACTGCAGCTTGTTTTAAGCTGCAGTTACGAGGTTTTTGTTGAAAAGCGATGGCATGACATTGTTGGTGGTCATTGGGCAGTAGCTAAAAAGGAGCTATAGTTTGTTAGCAAATAAATTGTATTATTAGACTTACTGCATGCGCGGATCCAGAGGGGGGGGTCAGGGGGTCATGACCCCCCCCCTGGAATTTGGCGAAAAAAGGGGTTATCAAAAAGATTACTGGTTATGTCCCATATAAGCTGCGTCATTCGTCCGTATGTGTCATGACAAACTGTTGTTATATTTAGTCCTTCATGGTATGACATGTATCTGCACGCGCAGATCCAGAGGGGTCCCCTGACCCCCCCTGGAATTTTGCAAAAAAAGGGTGAAGATTGGATGACCCCCCCTGAGAAAAATACCTGGATCCGCGCTTGTAATGGGCTAACAATGGTCAATATTTGTTTGCCCCTTGTACTACATGGGTCAGTGAAATGGAAAGTAAATATTGTAGGAAAAACGTCATGGGAAAAGGAGCGTTATGGTTGTCTAGATTAAGACAAGTTTGTGTTTCCATGCTGTCTGATCAGGGTCTATACTGATCTCTTACAATTGCTACAAGTCATGAAGAACCTTTAAAAGAACAAAATGGATCTTGATCAGACTGCACATATGTGCAGGCTGATCTGGATCCATGTTGGGCTTAAATACCACAAGGGTACTTTCTTCATACCCCAGTCCATTATGTTAGAAAAAAAACTTATACTAATGGAAAATTGTCAAGCAATTTCATAATTTCTATGTTTTTGTTGACCTATTTACAAGTTTTTATGCAAAACATAAAAATATTTATGAATAAATAGCCCCAGGATGTTAATTGTACAGACTAAACCATCATAAGAGGGTTGTTACTATTTATGTTTTGACCTTCACCTTGTCTTTGTTATATTAATCAATTAAAAAAGCAACATTTTTGTACGAAAAACATTTACAATGTTTACATTGGGTTTAGCAAATAATGATTATTAGCTCACCTGAGCACAAAGTGCTCAAGGTGAGCTATTGTGGTCGCTCATCGTCCGTCGTCCGTCCGTCTGTCCGTCCATCTGTCCGTCCGTCCGTCCGTCCATCTGTCCGTCCGTTCACAATTTCTTTAAACATCTTCTCCTCCCAAACCATTTGGGCAATTTTAACCAAACCTTGCAGGAATGTTCCTTGGGTGACCCTTTTCAAAATTTGTTCGCGAATTTTTGATAAGTCAAAAAATGTGGGCGTGGCAGGGCGGGGCTTATCAGACTTAGAGAAATCATAATAAAATTCTTTAAAAATCCACCATTGGGCCAATTTGAACCAAACTCGGTTGGAATGTGCCTTGAGTCACTCTTTTCAAAATTTGTTCATAAATTTTTACATTTGTCAAAAAATGTGGGCGTGGCAGGGAGAAAGGGGCTTATCCAACTTAGAGAAATCAAAAGAAAATTCTTTAAAAATCAACTATTGGGCCAATTTGAACCAAACTGGATTGGAATATGCCTTGAGTTACTTTTTTTCAAAATTTGTTCACAAATTTGTACATCTGTGAAAAAATGTTGGCGTGGCAGGGAGAAAGGGGCTTATCAGACTTAGAAAAATCAGAAGAAAATTCTTTAAAAATCAACTATTGGGCCCAATTGAACCAAACTGGGTTGGAATGTGCCTTGAGTCACTCTTTTCAAAATTTGTTCACAATTTTTTAAATTTGTCAAAAAATGTGGGCGCGGCAGGGAAAAAGGGGCTTATCAGACTTAAAGAAATCAGAAGAAAATTCTTTAAAAAATCAACCGTTTGGCCAATTTAAATCAAATGCGACTGGAAAGTTCCTTGAGTGACTCGTTTCAAAATTGTATCTGGAATTTTTTGATTTTATAAAAAGTATATGCATTGGGTGTGGCAGGGTTGGGGAAATTTCTTGCATTGAAAATTATACTTTACTGCGGCTTGTCACAGAGATACTTAGTTTTCTTCTAAAATGTTTGGCCTAGAACCTTGAAATTTTGTGTAAGACCTCATTTCATGAATGGCTACCAGAATACAAGAAATCATCACTATACATGGAAACTAAGCCTTATCAGGGATTTTGTTACCTGCGAGTCCCGAGTCCCTTACTCACATTTTTTTCTCAGGACTCATTGATAAATTATTTGGTGAGTCCCAGGATGCTAACATTTTCAATGTGTAATCTATGTTGTCTTACAAAGACTTTTATGTTTCAAGTTTGGACTCATCGTTTTGGGAATTAGTGGGTCCCAGGACTCTTCCGCATAAATTTGTAACAAAATCATTGCCTTATATTGTTGGTTCTACCTTTTACAAGGCAATTTTGAACCATTTACTTTGGGAATCATACAGGCTGCAGATAAGAGGAGATGATAGCTTTTCAGAAATCAACATTTTGTTTCAATACTCATCAAATCCTATGTTGTTGGTGATCATTTCAATCATCTGCTTGAAAAGATTAAATTCTACATAGTGTTTGGATATAAATAATGAATTTAGAGTGCTGTTTCTATTTCATTTATCTATTTCTCTTATCTGTTGCTCTGGCTGTCCATATGTTTATCTTATGTAAACAAATAAGAAGGGATTAGCTTAGTTTATCAGATGTTGATCTTTCGCTATATTTTTTCAAATAACAAACCAAATCTTGTAAATTGTGCTTATAATTAGCTCACCTGAGCACGAAGTGCTCAAGGTGAGCTATTGTGGTCGCTTTTTGTCCGTCGTCCGTCCGTCTGTCCGTCCGTCCGTCCGTCCGTCCGTCCGTCCATCTGTCCGTCCGTCCGTCCACAATTTCTTTCAACATCTTCTCCTCCTAAACCATTGGACCAATTTTGACCAAACTTGGCAGTAATGTTCCTTGTGTGATACTGTTCAAAACTTGTTCGTGAATTTTTGATTTGTCAAAAAATGTGGGCGTGGCAGGCAGAAAGGGGCTTATCAGACTAGAAATCATAAGAAAATTCTTTAAAAATCAACCATTGGGCCCAATGGAACCAAACTCGGCAGGAATATTCCTTGAGTCACTCTTTTCAAAATTTGTTCACAAATTTTTATATTTGTCAAAAAATGTGGCCGTGGCAGGGAGAAAGGGGCTTATTAGACTTAGAGAAATCATTAGAAAATTCTTTAAAAATCAACCATTGGGCCAATTTGAACCATACTTTGCAGGAATGTGCCTTGAGTCATTCTTGTCAAAATTTGTTCACAAATTTTTTCATTTGTCAAAAATTGTGGCCGTGGCAGGGAAAAAGGGGCTTATCAGACTTGGAGAAATCAGAAGAAAATTCTTTAAAAATCAACCATTGGGCCAATTTGAACCATACTTGGCAGGAATGTGCCTTAAGTCATTCTTTTCAAAATTTGTTCAGAAATTTTACATTTGAAAAAAAAACATGGCCGTGGCAGGGATAAAGGGGCTTATTAGACTTAGAGAAATCATAAGAAAATTCTTTAAAAATCAACCATTGGGCCAATTTGAAGCAGACCTTGCAGGAATGTGCCTTGAGTCATTCTTTTCAAAATTTGACCACAAATCTTTTTATTTGTAAAAAATTGTGGCCTTGGCAGGGAGAAAGGGGCTTATCAGACTTGGAGAAATCATAAGAAAATTCTTTAAAAATCAACCAATGGGCCAATGTTAAGTAGACTTTGCAGGAATGTTCTTTGAGTCTCTCTTTTCAAAATTTGTTCATTTTTTTTCATTTGTAAAAAACTGTGATTGTGGCAGGGAGAAAGGGGTTTATTAGACTTAGAAATCATAAGAAAATTCTTTAAAAATCAACCATTGTGCCCAATTGAAGCAGACTTTGCTGGAAGGTTCCTTGAGTGACCCTTCTCAAAACTTTTTCACGGATTTTTGATTCGTCAAAAAATGTGGATGCGGCAGGGAGGAAGGGGCTTATCGGACTTAAAGAAATCATAAGAAAATTCTTTAAAAATCAACCATTGTGCCCAATTGAACCAGACTTTACTGGAGTGTTCCTTGAGTTACTCTTTTCAAAATGTGTTCTCAAATTTTTCCATTGGTCAAAAAATGTGGGCATGGCAGGGAGGAAGGACTTATCAGACTTAGAGAAATCTTAAGAAAATTCTTTAAAAATAAACCATTGGGCCAATTTTCTATTTCCCTTATCTGTTGCTCTCAGGCTGGCCCCATGTTTATCTTATGTAAACAAATAAGGGATTAGCTTTAGCTTATCAGATGGTAATCTTTCACTAAATTCTATCAATCACAGACAAAATCTTTACTAATTGAGCCTATCATAAATGATCAATCTCTAACAGATCAGTATGCTTTGAAAATTAGCCCTATGTTGTATATTGCGAAATCATGAAATAATTGTTGAAAATTAACTAACTCAACAATTGTGCTAATTCATACCCAACCTTACAGGATCGATTGGAACTAAATTATTTCTTAATTGTTTCCAAACAGAAAGTCCTTATAAGTTTCATGCCTTTGAATTTGACAAAATTGCCATTATCACTCTTGTCATCTTGATTCAGGTGAGCGATTTAGGACCATCATGGTCCTCTTGTTGAAAGGGTTAATCCTGTCCCAAACGACAAAATTTAGATCTGTCCAAATTCAAAGCTGATGCAGACAACAATTTCAAGTGTATGAAATTTTGGGGTTTTTTTTTGTCTTTTTACGGGAAATGAAGATATTGTTTTATCACATGCAATTTCTTCATTATCCACAATGTTTTCCCAAGACTTTATCCTATAGAGTGTCAAAAAGCATCAAAGTGTGGGAATGGGTTAATTAATTCCTTTTCGAAATGACAAAAAGTTAGACAGATTTAATTTAAAAGCTGCTATAAACGACAATATTGATGATGATGATGATGATGATGATGATGATGATGATGATGATGATGATGATGATGATGATGATGAAAGGTTTTGTGTACAGTATAATGCAGAAAATATCAAGGCAAAAGGAAAAAATGCTGATTAGATGGTTGAATTTATGTCATTAATAAGAACTGTTTTAGTTGAAGGCATATTGGGGCCACTACAGTTTTTAGCTCCACTGGCCTTTCAGGCCAGCGGGCTATTGTCATAGCGGTGTGTCCGTCGTGCGTCCGTCCGTGCGTCCGTCCGTCCGTGCGTCCGTAAACTTTTTCTTTAAAAATCTTCTCCTCAGAAACTACTGGATGGATTTCAACCAAACTTCACAGGAATGATCCTTGGGTGACCCTCTCTCAGATTCCTACAATTAGTTTGGATTGAACTAGAATAACTTGAGTTATCTGCCCTTGAATATCAAAAAAGCTGGTTTTGACTTTATTTTTACTCTAAAATCTACAAATATTAACCAATCAAGACAAAACTTGGACAGAATATATATAAGCATGATATCCTGCATGGGTTCAATTTTCAGCTTGATCGGAATTTTACATCATGAGTTATGTGCCCTTGAATTTGACAAAATTTCCATTTTCGACTTTGTTTTCACTCTAACAACCACAATTGTTAACTAATCAAGATGATATTTGGACAGAATCTTGTTGACAACAAGATCTTGCTTTTGTGTAATTTTCAGGATGATTGCATTACTACAATGTGAGTTATGTGCCCTAGAAATTGACAAAATTTCAGTTTTCAACACTTTTTTTAACTTTTGTGGCCACATATATAGATTAATACTGACAAAATTTGGACAGACCATAAGATCTTGCTCGAGTTTAATATTCAGCTTGATTATTGTGGTGTTCAAGACATAAATTATCAAGTCAAAATCATATTTTTAGATCAGAATGTCTTTATTTTCATGACCACTATGATAAATACACAATCGTAACTTCTTGAACTAATTATCATAAAGAAAACAACTCTTACTGAACTTTAAATTGCTCATATCAAAAGTTACTTCCCTTAGTCTACCACAATTATCAACTCACATATTGAATTATGTGCCCTTGAATTTGGCATAATGACAGTTTTCAACTCTATCATCACTCTAAAAATCCCCAAAATATTAGTCAATCATTTACCTTCTTTTTGCTTTGACCACATAATTGCTTCTCTTTACTTTGTTTCTGCTCTAAGAATCACAAGAATTTTAAAATATATCAGTTTAAGCATTTAGATAAATTTGGCAAATTTTTTATAGTAAACCACAAGAAATTCAGGCCTGTGGAGCGACTCAAGACCTTCAGGTCTTTCTAGTTTGACCTTGGGAGAACACTTCAAAATTATGTTAATACTTCAGCATGGTAGTATTTATACGAGGGGTGATCAAAAAGTTCCCGGAAAAATGTTCTGATTTCTTTATTGATAGTCCGATTTTCACCAAATTTGAACTATAAAAGCATGATCAATTTTCTAATATGCATGTATTTTATATTTTATGACATGCAATAAAAAGAGATTTTATCGTTCCCACGGCAACGTCACTGACGTCAACCCGGCCCAGCTTCTGACGACGTCAACTCAAACAACGTTTTCTACACATGCCCGGTTTAACAAACACTGTACTCACAAATAATATGTCCGCATAATCTTTTTCGAAGTATCCCTATTAAAAGAAATACATTTTCTCCATCTAGTAACCCAGAACCGGAATAACTTTTGGTAACCATTTTCTGGTAGATCAGCGATGGATTGTTGCACGGCCTGTGCTAGTTGAGACAGCTCTCCGACGTGCTGACACCTAAGATTTTTCTTCATTGCAGGAAAAAGGTAGAATTTGCAGGGGGCCAGGTCAGGGCTATAAGGCGGATGTTCAAGCATCTCAAAGACCAGGTCTTGGATGACTTTCTGGTTTGATGCGGCATGGTGGCTGGGAGCATTGTCTTGGTGGAAAAGGACCTGTTTCTCTGATTGGTCCTTTTCTTTCGCATTGCCCGCATGAAATCACGTCTATTTAACATGTTTGGAATCAATCGTGCACAAAGGCGACGCATATTCAAGTTTTGATTGATTATGTTAAACACAATACGATAGCTAATCTCAACTTTGTCTTGTAACTCGCGGATGGTGACTCGCCGGTCTAAATCTTACAACGTCTTAATCTGTTCGACGAATGATGACGTTACCGACGTCGTACACCCAAATCTCTGCGCATCGTCTGTTGTGTCTTTTCGGCCACTCTGAAAGCGTTAGCACCATTCATATACAACTGATATTTTCATTGCAGCATCACCATAGACATTACGCAACATTTCAATAGTTTTATTTATCGAAATTTTAATTCCCGCACACAGTTTGACCGCTGTTCTCTGCTCTCTACTCATTTTTTCTACTCGCGCTCTTTAAAATGGCTGCCACAATAAAAAATGACGTCTCATTTGCATTTGTCGTGAGTTATATAGTGCCTTCTAATCGAGCATTAAATATGCGAAGTTTAGACGACGTACGCTAAAGAACGCGCGAATGATAATACTTTATATAAACGCTTATTTCACAAAAATAGTATGATTTTGGGCCGGGTCGACGTCATAGACGTTGCCGTGGCAACGATAATGTCGTTTTATAAAGCATGTCATTGATTTTAATTTGCGTCCAAACCAGAAAATGACTGATCCTTGTACAGTTCAAATTTGGCGAAAATAGGACCATAACTAAAGAAATTAGAACATATTTCCGGGAACTTTTTGATCACCCCTCGTACTTATTTGAAATTAAGAGTTTGAGTATACATATGTACATGTATGTAATAAAAAAGGAAACATACTTGAGCGACTTAAGCTAAATGTAAAAGGTGGTGAAAAAAGTATCATGGCCGAACCAACAACTCATTGGACTTAAGAAGAAATACTGTTCATATACTCTAATCTCTCACCTACCAAACATTATATCCATACTCAGAGAAACAGACGAGAGAGGGTAAAGACATTCTAAATTTGCTATTTTAAATCAAAACCCTATGTTGTGGGTACTCAATGAGACAATTTCAATTAATACCCACAATATAGAGTTTGATAAACAATAAAAACAATTTTGCTCATTAAAAAACCCATACCTCCTCTTATCTGTAGCTTTGTATACTGATCATTCATGATCTTTTATCACCACATCCTTGTACTGTTTTCCGCCAGGACAAGGTAACAAAGATTATTGGTACGGCCAAGTTCACCGATGACGGATGTGTTGAAGTGGAAGGACAGAAAATTAGAGCCAAACATATCCTCATAGCTTGTGGAGGACGACCAATTACACCTGACAAATTAGGTATGGAACCTATCTTTTTCTCCTTTTCTATTTTGATTTAAAGTTTACACACAGTTAGCTTAATTATATGGAATCATTTTTCACAAGATATAATGACAATCCATACAAAAATAAAAGCTGTAGAGATAGTTTCGTAAAGTTGGTGCATCAAAAATAAGCAAAATCTAAGATTAGCAGAGGAACAAATACTGAAAATCAACAAACTGATATACATGTATATGAATAATGATTCCTAAAATGTATTATCCTCGGTCCATTTAATGCACATGCAAAATTCCATTTTGATCTGATATGTACAAAAAAAGTTATTAAATTTCAAAGTAAAAATTTGCTTCTCGTGTCAATTTACCCCACCCACTTAGTGAGCCATTATCTCCAAAAATAAGCCCCTATCAGAATTATTACACGTACAAATAAAAGATATAATGTAACCCTATCAATTCACAGAGTTTAAAGGCTACCAAGCTCGACAGTTGATTTCGCAGCATATTAGAAGAAAATCATTAAATCAACGTGTTTTATAAAAGATCCGTAAAACTTGATTGTTTTAAAAGTTTTATTTGCTTTTCTTTACGTCGATACTTGGAAAGAAATAAAGATCGGCAATTTCCGTAAATCTCCACTGAATGACGTCATACCGTGGTTTGACTCCGCCCCAAATTTAGAGCATGAGGTTTCTGACACAGATAATGTGTTCGACTTTTCTGTCATAAAGCGAGGTTTCAGTTTTATCCATTTCTCGATCGTCAGAGTAATACAGACAAACTTAAACCGTTCTTTGGCACATTCCTTCACTCACTAACGACATCTTCTTTGACTGTTTTAACATTTTGTCTAACATTTTCCAGGGATAAATTCCGTGTTTTGAGTATGGATTAGGGAAGTCGCTTTATGACAGAAAAGTCGGACACTTTACTTTGTCATAAATCTCAGGCTTACCGGGAAATGACACATGACTGCCCGTTTTCCCGCCATGACGTCATTCAGTGGCCGGTATGACGTCATAACTTCAAATTGAAAGTTTAGCGTTTTTTGTTCGGTAAAGATCGGAAAAGACCAAAATAACCAATTTAAAAGATGAAATAAAAACACTTCTAATGTTAAAAATTTGCAGAAACTTTAATATTTGGTTCTTAGAAAGGTGTTTTTTCGACTCAAGAGTTTGATTTTGCCAATCAACGGACACTTTAAAGAAAATCTACTCTTTGAGCCCTTGTTGCAAACCATCCTTTATAATGTCTTTATTCCCTCTTATAGATCTGTTTCTCTGGTAAGCATAAAGATTGACAACAGTGATTTGTTAATTTCCCTATTTGACTTTTTCATGCACACAGAAGGGGGAGAACATGCCATAACCAGCGATGGATTCTTTGATCTAGAAGACCTACCACAGTAAGTGATATATTATTTTTGTAATTTTGATGTCCCTTATAGAAATAGCTTGGGAAAACATTTGGGCAAAGGAAGAAAGTGCTGATAATCAGCACTTTCTTCTTTTGTCTCTATATTTTCTATGCTATGTGATACACAAACCATACTTTTATCAACATGCACTGTTATCATTCTGCAAAAGTTTTAAATTGGGATCATGGATCACCCTAGAATTTTGTTGTTTGGGAAAGGGTTAAAGACAGGCATAAATATGATGAGTTTAGATAGCTTAAAAACAGTTGGTAACAATTTACGGATATTGTTCAATTAACAATTTACTGATAGTGTTCAATTAACAATTTATAGATATTGTTGAGGGTTTTTTTGCCTGGAGCCTTTGCATGTTACAATATTTTCCTGTACAATGACATGCCAGTATTTCTGATTTGCAGGAAGGTGGTGGTTGTAGGAGCTGGTTATATTGCTGTAGAGTTGGCGGGGATATTTAATGCACTTGGATCTGACACACATATCTGTATTTCTGATTTGTAGGAAGGTGGTGGTTGTAGGAGCTGGTTATATTGCTGTAGAGTTGGCGGGGATATTTAATGCACTGGGATCTGACACACATATCTGTATTTCTGATTTGTAGGAAGGTGGTGGTTGTAGGAGCTGGTTATATTGCTGTAGAGTTGGCGGGGATATTTAATGCACTTGGATCTGACACACATATCTGTATTTCTGATTTGTAGGAAGGTGGTGGTTGTAGGAGCTGGTTATATTGCTGTAGAGTTGGTGGGGATATTTAATGCACTTGGATCTGACACACATATCTGTATTTCTGATTTGTAGGAAGGTGGTGGTTGTAGGAGCTGGTTATATTGCTATAGAGTTGGTGGGGATATTTAATACACTTGGATCTGACACACATATCTGTATTTCTGATTTGCAGGAGGGTTGTGGTTGTAGGAGCAGGTTATATTGCTGTAGAGTTGGCTGGGATATTTAATACACTTGGATCTGACACACATATCTGTATTTCTGGTTTGTAGGAAGGTGGTGGTTGTAGGAGCAGGTTATATTGCTGTAGAGTTGGCGGGGATATTTAATGCACTTGGATCTGATACACATATCTGTATTTCTGGTTTGTAGGAAGGTGGTGGTTGTAGGAGCTGGTTATATTGCTGTAGAGTTGGCGGGGATATTTAATACACTGGGATCTGACACACATATCTGTATTTCTGATTTGTAGGAAGGTGGTGGTTGTAGGAGCAGGTTATATTGCTGTAGAGTTGGCGGGGATATTTAATGCACTTGGATCTGACACACATATCTGTATTTCTGATTTGTAGGAAGGTGGTGGTTGTAGGAGCTGGCTATATTGCTGTAGAGTTGGCAGGGATATTTAATACACTCGGATCTGACACACATATCTGTATTTCTGATTTGTAGGAAGGTGGTGGTTGTAGGAGCAGGTTATATTGCTGTAGAGTTGGCGGGGATATTTAATGCACTTGGATCTGACACACATATCTGTATTTCTGATTTGTAGGAAGGTGGTGGTTGTAGGAGATGGTTATATCGCTGTAGAGTTGGCGGGGATATTTAATGCACTTGGATCTGACACACATATCTGTATTTCTGATTTGTAGGAAGGTGGTGGTTGTAGGAGCTGGTTATATTGCTGTAGAGTTGGAGGGGATATTTAATACACTTGGATCTGACACACATATCTGTATTTCTGATTTGTAGGAAGGTGGTGGTTGTAGGAGCTGGTTATATCGCTGTAGAGTTGGCGGGGATATTTAATGCACTGGGATCTGACACACATATCTGTATTTCTGATTTGTAGGAAGGTGGTGGTTGTAGGAGCAGGTTATATTGCTGTAGAGTTGGCGGGGATATTTAATGGACTTGGATCTGACACACATATCTGTATTTCTGATTTGTAGGAAGGTGGTGGTTGTAGGAGCTGGTTATATTGCTGTAGAGTTGGCGGGGATATTTAATGCACTTGGATCTGACACACATATCTGTATTTCTGATTTGCAGGAAGGTGGTGGTTGTAGGAGCAGGTTATATTGCTGTAGAGTTGGCGGGGATATTTAATGCACTTGGATCTGACACACATATCTGTATTTCTGATTTGTAGGAAGGTGGTGGTTGTAGGAGCTGGTTATATCGCTGTAGAGTTGGCGGGGATATTTAATACACTTGGATCTGACACACATATCTGTATTTCTGATTTGCAGGAAGGTGGTGGTTGTAGGAGCTGGTTATATTGCTGTAGAGTTGGCGGGAATATTTAATGCACTTGGATCTGACACACATATCTGTATTTCTGATTTGCAGGAAGGTGGTGGTTGTAGGAGCTGGTTATATTGCTGTAGAGTTGGTGGGGATATTTAATGCACTTGGATCTGACACACATATCTGTATTTCTGATTTGTAGGAAGGTGGTGGTTGTAGGAGCTGGTTATATTGCTGTAGAGTTGGTGGGGATATTTAATGCACTTGGATCTGACACACATATCTGTATTTCTGATTTGTAGGAAGGTGGTGGTTGTAGGAGCTGGTTATATCGCTGTAGAGTTGGTGGGGATATTTAATACACTTGGATCTGACACACATATCTGTATTTCTGATTTGTAGGAAGGTGGTGGTTGTAGGAGCTGGTTATATTGCTGTAGAGTTGGCAGGGATATTTAATACACTGGGATCTGACACACATATCTGTATTTCTGATTTGTAGGAAGGTGGTGGTTGTAGGAGCAGGTTATATTGCTGTAGAGTTGGCGGGGATATTTAATACACTTGGATCTGACACACATATCTGTATTTCTGATTTACAGGAAGGTGGTGGTTGTAGGAGCAGGTTATATTGCTGTAGAGTTGGCAGGGATATTTAATGCACTTGGATCTGACACACATATCTGTATTTCTGATTTCCAGGAAGGTGGTGGTTGTAGGAGCTGGTTATATCGCTGTAGAGTTGGTGGGAATATTTTATGCACTTGGATCTGACACACATATCTGTATTTCTGATTTGTAGGAAGGTGGTGGTTGTAGGAGCTGGTTATATTGCTGTAGAGTTGGCGGGGATATTTAATGCACTTGGATCTGACACACACATATCTGTATTTCTGATTTGCAGGAAGGTGGTGGTTGTAGGAGCAGGTTATATTGCTGTAGAGTTGGCTGGGATATTTAATACACTTGGATCTGACACACATATCTGTATTTCTGATTTGTAGGAAGGTGGTGGTTGTAGGAGCTGGTTATATCGCTGTAGAGTTGGTGGGGATATTTAATACACTTGGATCTGACACACATATCTGTATTTCTGATTTGCAGGAAGGTGGTGGTTGTAGGAGCTGGTTATATCGCTGTAGAGTTGGTGGGGATATTTAATGCACTTGGATCTGACACACATATCTGTATTTCTGATTTGCAGGAAGGTGGTGGTTGTAGGAGCTGGTTATATTGCTGTAGAGTTGGCGGGGATATTTAATGCACTGGGATCTGACACACATATCTGTATTTCTGATTTGTAGGAAGGTGGTGGTTGTAGGAGCAGGTTATATTGCTGTAGAGTTGGCGGGGATATTTAATACACTGGGATCTGACACACATATCTGTATTTCTGACTTGCAGGAGGGTTGTGGTTGTAGGAGCTGGTTATATCGCTGTAGAGTTGGCGGGGATATTTAATGCACTTGGATCTGACACACATATCTGTATTTCTGATTTGCAGGAAGGTGGTGGTTGTAGGAGCAGGTTATATTGCTGTAGAGTTGGTAGGGATATTTAATGCACTTGGATCTGACACACATATCTGTATTTCTGACTTGCAGGAAGGTGGTGGTTGTAGGAGCTGGTTATATCGCTGTAGAGTTGGCGGGGATATTTAATACACTTGGATCTGACACACATATCTGTATTTCTGATTTGTAGGAAGGTGGTGGTTGTAGGAGCAGGTTATATTGCTGTAGAGTTGGCGGGGATATTTAATGCACTTGGATCTGACACACATATCTGTATTTCTGATTTGTAGGAAGGTGGTGGTTGTAGGAGCTGGTTATATCGCTGTAGAGTTGGCAGGGATATTTAATGCACTGGGATCTGACACACATATCTGTATTTCTGATTTGTAGGAAGGTGGTGGTTGTAGGTGCTGGTTATATCGCTGTAGAGTTGGCGGGAATATTTAATGCACTTGGATCTGACACATATATCTGTATTTCTGATTTGTAGGAAGGTGGTGGTTGTAGGAGCTTGTTATATTGCTGTAGAGTTGGCGGGGATATTTAATACACTTGGATCTGACACACATATCTGTATTTCTGATTTGTAGGAAGGTGGTGGTTGTAGGAGCTGGTTATATAGCTGTAGAGTTGGCGGGGATATTTAATGCACTTGGATCTGACACACATATCTGTATTTCTGATTTGTAGGAAGGTGGTGGTTGTAGGAGCTGGTTATATAGCTGTAGAGTTGGCGGGGATATTTAATGCACTCGGATCTGACACACATATCTGTATTTCTGATTTGTAGGAAGGTGGTGGTTGTAGGAGCAGGTTATATTGCTGTAGAGTTGGCGGGGATATTTAATGGACTTGGATCTGACACACATATCTGTATTTCTGATTTGTAGGAAGGTGGTGGTTGTAGGAGCTGGTTATATCGCTGTAGAGTTGGCGGGGATATTTAATGCACTTGGATCTGACACACATATCTGTATTTCTGATTTGTAGGAAGGTGGTGGTTGTAGGAGCTGGTTATATAGCTGTAGAGTTGGAGGGGATATTTAATACACTGGGATCTGACACACATATCTGTATTTCTGATTTGCAGGAAGGTGGTGGTTGTAGGAGCTGGTTATATTGCTGTAGAGTTGGCTGGGATATTTAATGCACTTGGATCTGACACACATATCTGTATTTCTGATTTGTAGGAAGGTGGTGGTTGTAGGAGCTGGTTATATTGCTGTAGAGTTGGTGGGGATATTTAATGCACTTGGATCTGACACACATATCTGTATTTCTGATTTGCAGGAAGGTGGTGGTTGTAGGAGCAGGTTATATTGCTGTAGAGTTGGCGGGGATATTTAATACACTTGGATCTGACACACATATCTGTATTTCTGATTTGTAGGAAGGTGGTGGTTGTAGGAGCTGGTTATATTGCTGTAGAGTTGGCAGGGATATTTAATGCACTTGGATCTGACACACATATCTGTATTTCTGATTTACAGGAAGGTGGTGGTTGTAGGAGCTGGTTATATTGCAGTAGAGTTGGCGTGGATATTTAATGCACTTGGATCTGACACACATATCTGTATTTCTGATTTGCAGGAAGGTGGTGGCTGTAGGAGCAGGTTATATTGCAGTAGAGTTGGCGTGGATATTTAATGCACTTGGATCTGACACACATATCTGTATTTCTGATTTGCAGGAAGGTGGTGGTTGTAGGAGCTGGTTATATTGCTGTAGAGTTGGCAGGAATATTTAATGCACTTGGATCTGACACACATATCTGTATTTCTGATTTGTAGGAAGGTGGTGGTTGTAGGAGCTGGTTATATCGCTGTAGAGTTGGTGGGATATTTAATGCACTTGGATCTGACACACATATCTGTATTTCTGATTTGCAGGAAGGTGGTGGTTGTAGGAGCAGGTTATATTGCTGTAGAGTTGGCGGGGATATTTAATGCACTTGGATCTGACACACATATCTGTATTTCTGACTTGCAGGAAGGTGGTGGTTGTAGGAGCTGGCTATATTGCTGTAGAGTTGGCGGGGATATTTAATGCACTTGGATCTGACACACATATCTGTATTTCTGATTTGCAGGAAGGTGGTGGTTGTAGGAGCAGGTTATATTGCTGTAGAGTTGGCTGGGATATTTAATGCACTTGGATCTGACACACATATCTGTATTTCTGACTTGCAGGAAGGTGGTGGTTGTAGGAGCTGGCTATATTGCTGTAGAGTTGGCGGGGATATTTAATGCACTTGGATCTGACACACATATCTGTATTTCTGATTTGCAGGAAGGTGGTGGTTGTAGGAGCAGGTTATATCGCTGTAGAGTTGGCGGGGATATTTAATGCACTTGGATCTGACACACATATCTGTATTTCTGATTTGTAGGAAGGTGGTGGTTGTAGGAGCTGGTTATATTGCTGTAGAGTTGGCGGGGATATTTAATGCACTTGGATCTGATACACATATCTGTATTTCTGGTTTGCAGGAAGGTGGTGGTTGTAGGAGCAGGTTATATTGCTGTAGAGTTGGCGGGGATATTTAATGCACTTGGATCTGACACACATATCTGTATTTCTGATTTGCAGGAAAGTTGTGGTTGTAGGAGCTGGTTATATTGCTGTAGAGTTGGCGGGGATATTTAATGCACTTGGATCTGACACACATATCTGTATAAACTGATTTGTAGGAAGGTGGTGGTTGTAGGAGCTGGTTATATTGCTGTAGAGGTGGTGGGGATATTTAATGCACTTGGATCTGACACACATATCTGTATTTCTGACTTGCAGGAGGGTTGTGGTTGTAGGAGCTGGTTATATAGCTGTAGAGTTGGCGGGAATATTTAATACACTTGGATCTGACACACATATCTGTATTTCTGACTTGCAGGAGGGTTGTGGTTGTAGGAGCTGGTTATATAGCTGTAGAGTTGGCGGGAATATTTAATACACTTGGATCTGACACACATATCTGTATTTCTGACTTGCAGGAGGGTTGTGGTTGTAGGAGCTGGTTATATAGCTGTAGAGTTGGCGGGAATATTTAATACACTTGGATCTGACACACATATCTGTATTTCTGACTTGCAGGAGGGTTGTGGTTGTAGGAGCTGGTAATATAGCTGTAGAGTTGGCCGGAATATTTAATACACTTGGATCTGACACACATATCTGTATTTTTGACTTGCAGGAGGGTTGTGGTTGTAGGAGCTGGTTATATAGCTGTAGAGTTGGCGGGAATATTTAATACACTTGGATCTGACACACATATCTGTATTTCTGATTTGCAGGAAGGTGGTGGTTGTAGGAGCTGGTTATATTGCTGTAGAGTTGGTGGGAATATTTTATGCACTTGGATCTGACACACATATCTGTATTTCTGATTTGTAGGAAGGTGGTGGTTGTAGGAGCTGGTTATATTGCTGTAGAGTTGGTGGGGATATTTAATGTACTTGGATCTGACACATATCTGTATTTCTGATTTGTAGGAAGGTGGTGGTTGTAGGAGCTGGTTATATTGCTGTAGAGTTGGCGGGGATATTTAATGCACTTGGATCTGACACACATATCTGTATTTCTGATTTGTAGGAAGGTGGTGGTTGTAGGAGCTGGTTATATTGCTGTAGAGTTGGCGGGGATATTTAATGCACTTGGATCTGACACACATATCTGTATTTCTGATTTGCAGGAAGGTGGTGGTTGTAGGAGCAGGTTATATCGCTGTAGAGTTGGCGGGGATATTTGATGCACTTGGATCTGACACACATATCTGTATTTCTGATTTGCAGGAAGGTGGTGGTTGTAGGAGCAGGTTATATTGCTGTAGAGTTGGCGGGGATATTTAATGCACTTGGATCTGACACACATATCTGTATTTCTGATTTGTAGGAAGGTGGTGGTTGTAGGAGCTGGTTATATTGCTGTAGAGTTGGCGGGGATATTTAATGCACTTGGATCTGACACACATATCTGTATTTCTGATTTGCAGGAGGGTTGTGGTTGTAGGAGCTGGTTATATAGCTGTAGAGTTGGCAGGAATATTTAATACACTTGGATCTGACACACATATCTGTATTTCTGACTTGTAGGAGAGTTGTGGTTGTAGGAGCTGGTTATATTGCTGTAGAGTTGGCAGGGATATTTAATGCACTTGAATCTGACACACATATCTGTATTTCTGATTTGCAGGAAGGTGGTGGTTGTAGGAGCAGGTTATATTGCTGTAGAGTTGGCAGGGATATTTAATGCACTTGGATCTGACACACATATCTGTATTTCTGATTTGCAGGAAGGTGGTGGTTGTAGGAGCTGGTTATATCGCTGTAGAGTTGGCAGGGATATTTAATGTACTTGGATCTGACACACATATCTGTATTTCTGATTTGCAGGAAGGTGGTGGTTGTAGGAGCTGGTTATATCGCTGTAGAGTTGGCAGGGATATTTAATGCACTTGGATCTGACACACATATCTGTATTTCTGATTTGTAGGAAGGTGGTGGTTGTAGGAGCTGGTTATATCGCTGTAGAGTTGGCGGGAATATTTAATGCACTTGGATCTGACACACATATCTGTATTTCTGATTTGTAGGAAGGTGGTGGTTGTAGGTGCTGGTTATATCGCTGTAGAGTTGGCGGGGATATTTAATGCACTTGGATCTGACACACATATCTGTATTTCTGATTTGTAGGAAGGTGGTGGTTGTAGGAGCAGGTTATATTGCTGTAGAGTTGGCGGGGATATTTAATGCACTTGGATCTGACACACATATCTGTATTTCTGATTTGTAGGAAGGTGGTGGTTGTAGGAGCTGGTTATATTGCTGTAGAGTTGGCGGGGATATTTAATGCACTTGGATCTGACACACATATCTGTATTTCTGATTTGTAGGAAGGTGATGGTTGTAGGAGCTGGTTATATAGCTGTAGAGTTGGCTGGGATATTTAATGCACTTGGATCTGACACACATATCTGTATTTCTGATTTGTAGGAAGGTGGTGGTTGTAGGAGCTGGTTATATTGCTGTAGAGTTGGTGGGGATATTTAATGCACTTGGATCTGACACACATATCTGTATTTCTGATTTGTAGGAAGGTGGTGGTTGTAGGAGCAGGTTATATTGCTGTAGAGTTGGCTGGGATATTTAATGCACTTGGATCTGACACACATATCTGTATTTCTGATTTGCAGGAAGGTGGTGGTTGTAGGAGCTGGTTATATTGCTGTAGAGTTGGCGGGGATATTTAATGCACTTGGATCTGACACACATATCTGTATTTCTGATTTGTAGGAAGGTGGTGGTTGTAGGAGCTGGTTATATTGCTGTAGAGTTGGCGGGGATATTTAATGCACTTGGATCTGACACACATATCTGTATTTCTGATTTGTAGGAAGGTGGTGGTTGTAGGAGCTGGTTATATCGCTGTAGAGTTGGCGGGGATATTTAATGCACTTGGATCTGACACACATATCTGTATTTCTGATTTGTAGGAAGGTGGTGGTTGTAGGAGCTGGTTATATTGCTGTAGAGTTGGCGGGGATATTTAATGCACTTGGATCTGACACACATATCTGTATTTCTGATTTGCAGGAAGGTGGTGGTTGTAGGAGCAGGTTATATTGCTGTAGAGTTGGCTGGGATATTTAATGCACTTGGATCTGACACACATATCTGTATTTCTGATTTGTAGGAAGGTGGTGGTTGTAGGAGCTGGTTATATTGCTGTAGAGTTGGCTGGGATATTTAATACACTTGGATCTGACACACATATCTGTATTTCTGATTTGTAGGAAGGTGGTGGTTGTAGGAGCTGGTTATATTGCTGTAGAGTTGGCGGGGATATTTAATACACTTGGATCTGACACACATATCTGTATTTCTGATTTGTAGGAAGGTGGTGGTTGTAGGAGCAGGTTATATTGCTGTAGAGTTGGCTGGGATATTTAATGGACTTGGATCTGACACACATATCTGTATTTCTGATTTGTAGGAAGGTGGTGGTTGTAGGAGCTGGTTATATCGCTGTAGAGTTGGCTGGGATATTTAATACACTTGGATCTGACACACATATCTGTATTTCTGATTTGTAGGAAGGTGGTGGTTGTAGGAGCTGGCTATATTGCTGTAGAGTTGGCAGGGATATTTAATACACTTGGATCTGACACACATATCTGTATTTCTGATTTACAGGAAGGTGGTGGTTGTAGGAGCAGGTTATATTGCTGTAGAGTTGGCGGGGATATTTAATGCACTTGGATCTGACACACATATCTGTATTTCTGATTTGCAGGAAGGTGGTGGTTGTAGGAGCTGGTTATATTGCAGTAGAGTTGGCGTGGATATTTAATGCACTTGGATCTGACACACATATCTGTATTTCTGATTTGCAGGAAGGTGGTGGTTGTAGGAGCTGGTTATATTGCAGTAGAGTTGGCGTGGATATTTAATGCACTTGGATCTGACACACATATCTGTATTTCTGATTTGTAGGAAGGTGGTGGTTGTAGGAGCTGGTTATATCGCTGTAGAGTTGGCGGGGATATTTAATGCACTTGGATCTGACACACATATCTGTATTTCTGATTTGCAGGAAGGTGGTGGTTGTAGGAGCTGGTTATATTGCTGTAGAGTTGGCGGGGATATTTAATGCACTTGGATCTGACACACATATCTGTATTTCTGATTTGTAGGAAGGTGGTGGTTGTAGGAGCTGGTTATATTGCTGTAGAGTTGGCGGGGATATTTAATGCACTTGGATCTGACACACATATCTGTATTTCTGGTTTGTAGGAAGGTGGTGGTTGTAGGAGCTGGTTATATTGCTGTAGAGTTGGCGGGGATATTTAATGCACTTGGATCTGACACACATATCTGTATTTCTGATTTGCAGGAAGGTGGTGGTTGTAGGAGCAGGTTATATTGCTGTAGAGTTGGTAGGGATATTTAATACACTTGGATCTGACACACATATCTGTATTTCTGACTTGTAGGAAGGTGGTGGTTGTAGGAGCTGGTTATATCGCTGTAGAGTTGGTGGGGATATTTAATGCACTTGGATCTGACACACATATCTGTATTTCTGATTTGTAGGAAGGTGGTGGTTGTAGGAGCTGGTTATATTGCTGTAGAGTTGGTGGGGATATTTAATGCACTTGGATCTGACACACATATCTGTATTTCTGATTTGTAGGAAGGTGGTGGTTGTAGGAGCTGGTTATATTGCTGTAGAGTTGGCGGGGATATTTAATGCACTTGGATCTGACACACATATCTGTATTTCTGATTTGTAGGAAGGTGGTGGTTGTAGGAGCAGGTTATATTGCTGTAGAGTTGGCTGGGATATTTAATGCACTTGGATCTGACACACATATCTGTATTTCTGATTTGTAGGAAGGTGGTGGTTGTAGGAGTTGGTTATATTGCTGTAGAGTTGGCGGGGATATTTAATGCACTTGGATCTGACACACATATCTGTATTTCTGATTTGCAGGAAGGTGGTGGTTGTAGGAGCAGGTTATATCGCTGTAGAGTTGGCGGGGATATTTAATACACTGGGATCTGACACACATATCTGTATTTCTGATTTGTAGGAAGGTGGTGGTTGTAGGAGCAGGTTATATTGCTGTAGAGTTGGCGGGGATATTTAATACACTGGGATCTGACACACATATCTGTATTTCTGATTTGTAGGAAGGTGGTGGTTGTAGGAGCAGGTTATATTGCTGTAGAGTTGGCGGGGATATTTAATACACTGGGATCTGACACACATATCTGTATTTCTGATTTGTAGGAAGGTGGTGGTTGTAGGAGCAGGTTATATTGCTGTAGAGTTGGTGGGGATATTTAATGCACTTGGATCTGACACACATATCTGTATTTCTGATTTGTAGGAAGGTGGTGGTTGTAGGAGCTGGTTATATTGCTGTAGAGTTGGCGGGGATATTTAATGCACTTGGATCTGACACACATATCTGTATTTCTGATTTGCAGGAAGGTGGTGGTTGTAGGAGCTGGTTATATCGCTGTAGAGTTGGCGGGGATATTTAATGCACTTGGATCTGACACACATATCTGTATTTCTGATTTGCAGGAAGGTGGTGGTTGTAGGAGTTGGTTATATCGCTGTAGAGTTGGTGGGGATATTTAATGCACTTGGATCTGACACACATATCTGTATTTCTGATTTGTAGGAAGGTGGTGGTTGTAGGAGCTGGTTATATTGCTGTAGAGTTGGCGGGGATATTTAATGCACTTGGATCTGACACACATATCTGTATTTCTGATTTGCAGGAAGGTGGTGGTTGTAGGAGCTGGTTATATTGCTGTAGAGTTGGCGGGGATATTTAATGCACTTGGATCTGACACACATATCTGTATTTCTGGTTTGCAGGAAGGTGGTGGTTGTAGGAGCAGGTTATATTGCTGTAGAGTTGGCGGGGATATTTAATGCACTTGGATCTGACACACATATCTGTATTTCTGATTTGCAGGAAGGTGGTGGTTGTAGGAGCTGGTTATATTGCTGTAGAGTTGGCGGGGATATTTAATGCACTTGGATCTGACACACATATCTGTATTTCTGATTTGCAGGAAAGTGGTGGTTGTAGGAGCTGGTTATATTGCTGCAGAGTTGGCTGGGATATTTAATGCACTTGGATCTGACACACATATCTGTATTTCTGATTTGCAGGAAGGTGGTGGTTGTAGGAGCTGGTTATATTGCTGTAGAGTTGGCTGGGATATTTAATGCACTTGGATCTGACACACATATCTGTATTTCTGATTTGCAGGAAGGTCGTGGTTGTAGGAGCTGGTTATATCGCTGTAGAGTTGGCTGGGATATTTAATGCACTTGGATCTGACACACATATCTGTATTTCTGATTTGCAGGAAAGTCATGGTTGTAGGAGCTGGTTATATCGCTGTAGAGTTGGCTGGGATATTTAATGCACTTGGGTCTGACACACATATCTGTATTTCCGGTTTGCAGGAAGGTCGTGGTTGTAGGAGCTGGTTATATTGCTGTAGAGTTGGCAGGGATATTTAATACACTTGGATCTGACACACATATCTATATTTCTGACTTGCAGGAAGGTGGTGGTTGTAGGAGCTGGTTATATTGCTGTAGAGTTGGCGGGGATATTTAATGCACTTGGATCTGATACACATATCTGTATTTCTGATTTGTAGGAAGGTGGTGGTTGTAGGAGCAGGTTATATTGCTGTAGAGTTGGCGGGAATATTTAATGCACTTGGATCTGACACACATATCTGTATTTCTGATTTGCAGGAAGGTGGTGGTTGTAGGAGCTGGTTATATTGCTGTAGAGTTGGCTGGGATATTTAATGCACTTGGATCTGACACACATATCTGTATTTCTGATTTGCAGGAAGGTGGTGGTTGTAGGAGCTGGTTATATTGCTGTAGAGTTGGCGGGGATATTTAATGCACTGGGATCTGACACACATATCTGTATTTCTGATTTGCAGGAAGGTGGTGGTTGTAGGAGCTGGTTATATTGCTGTAGAGGTGGCGGGGATATTTAATACACTTGGATCTGACACACATATCTGTATTTCTGATTTGCAGGAAGGTGGTGGTTGTAGGAGCTGGTTATATTGCTGTAGAGTTGGCGGGGATATTTAATGCACTTGGATCTGACACACATATCTGTATTTCTGATTTGCAGGAAGGTGGTGGTTGTAGGAGCAAGTTATATCGCTGTAGAGTTGGCGGGGATATTTAATGCACTTGGATCTGACACATATATCTGTATTTCTGATTTGCAGGAAGGTGGTGGTTGTAGGAGCTGGTTATATTGCTGTAGAGTTGGCGGGGATATTTAATGCACTTGGATCTGACACACATATCTGTATTTCTGATTTGTAGGAAGGTGGTGGTTGTAGGAGCAGGTTATATCGCTGTAGAGTTGGTGGGGATATTTAATGCACTTGGATCTGACACACATATCTGTATTTCTGATTTGTAGGAAGGTGGTGGTTGTAGGAGCTGGTTATATTGCTGTAGAGTTGGCGGGGATATTTAATGCACTTGGATCTGACACACATATCTGTATTTCTGATTTGCAGGAAGGTTGTGGTTGTAGGAGCAGGTTATATCGCTGTAGAGTTGGCGGGGATATTTAATGCACTTGGATCTGACACACATATCTGTATTTCTGATTTGCAGGAAGGTGGTGGTTGTAGGAGCTGGTTATATTGCTGTAGAGTTGGTGGGGATATTTAATGCACTTGGATCTGACACACATATCTGTATTTCTGATTTGCAGGAAGGTGGTGGTTGTAGGAGCTGGTTATATTGCTGTAGAGTTGGTGGGGATATTTAATGCACTTGGATCTGACACACATATCTGTATTTCTGATTTGCAGGAAGGTGGTGGTTGTAGGAGCTGGTTATATTGCTGTAGAGTTGGCGGGGATATTTAATGCACTTGGATCTGACACACATATCTGTATTTCTGATTTGTAGGAAGGTGGTGGTTGTAGGAGCTGGTTATATTGCTGTAGAGTTGGCTGGGATATTTAATGCACTTGGATCTGACACATATATCTGTATTTCTGATTTGCAGGAAGGTGGTGGTTGTAGGAGCTGGTTATATTGCTGTAGAGTTGGCGGGGATATTTAATGCACTTGGATCTGACACACATATCTGTATTTCTGATTTGTAGGAAGGTGGTGGTTGTAGGAGCTGGTTATATTGCTGTAGAGTTGGCAGGGATATTTAATACACTTGGATCTGACACACATATCTGTATTTCTGATTTGCAGGAAGGTGGTGGTTGTAGGAGCTGGTTATATCGCTGTAGAGTTGGCGGGGATATTTAATGCACTTGGATCTGACACACATATCTGTATTTCTGATTTGTAGGAAGGTGGTGGTTGTAGGAGCTGGTTATATCGCTGTAGAGTTGGTGGGGATATTTAATGCACTTGGATCTGACACATATATCTGTATTTCTGATTTGTAGGAAGGTGGTGGTTGTAGGAGCAGGTTATATTGCTGTAGAGTTGGCGGGGATATTTAATACACTTGGATCTGACACACATATCTGTATTTCTGATTTGTAGGAAGGTGGTGGTTGTAGGAGCTGGTTATATTGCTGTAGAGTTGACGGGGATATTTAATGCACTTGGATCTGACACACATATCTGTATTTCTGATTTGTAGGAAGGTGGTGGTTGTAGGAGCTGGTTATATTGCTGTAGAGTTGGCGGGGATATTTAATGCACTTGGATCTGACACACATATCTGTATTTCTGATTTGCAGGAAGGTGGTGGTTGTAGGAGCTGGTTATATTGCTGTAGAGTTGGTGGGGATATTTAATACACTTGGATCTGACACACATATCTGTATTTCTGGTTTGTAGGAAGGTGGTGGTTGTAGGAGCTGGTTATATTGCTGTAGAGTTGGTGGGGATATTTAATGTACTTGGATCTGACACACATATCTGTATTTCTGATTTGCAGGAAGGTGGTGGTTGTAGGAGCTGGTTATATTGCTGTAGAGTTGGCGGGAATATTTAATGCACTGGGATCTGACACACATATCTGTATTTCTGACTTGTAGGAAGGTGGTGGTTGTAGGAGCTGGTTATATTGCTGTAGAGTTGGCTGGGATATTTAATGCACTTGGATCTGACACACATATCTGTATTTCTGATTTGCAGGAAGGTGGTGGTTGTAGGAGCTGGTTATATTGCTGTAGAGGTGGTGGGGATATTTAATGCACTTGGATCTGACACACATATCTGTATTTCTGATTTGTAGGAAGGTGGTGGTTGTAGGAGCTGCTTATATCGCTGTAGAGTTGGCTGGGATATTTAATGCACTTGGATCTGACACACATATCTGTATTTCTGATTTGCAGGAAGGTGGTGGTTGTAGGAGCAAGTTATATTGCTGTAGAGTTGGCAGGAATATTTAATGCACTTGGATCTGACACACATATCTGTATTTCTGATTTGTAGGAAGGTAGTGGTTGTAGGAGCTGGTTATATTGCTGTAGAGTTGGCGGGGATATTTAATGCACTTGGATCTGACACACATATCTGTATTTCTGATTTGCAGGAAGGTGGTGGTTGTAGGAGCAAGTTATATCGCTGTAGAGTTGGCGGGGATATTTAATGCACTTGGATCTGACACACATATCTGTATTTCTGATTTGCAGGAAGGTGGTGGTTGTAGGAGCTGATTATATTGCTGTAGAGTTGGCGGGGATATTTAATGCACTTGGATCTGACACACATATCTGTATTTCTGATTTGCAGGAAGGTGGTGGTTGTAGGAGCTGGTTATATTGCTGTAGAGTTGGCGGGGATATTTAATGCACTTGGATCTGACACACATATCTGTATTTCTGATTTGCAGGAAGGTGGTGGTTGTAGGAGCTGGTTATATTGCTGTAGAGTTGGCGGGGATATTTAATGCACTTGGATCTGACACACATATCTGTATTTCTGATTTGCAGGAAGGTGGTGGTTGTAGGAGCTGGTTATATTGCTGTAGAGTTGGCGGGGATATTTAATGCACTTGGATCTGACACACATATCTGTATTTCTGATTTGCAGGAAGGTTGTGGTTGTAGGAGCTGGTTATATTGCTGTAGAGTTGGCGGGGATATTTAATGCACTTGGATCTGACACACATATCTGTATTTCTGATTTGCAGGAAGGTGGTGGTTGTAGGAGCTGGTTATATTGCTGTAGAGTTGGCGGGGATATTTAATGCACTTGGATCTGACACACATATCTGTATTTCTGATTTGCAGGAAGGTGGTGGTTGTAGGAGCTGGTTATATCGCTGTAGAGTTGGCAGGGATATTTAATGCACTTGGATCTGACACACATACCGGTATTTCTGATTTGCAGGAAGGTGGTGGTTGTAGGAGCTGGTTATATTGCTGTAGAGTTGGCGGGGATATTTAATGCACTTGGATCTGACACACATATCTGTATTTCTGATTTGCAGGAAGGTTGTGGTTGTAGGAGCTGGTTATATTGCTGTAGAGTTGGCGGGGATATTTAATGCACTTGGATCTGACACACATATCAGTATTTCTGATTTGCAGGAAGGTTGTGGTTGTAGGAGCTGGTTATATCGCTGTAGAGTTGGCGGGGATATTTAATACACTTGGATCTGACACACATATCTGTATTTCTGATTTGCAGGAAGGTGGTGGTTGTAGGAGCTGGTTATATTGCTGTAGAGTTGGTGGGGATATTTAATGCACTTGGATCTGACACACATATCTGTATTTCTGATTTGTAGGAAGGTGGTGGTTGTAGGAGCTGGTTATATTGCTGTAGAGTTGGCTGGGATATTTAATGCACTTGGATCTGACACACATATCTGTATTTCTGATTTGCAGGAAGGTGGTGGTTGTAGGAGCAGGTTATATTGCTGTAGAGTTGGCGGGGATATTTAATGCACTTGGATCTGACACACATATCTGTATTTCTGATTTGCAGGAAGGTGGTGGTTGTAGGAGCTGGTTATATTGCTGTAGAGTTGGTGGGGATATTTAATGCACTTGGATCTGACACACATATCTGTATTTCTGATTTGCAGGAAGGTGGTGGTTGTAGGAGCTGGTTATATTGCTGTAGAGCTGGCAGGGATATTTAATGCACTTGGATCTGACACACATATCTGTATTTCTGATTTGCAGGAAGGTGGTGGTTGTAGGAGCTGGTTATATTGCTGTAGAGTTGGTGGGGATATTTAATGCACTTGGATCTGACACACATATCTGTATTTCTGATTTGCAGGAAGGTGGTGGTTGTAGGAGCTGGTTATATCGCTGTAGAGTTGGCAGGGATATTTAATGCACTTGGATCTGACACACATATCTGTATTTCTGATTTGCAGGAAGGTGGTGGTTGTAGGAGCTGGTTATATTGCTGTAGAGTTGGCGTCGATATTTAATGCACTTGGATCTGACTCACATATCTGTATTTCTGATTTGCAGGAAGGTGGTGGTTGTAGGAGCTGGTTATATTGCTGTAGAGTTGGCGGGGATATTTAATACACTTGGATCTGACACACATATCTGTATTTCTGATTTGCAGGAAGGTGGTGGTTGTAGGAGCTGGTTATATTGCTGTAGAGTTGGCGGGGATATTTAATACACTTGGATCTGACACACATATCTGTATTTCTGATTTGCAGGAAGGTGGTGGTTGTAGGAGCTGGTTATATTGCTGTAGAGTTGGCGAGGATATTTAATGCACTTGGATCTGACACACATATCTGTATTTCTGATTTGCAGGAAGGTGGTGGTTGTAGGAGCTGGTTATATTGCTGTAGAGTTGGCGAGGATATTTAATACACTTGGATCTGACACACATATCTGTATTTCTGATTTGCAGGAAGGTGGTGGTTGTAGGAGCTGGTTATATCGCTGTAGAGTTGGCGGGGATATTTAATGCACTTGGATCTGATACACATATCTGTATTTCTGATTTGTAGGAAGGTGGTGGTTGTAGGAGCTGGTTATATTGCTGTAGAGTTGGTGGGGATATTTAATACACTTGGATCTGACACACATATCTGTATTTCTGGTTTGCAGGAAGGTGGTGGTTGTAGGAGCAGGTTATATTGCTGTAGAGTTGACTGGGATATTTAATGCACTTGGATCTGACACACATATCTGTATTAGACAAGATAGGGTAGGTAAACTCTTACCATATTAAATGAAGAAATATGGAACAATTTTATTAAGCAAACGCTGACGTAATTTCTGACAAACAAAAATTTTTCATGGGTTTTGCTTTAAAATCTCTTAACTACGGCTTGATTTAAGCCGTAGTTACGAGATTTTAAAGTTGAACACCGACGGTTTATAAAAACATAACAGTAAATCTAATAGATTATATTTAGCACAAAATTCATTGCCATTGCTTAAGTGTTTTCCACACAGAAAGACCAACAAATATAAAATTGCATTCATTTGAAATTAACATCTGCAAAAAATTGCATTTGGGTGAGTCTAATATGTTGCCTGGTAACCCTTTCCCAAATAAGATCCATGGTTCTGACTTACCCAATGTAAAAGCCTGGTTAAACGTAGAGTTAAAAGAAGAAAATACAAATAATTAACATTTTCTCTTTTGGCATCAATATTTTCTATGCTATGTTGTACATGTACACATATCCTAACTTTATTTACTCTAGTTTCGTCGTCTGCAGCATCTCGCAATTTGGGTCATCCTAAATTTTTTCCGTCTGGTAATGTTTTAAAAGAACTAATAAATGTATTGTTACAGGTACTGCGAACATTTGACGGAATGATCAGTGAGAAGTTAACAGAAGAACTACAGCGATCGGGCATGAACGTCCATAAACGCACACAGGTTCGTCAAAACTATAGTAGTTCCTTTAACCCTTTCCCAAACAAGACCTGGATTTGACGTCCCAAATGGAATAGGCTTGGGAAAACATTGAGGCAAAAGAAGAAAATGCTGATAACCAGCATTTTCTCCTTTTGCCTAAATATTTTCCTAGCTGTATTATGCAAGTATACTTTTTCAAACAACATCTATTTTCGTGTCTTCAGCTGCATTCAAGTTTTATAACCATAAAATTTTGTCCTTTGGGAAAGGGTTAAGCCTTTAGTTCTCTGGGATAGCACAGTTCAATGCACATCAGACTCTCACTCATGATTGCACAGTCAACTCTATTAGCCTCAACAATAGCTCCTGTATTACATTCTCACATGCTAACCATGTTTGATGCCATCACCAAAAATGCTTGGGAAAACATTGTGGAAAATGAAGAAATTGCTTGTCAATGTCTTCATTATCCACAATGTTTTCTAACCGAATTTTTTTTAAATTTTCAACTTGAAATCTTAATCTGCAAGACCTTTCAAATTTGGATAGTCCAAATTTTTGTATTCTGGTAATGGATTAAACCTTAAGCCCAGAGCCATAGAGCAGTTGGAAGCACATCCGACTCTCACTCATTAGGTCCTTGGTTTGAACCATGGCTACATTCTTTCATACATTTGTCTCCCAACAAAAGTTTAATAATTGTAAAGCTATGTGAGGGAGCAGCTGGAGGCTCAGTAAGGATGTTGTAGTAGTGCTGGTGAGAGAAACAACAGGAATTCATAGTTAGATGCTCCAGCCACCATTATATGACCATGTGTCGTAAAGTCATGATCAACAGAAACGAATAAGCCATGTGATCGTATAGTTTAATATTTACAAAGTCTATTTTATAATAAAACACATCTTGCAAGTTCAAAGTTTAGCATTCAACTACAACATAGCCCTCCTGTCTATCTCTCTTCTTTCCAGACATGTCGTCATATATACACTGCACAAATAGTCGTTATACAACTGTCCTAATTATAAATACATCAATTAACCATTAACTTTGACAACCAAGCACGAGTTGTACTGGTCACAGGTCATAAAAATGACAAATATAACAAATTCTATGACACCTCGGTAACCTATAATATGTTTGTCCTTATGTAATATGCAATTAGTTATTAATTGAAACATAGAACAATGACACTTACAAACATTGAGTTAACCATTCCAAACAACCATGACTTTCTGAGACATTAATATTTTAATGTGTTAGCAATAAGAACTAGAAGGGTTATCAGAAATGCAATAGGAACAGAATTTTACCAACGAATAAAATCAACCCATTATATAAATCATTATGATAATACAAGTCTTTGAAAATGCGGAACTTAATGAAATCGATTATTATGTTAATAATAGTCTTTGTTAAATATAAGTTGTTCCAATCATAGCATCAGCGTAACATCTGTGGCATCCAGAGTAACGTCTGTGGTATCCGGAGTAACGTCTGTAGGATCCAGTGTAACGTCTGTGGGATCCAGTGTAGCGTCTGTAGTTAGCGTTGATTGTTATTCATATTAATTCGTATACTGGTATGGCACTCCTTAAGAATCCTTCCACCACTTTCTACACATTTTTATTGTGTATCTCTCCGAGTTCTTGACTTTAACTGTTTTCAACAGCCTAGTGATGTCCATACTAGTATAATCTCTCAAATAAAAGAGTTTATTCTAAATGTGTTAACATACTGTGAATTTTCATCAGGAGATGTTCATAAGACAGGTATAATAAAGTCTCACTGTCCAGGTTGGTAGTTTGACATCGATACTATTCTCCAATTAATATGCGTTCACTTGACAGGACTTGACAGGTGTGTAATAGACATTTGACATCTGTCCAATAAGTATAGTCTACATGTAATAATTAGTATCGTCCACTCTTGATAAATCCATCTGACGTTTGGAAATAAGAATAGTTCTGCTCAATAGTTCTTGAAATTGTTCTGGAACTGAGTATAGTCCACTTCTGATAATTACACATACTAGGTATTTTGACGTTTGTCCAATATGGTAGATCTGGCTAAATTGTTCTGGAACTGTCCAATGTATAGCTGGTGGTCCGGAATTGGTTAGGACTGGCTCGAAGTGGTAGATCTGGTACTGGTCTGAATTTACACTTCATTCAAATTCTAATAAACAATGCATAAATCTAAATGGAGTGCAACAAGTAATTCTAGGCAGAAATTTGTCACTGTATGCATTTTGAATTAAATCAACATATTCTGGTTTAATTTTGTGTATGTGAATTTAGGTGAATCAATAATTTGAATATATTCTTTTTCAATGTTTTCCAATCTTAATTCTCTTCTATCCTAATCTGATCCCTCCTATTGATATCTATTTTGCATTTGAACTGATATAGTTTGAACGTTTGCTTAATTTATTTACAAAAGCGTAACTTTCAATATCTTCTTATTTGAACTATGTACAATGATAAATTGTTCTCTCTTTAAGCTAAAAACTACATCATCTTTGCATAACATTATAAACAAAATAAGCAATTAGTTTGACATGCACTGACAATCGCTGTCAGCAATGCTCTGGCAATATTAACGTATCTGTAATGATTTCGAGCCTTTCGCTACATTATTTTTGCATTAAACATGAGCAATCACTCAATTATGTACAAACAATATCAACGTATCTGTAATGATTTCTAGCCAATCGCTACGTCATTTTTGCATTAAACATGAGCAATCTTATGTTTCATTGTTTCAAGTTATATTTACAACATATATTTACAAGGAATTTTGCATGAACTCCCTGGGATCATCTGTGGAAATAATTGTCTTGCATTTCTCACATTATTCCCTACTCAATTGTTGATCAATCGGTTCGAAAACAATTTGCGAATTCTGAATCTCATCACCTTTAGATATGTAATTTACAGTCTGATCTGCATCGTCGATTTGCATGTGACATGAATCATTGTTATTTTCAACCGAATTTTGTACAGACATATTGGACTCTGTGTTGTCTGAAGATGATGCTTTAATTTCTGTCTTTATCTCGGACTGGGTTGGATCAAGATCAGAAGAGAACAACTGATTTTCCTCAGTTTTCTGTGTCTGATCTGTATCCCTACCATGTAATCTTTCATAATGCATTCCTCGAAGTCTAGCTTGTAATTCTCGTAAATTGATATTATCTTCTGAATTTTCTGAAGAAGTTGAATTTGAGCTAGTACGACGCGAATCTCTTTCACTTTTTGTATAATATTTCTTATTTCTGGACATGTTTGATTTAGAAGCACTGGACTCGGAACTTGTTCCCGACTGTTGAGATTCGAACCTTTTTATGTATCTGCAGTTTCTTACGGGTCTTGCATTAGTTTCGTTATTTTCTGGGAGTTTCCAGGAAGTTATATTGCATTTTCTTAAATTGTCTATGTGGCATTTCAAAACAGCATTACTGAGCTGGTTTCGAATAATAACATTCTTTGGACCAGTAATACGATATATTACCCAGTATGGAGACCAAGGGGAATCGAATTTTGTGTTCTTTCTCGTGAAGTTTGAATAGAAAACAGCATCTCCTACTTCGAAGTTTGTCTCAGACCTATTTTTATTTGCATGTTTATTCCTTTTTCTTGTTGCATTAATTATACTTTGGTATGCTGAACAGAATACTTCATGGCCACGTTCTAAGAAATGCTTGTAGTTTTCGTCTCCATAATATTTTTGATGCTTTCCTAAAAGGCTGTGGATAGGTAGAATAACTTCCTTTGAAAACAAAATATTGAAGGGGCTGTACTTATTGTCAATTGAAATGGCGAACCGTATACCACCTAAACTTGTTTCTAAGAGTTTGTCCCATTGCAAGGGGTCATTCGCACACAATTTCGTAATAATTTTGTAAATTTGTGCATGGCTACGCTCGTTTTTGCCATTACTCATCGGTCTGTAAGGGCTCGTAGTTACGTGAGCAATATTCATAGAACTTAGGAATTCTTTCATTTGTTTTGAAACAAACACGGATCCATTATCAGTCAGGATTTTTAGTGGACTGCCATAACGCCAAAATATAAGGTCGAAAAATGCTGAAATAATATGTTCTGTTGTAACTTTTTCTGTAGCTATAGCTTCTGGCCAGCCTGATAAGTTGTCCATGAACAAAATGACATATTTCATTTTTGACTCTGATTCCACTAGTGGGCCAAGAACATCTATTGAAACCTCAACAAAAGTTCTCGGGGGCGGAGTCTTGTCAGCAATAGGACTCTTATGACCTTTCAAATTGACAGATTGACAAGCAATACACTGGGAGTTGTAATTAACAATGTCTCGATAAAGATTTGGCCAATAAAAGCTTTGTTTAATAGCAGAAAACATTCTATTATGTCCGTAATGAGAAATTTCATGGAAAGCATTCAGAACAAAATTTCTTAAATGATCAGGCACATATGCTCTTAATCGAGGATTATCACCTTCGGGCTCACTGATGAAGTATAATATATTGTCCTGAATTATGAATCTTCTAGTTTCATTAGGGGACAAAGTATTTGTTTTTACTTTTTCAATGAATTTTGCTAAGTCAACATCCTTTAATTGTTCAGCAGGCATGTCTAATTGATTGATTTTTGGTATTTCAATAGGCGGAAGTGGCTGTGGAGCCTTGGCTGTGCGAATAATCTCAAGGGGTTCAAAGGATGGTGATTGTGAATTAATAATATTGATTTCATTTGATGGGGTTTTATCTGTCATTTCACTAGTGCACGTTCTCGATAGGTAATCCGAAATAATGTTCTGACAGCCAGGAATGTACTTGATTTCGAAGTCAAATTGAGATATGTCTAGCGCAATGCGGTCAAGAAGTTTGTTATTGAAAGATGTTTGAAGAAGTTGTGTCAACGGCTTATGATCAGTCATTATTTGGAATTTATTGCCATGCAGATAGAAATCCATTTTCTTCAAAGATTGTCTGATGCACAAAGCTTCTTTCAAAATTGTACTATATTTCCTTTGCGTTCTAGTGAAAGCCTGACTGAAGAAATGTACTGGTTTATCATCTTGAGTGAGCACAGATCCCATCCCAATATCTGACGCGTCACAATATAACACAAATTGTTTGTCAAGAGAAGGGTGTGAAAGGGTTGGCAGTTTTGACAAATCTGATATTAGTGTATCATAGGAATTTTGACAGTTCACATCCCAATTGAAATGATTATTTTTACAAATTAATTTGGTCAGTGGTGTAATTTTCTGTGCATAATTAGGAATAAATTTACGATAGTAACCCATCATACCAAGCAATTTTCTAACTTCTCTCACACAAGAAGGAATTTTCATAGATTTCAAAGCCTCTACCTTAGATTCATTAGGTTGAATACCATTCTCCGAAATCGTGTGGCCTAAGTAAGATATTTTGTCTTGAAAGAAATGACATTTACGTAGTTTTAGTTTAAGGTTGTTAGATCTTAACCTATTGAAAACTAACTCTATGTGTTTGAAATGTTCTTCTTTGGAATTACTGAATATCAATATATCGTCTAGGTAAACAAATGTACAATCATGTAATCCTTTCAGAACATCAGTCATCACAGATTGGAACACCCCACTACTTAAGCTTAAACCCTGAGGCAGACGATTCCAGCAAAATAAATAATTTCCAGGAATTCCAAAGGCAGTCTTGTGCTTGTCTTCATCCCTTATTTCTAATTGAAAGTAACTATTAGCTAAATCTAAGGTTGAATAATATTTAGAACCACTAAGAGAACTGAGTATGTCATTGATGTTTGGTAATGGAAATGCAATAGGTTTTATGTGTTTATTCAATTGTCTGAAATCAAGAACTAATCTTTTATCACCCTTATCTTTCTTTGACACAAGCATAGCAGGAGAAAGATAGCTAGATTTACTATATGTAATAATGTTTGCATCTAGTAATTCTTGCAATTTCTGTCTCATTTCAGCACGCTCCGTAAAAGGTATTCTAAACGGACTCATTTTGATAGGTTTAATGTTGTCTGTAGGAATAGGGACCTTATAATGTGGGAACTTCCCTATGTCAAATTCATGACGAGAAAATATGTCCTGGTAATCATTCACCAAACTTTTGTCATTATGTTGATCTGGTACTTGCAATTTATCCAAGGAAAAGGAATCTATCGAATTGATTGTACATGATTCTGCTATTCGCTCTTTATGACTTTCAATGTGATAATTTTCTAGTCCTTGTAATTTTCCTACAATTGTGCCCCGGCGCAATTTGAATATTCTATTTGAAGCATTGGTTATTTGAATTGGTAAATTGCGACCCTTGTCTACACGAACAAGCGATGACGAAATTTTTAAGTGTGGTTCAGAATGCATAAAGCCCTTGTCTACTTCAGCAATAAGATGATCTTTGTCAATATCTAAAGATGGGTTTCTCTTAATCTTTGCAGGAACAGTATAGGTTATTTGAGGTTCAAGTGTGACATCCTTTGATAAACGTATAATTTGTGCTATTTCAATATCATGTTGTAAAGGTATGAAATGGTCTTTAATTCTGATAGCATTCAAATCAAAGAAGATTCTACATGAGTTTTTGGCTAGAAAATCTCTTCCAATAATGACATTTCTACTTAAATTATCAGCAACAATAAAATTGTGAGATATTCTTAACTTGTTGATCTTTATAGAAATGTTTGCAGAACCTAACACATTAATCTGGTCTCCTGACGCACTGCTAAGAAATATATTTGAAGGTGTTAATTCTGGTTTTGGATTTAATTTGTTGTAAATGTGTTTATTAATCAAACTGAAAGATGCCCCCGTATATATTAGACTTCTGACTACCACAGAATTTCCAAGTTTCAAAACACAAGAACATGGTACTTGCTGTTCACTCAAGTGGGAATTGTAAGACATATTTCTCAATTTTAAATCTGATGGTCTGATCCCGCGATCACCAGATTGTGCAAGTTTTTTTGAAACATTTTTATTAACATCCAAATTTTCTTTCAAATTTGAGTACTCTTTGCACTCCGAAATAAAATGCCCAAGTTTTCTGCAAAAATGACATTGTGCGTTCTTCTTGAAATTTGCAAATCTGTCTGATCTTAGCCTGTCAAATGAAGTGTGATTTTTATTGTTTTTAATTTGTTCAATTGCACCTATAGCCTTCCTTTGATACGGCGGCCTGTCACGCGGTCGATATTTATTGCGACTATGAAATGGTTTGTCTATTTGACGCATGTCATTGTTTTTGAATGGCAATTAATCAGACAATGTCTGATCACAGTCTGTGTCTAGCCCTATCATTGTATTGTTATCTAATGGCGCTAGATTACATTCTTTTACTTTAGGAATTTCGGCAATTGACGACTCATTTTCTGATCTTGTTCTTAATTTAAATCTAAGTTTTGCATTTTGCTCCCTAACTGCCAAATCTACAGCCGTTTTAAAAGTTTTTGGGTTTTCTGAAATGAGTTTAAATTTTATTTCCTGGTCTAGAATCCCATCAATGAAAAAGCCGATAATTTGGAAATTGACAATATCCGAATTTACATCAAAACCCTCATATACCTCGCATGTTGAAGAAATAATTCTTTCGGCAAAATTTTGAATATTTTCAGATTCATTTTGTTTTAGATTTTTCAATTTTGTAAACAGAAGAAATGTGTCCCTTACTTCGCCAAATCTGTTATGAAGCTCATTCTTAAATTGTTCCCAGCTACAATTTGGATTTTCCGAAATGCACCTCGAAATGTAATTTGAAACATTCCCCTCGCTATATTTATATGCAGTTAATTTTTGGGCCGAAAGAGAAAGATTATTGATAATTGACGCTTTTTCAATGCTTCTTATCCATTCTTCGAATTTTGAAGTTTCACCACAAAATTTTGGCACAGAATTTGCAAGATTTAATTGGGCAATCTGATCATTCAAATTTTGGAAAAGTTGCACAAGATTAGATTTATCCATGCTATTAAGAATGAGAAATTAATGTTAAATTCTAACCTTGTCTGCCTGTCTGCTGTCCATCTTCTCGGTAGACCGGTAAACCATTTCTCCTCCCTAGGTTGTATCCGTGGTCACGAGCACCAAATCAATTGCTCTGTCGTAAAGTCATGATCAACAGAAACGAATAAGCCATGTGATCGTATAGTTTAATATTTACAAAGTCTATTTTATAATAAAACACATCTTGCAAGTTCAAAGTTTAGCATTCAACTACAACATAGCCCTCCTGTCTATCTCTCTTCTTTCCAGACATGTCGTCATATATACACTGCACAAATAGTCGTTATACAACTGTCCTAATTATAAATACATCAATTAACCATTAACTTTGACAACCAAGCACGAGTTGTACTGGTCACAGGTCATAAAAATGACAAATATAACAAATTCTATGACACATGGCAGTTGGAACAGACATTAAACCTCATTCAATAAATCTATGACCCAACTACATGTTGTATATTAGAATTGGTTTAAACCTCACCCAAATAAACCCTGGTTTTGGTTAGCTACTTCCTGGATGACAAAGGGTATACTCTTTCCCAAACAAGACCTCCTTTAAGGTCAACTACGACCTATATTCTAATTTTTATAGCGTGAAAAGTAGTTAAAAACAACATTTTTCATGATTCCTGTTTTAAATTTACCCCTCCGGTTAATCAGAAAGAACATGTAGACAATTGACCCATTTAAGAAACCGACTAGAGTGATTGTTCTTGATAGATTATTAGCTCACCTGAGCACGAAGTGCTCAAGGTGAGCTATTGTGGTCGCTTTTTGTCCGTCGTCCGTCCGTCCATCTGTCCGTCCGTTCACAATTTCTTTCAACATCTTCTCCTAAACTATTGGACCAATTTTGACTAAACTTGGCAGGAATGTTCCTAGTGTGACACTTTTCAAAACTTGTTCGTGAATTTTTGATTTGTCAAAAAATGTGGGCGTGGCAGGCAGAAAGGGGCTTATCAGACTAGAAATCATAAGAAAATTCTTTAAAAATCAACCATTGGGCCCAATTGAACCAAACTCGGCAGGAATATTCCTTGAGTCACTCTTTTCAAAATTTGTTCACAATTTTTTATATTTGTCAAAAAATGTGGCTGTGGCAGGGAGAAAGGGGCTTATTAGACTTAGAGAAATCATTAGAAAATTCTTTAAAATCAACCATTGGGCCAATTTGAACCATACTTTGCAGGAATGTGCCTTGAGTCATTCTTGTCAAAATTTGTTCACAATTTTTTTCATTTGTCAAAAATTGTGGCTGTTGCAGGGAAAAAGGGGCTTATCAGACTTGGAGAAATCATAAAATTCCTTAAAAATCAACCAATGGGCCAATTTGAACCATACTTGGCAGGAATGTGCCTTAAATCATTCTTTTCAAAATTTGTTCAGAAATTTTACATTTGAAAAGAAAAAACATGGCCGTGGCAGGGATAAAGGGGCTTATTAGACTTAGAGAAATCATAAGAAAATTCTTTAAAAATCAACCATTGGGCCAATTTGAACCAGACCTTGCAGGAATGTGCCTTGAGTCATTCTTTTCAAAATTTGACCACAAATCTTTTTATTTGTAAAAAATTGTGGCCTTGGCAGGGAGAAAGGGGCTTATCAGACTTGGAGAAATCATAAGAAAGTTCTTTAAAAATCAACCAATGGGCCAATTTTAAGCAGACTTTGCAGGAATGTTCTTTGAGTCTCTCTTTTCAAAATTTGTTAACAGTTTTTTTTTCATTTGTAAAAAACTGTGACTGTGGCAGGGAGAAAGGGGTTTATTAGACTTAGAGAAATCATAAGAAAATTCTTTAAAAATCAACCATTGTGCCCAATTGAAGCAGACTTTGCTGGAAGGTTCCTTGAGTGACCCTTCTCAAAACTTTATCGCGGATTTTTGATTCGTCAAAAAATGTGGATGTGGCAGGGAGGAAGGGGCTTATCAGACTTAAAGAAATCATAAGAAAATTTTTTAAAAATCAACCATTGTGCACAATTGAACCAGACTTTACTGGAATGTTCCTTGAGTTACTCTTTTCAAAATTTTCCTTTGGTCAAAAAATATGGCTGTGGCGGGGAGAAAGGGGCTTATCAGATTTGGAGAAATCATAAGAAAATTCTTTAAAAATCAATCATTGGGCCAATTTTCTATTTCCCTTATCTGTTGCTCTCAGGCTGGCCCCCATGTTTATCTTATGTAAACAAATATGGGATTAGCCTTAGCTTATCAGATGGTAATCTTTCACTATATTCTATCAATCACAGACAAAATCTTGTTAATTGAGCCTATCATAAATGATCAATCTCTAACAGATCAGTATGCTTTGAAAATTAGCCCTATGTTGTATATTGCGAAATCATGAAATAATTGTTGAAAATTAACTAACTCAACAATTGTGCTAATTCATACCCAACCTTACAGGATCGATTGGAACAAAATTATTTCTTAATTGTTTCCAAACAGAAAGTCCTTATAAGTTTCATGCCTTTGAATTTGACAAAATTGCCATTATCACTCTTGTCATCTTGATTCAGGTGAGCGATTTAGGACCATCATGGTCCTCTTGTTCCTCTTTGTCAACACAAGGCGTCATTGGAGTCCGAAAACAATAACAGCATTTGTTGATTGCCGTCGTCATTAATGCTAGTTGCACATATATATCCCATTTAAACTCAAAGAATATTAAAATGTGCTGATCAAGATCTGTTCAAAATGACATTATTCAATATAGAAGTTATTGAGAAAGGAAAAAAGGGAGTTTCATCTGAATGCAAGCAATATAAGACCGCGTGGAAAGTACACATGCTTGACCTATGTTGATATACGAATTTGGTCATATGCAACGGTATACTGCACAGAGAGGCACGTGACGCTCAACACCCGCCAACTAAAACATGTAACTCGTGGGCATAAGGCATCCACAAGGATTTTTGAAAACATATTACCTTATAAAGGAGAACTTGTATATTCTGATTTTTTTCGGGAGACAGGGCGGAGCCTAGTAAATGGTTCATTACATTTAAGCTTGAGGAGAAACAGCCTTCTCGATTAGCGGTACATCGTCGGTATTATTGCAAAACATTATAACTACAGCGTGAATCAGGCTGTAGTTACGAGGTTTTATAACAACTCATTTTACAATAGAACGTTCTTTCAATTTCGAAACGTGTTCATGCTCGTGCCGCACGTTTTTCTCAAATATCAACTAAGATATCGAGAAGTAAACTCGTCGAATAACCTTTTCGCTTAGCCACACCCTGTGAGGTGAATAAAAATGGATTATAATACGTCATCATATAAATAAACAAATCGCATGTGCGATCATGATATTTTATCGCGGTCAAAAAATCCGATATCTTGACTGCTGTGTTCAACTCCTAAACTCTTTTGATTGTGAAATGACCGTCTACGCATTATACTGAAACCCATTTTCAAACCATTTATGAGAAAACCAGAAAATCCTTTCATTTGCTTGTAATTGACCTTTTAGTTGTTGCTAGTATTTGGTAAACAACATACATCTTTCATACCTTTAGGATCTTTTATTTTGCCATCTCATTCTGCAACTCATATGAAATTGGAGCATTCTGAACTGTCAACATTTGGAAAATAGGGCCTATTTAATTATCAGTTCGTTTATTCAGGTAACCAAGGTAACAAAAGAAGGAGATGGAACTCTGACCTTGAACTTGACGACAGGTGGAACAATTGAGAAGGTGAACACGCTGCTGTGGGCAACAGGAAGGCTACCTAACTCTGACAGACTGAATCTGGATAAAGTGGTATGCAGCCATTTTCCTACTCTCTTAAGAACAGCACATTCTCGCTTCATTCCATTATGATATAATGATGCTCTGTTCCCGCGGGGTCATTTCAAGTCTAATCTCGGGGCCTTGGCGGGATTTCGGTATCCAATCGTTGGCTTTACACAACAAAACAATTTAAAAAGCTGATACAAACTTTCATTGGCTGACGCTTCAAATTACCGACTTCAGCCAAAAATAGAAGCAACTTAATGTATACGAAATCAAACAAGATGAAACTGAATGATTTTGATTCGATAATTCAAATGTTACGGGCTTCAGCCAAAAATAGAAGCGACGTAATGTACGTAATGATCATGCAAGATAAAACTGAATGATTTTGATTCGATAATTCAAATGATGTGCTATAATTAGATTATGACGACCAAATAGGCTGTTTGTGTACCAAAAACGGCAGAGGTCATATTTGATGGTTAATCAATAGACCTCGGCTTTGGAGAGTACCATTTTCCATATAAGGCCCGGGTTCGATCACTGGCCTTGGTGAATATTCTTTTTGAGAAAAATGTCACCCACCAATGGTTTGATATCATACTGGTATGAGAAACAACAGGAATCCATTGTTAGGTGCTCCAGCTGCCGCGATATGACCATAACAGTTGTAAACAGTGTAAAACCCAAACAAATCAAACCAAACAAAATAAGACATTATTTTGACATTGCTGAAAGTAATAAAAATGGCTTCGGAAAACATTTAGACAAAAGAAGAAAATGCTGATAATCAGCATTTTCTTCTTTGGTCTCAAATATTTCTGTATTGAATTGTTCATAAATCTTGTATTATTCAATATTTATTTTGTTGTCTGCAGTAGATGTTTATTTGGATTTGTAAAAAGTTTTGCAAAAGGTTATTCACCATGGCAAGAATAATTTTAAATGGTAATTGACCCTATCCTCATCTCAATTAATATTGTTTTGTGCTGTAACATACATTAATTTCATACCTATTTTATCATCGAATATGGGCCTCTGTTATAGAAGGAAAAAAAGCCCTGAAGTGTGTCTTTCAAATTTCAAGCCTTGTTACAGGAAAAGTGATTCCTTGTGAAAAATAGTTTTCTGGAGCATAAGCAGGCTGTCCAGCGTCCCTAAAATTCCTAAAAAATCCTAATTTTTTTGGACTGGGCTAAAATTCCTAAAAAAATGATGAAAACTAGGGGAATTCCTAAAAAAGCCCTTATTTTTTCTTGCAATTCCTAATTTTTTATCTCGCCTGAGTGCAATATGCTCAAAGGTGAGCTATTGTGATGACTCCGCTAACGTCTGGCTGCATGTCGGAATGAGAGTGCACAATGACTTAAAAATCTCCTCCTAAACAGTTTCCTTTTGAGCTCCAAAGTTTTATATTGTGGCATTTGACCTAAAATCTTGTAACTGTAGCTTGTTTTAAGCTGCAGTTACGAGGTTTTTGTTGAAAAGTAGTGAATTGACCCTCCACATATATACTTCAAATATTTTTTGTGCAATGGAAATTAGCCATGTTTTGTTATATCAGGTAACGGTTTCAAACAGAGAATTTTTTTTCTCTTGCACCATTTGGCTTACACCTTTTAAATTTTGTAGATGGCATCATCTCAGGTTCAAATGATTACTATATGGATTAAAAATAAGCCCTAGACAATATTTGATGATATCTCCCTCTCAAAGTATCAGGCATAGGGCTTCTTGTTTTGATATGTAGCATCTTCTAATTATCACTATGCATTGAAAATTACCACTACCAGGTATGTTGTAGGTTAACTGTATAAATTACATATTTCACAAGTCAAACAGGGAAATCTTTGACAAGCTTCTACTCCCAAACTGTTTGACCTAGACTGTAAAGCTTTGAATTTTTTTGTGTAGATCTAATATGATATCAATCTACATCAGAATGCTTAAAGTATCAATATGTATTTGAAAATATACCCTGTGGTTTTGGTTCTTTGGTTTTACATGGAGATACAAGGGGATGTCTTTGACCATCTTTCCTCCCAAACTGTAGATCTTCAAAAGCATTGAAATTTTGTTTTGTCTCTTGAATCTCTCCCAGAATAGTATAATTCTTATTGCTGTGCATTGAAATTATGCCTTATGTTGTGGGTGCATGTTTATGAAGAATGGGAACTATTTTAGAATGATCTTTGCAAATTGTGTATGTGGATCTCTTAAAGGAATGCTTCATATTATCAATATGAAATGGAATTTCAGCATTATGTTGTGGGTTCTTAGATTTTTGACAGAGATAAAGAGAAAAATATTTGACAATTTTCTCCTAAACTAAGCTTTGGAATTTAATGTGTACCATAACCCGGATGACTCCTTTCCAGGATGTTTAATATGGCTTTCTAATTAATATGCATGGAACACTGCCTATGTCTTGAGGCTTTCTTATGTGAGCAATTTAGGGCCACCTGGACCTCTTGTGTAGTCACTTAAAGCAGCTATCTGCATTTTGTTATTTGTCTGTGTAACTGAAAAGAAGTCCAAATGCCCAGCTGAGTGTTGGGTCTAACTTGTATACAGAATGGGTTAATCAGGTCAAACTTAATAAATAGCTGAAACATTGAGACTGTAAGATGCCTTAACTGCTATGGAGATAAAAAGCATGTTTTTTATTATCAATTATGAAATGGTCAGTCTATTTTGATACATTTACCACCCTACTTAAGCACTAAATTCCTAATTTTTTCCCTAAAATTGCCCTAATTTTTCCAATTTTTATCCCTAAAATATGCCCTAATTTTTGTTCTGAAGGTGCTGGACAGCCTGCATAAGTCAAAAAGCATGCTAGGTAGAATCATGGAACTTTAGTGGTCGATAGATTTCATTATGGGCAGGTGCAGTGCTTAAGAACCATAGCTCTTTCCAATCATGTTAATGGAATTGTTGCTCTTTGTTGATTTTCTTAAATTTTGGTTTTGATGCTCTAGGTAAAGGATACTTGGGAAAACATTGATAACCAGCATTGCCTCAATATTTTCCATGCTATATTTCACATGTTTCACACAAACACATAATCATAATTATGTTGTGTGGTCTGAAATTGGACAGGACAGCCCTAAAATTCTGCAGTTTTGGAATAATACAAGTTTGTATTTGCAGGGTGTAGAAATGGACCATGTAGGACATATAAAAGTGGATGACAAACAGAATACTAATGTACCCAATATATACGCGTTAGGAGACGTCTGTGGAAAAGCATTGCTAACACCAGGTAGGCACAGCTCCAGTTAACCCTTTCCCAAACAACAAACTTTTAGGGCGATTCATTTCAGAAACTGCCACAAATGACAAAATGGATGTTATTAAAGACAGGATTTGTGTAAAATATGGCACAGAAAACATTGAGACAAAAGGAGAAACTGCTGGTTATCAGCAGTTTCTTCTTTTGATTCAATTTTTTCCCAAGCCTATTCTATTAAGGACATCAAAACCAGGTCTTGTTTGAGAAAGGGTTAAGAGGCGATGATGACTTTTGAAAATTGAATATTTCACTAAATGTTCATCAAACCCTATGTTGTTGGTACTCATTAAAATTGACTCATTGAGACGATTCAAATGAGTTCAAACAACAGGGTTTGGACTTGAAATTAAAAAGTTAGAATGTCTTCATCCTGTCTTTCTGGAGCTCTGAGTGAGGTACATTTACTTTTCTTTTTATGCCCTGGTATGGAAAAATTTGTGGCATATTGTTTTATCATTGTCTCTCATTCTATCAACCTTTCTGTCTTTCAGTCCGAAATTTAACATGAAAACTTAACATTGGCCATTTCCGGGGCAATTGTGTTTCAGAAATACATCTTATTTTGTCATTAAAACTTTCTCACAAATGATTCCATTATACACTATATAATCACTTGGTTATATTATGTAGTGTGTTTATTACATTCCCTACGGAATAATTTGGTGAAATTGTGTTGATTCCATTATATACAGTCGAGACTGTATGTTGACGTCTGACAAGAATTTCAAAAGGTTAAACAAAATTATTTCTAAATAAATACGAGGGACGGTCGGAAAGTAGTTGGACTTTTCGTGCTGCTGTCTCTCCATGTGCAACTGTATAAACATATTATATATTGATGGAATCTACATCCATTTGCCAATAACGTGGTCAGTTTATTTTCAAAGATAGTTGTATATTTATGCTATTCTGTCCACTTATATGTGATAGGGGTTTTATGTACCATAGACTATTTGTTAGAGGAACAACAAGGGTAATCAAAACAAAAGAACATTCTAGTCATTTCAATCGCGAAGAAGTTAAGTTTTTTAACTAAATTATCACTGAATATTAAATAAGGGTCCATAATTCCGAACTTGGGATAAAAAAACTCCAGTAAAAGCAGTCATGGAAACGAGCTGGTTCCCCGCCCATGGAAAGATTAAGCTGTTTCCTTCGGCTGGTTGTCATGTTTGTTGCTTTTAGGGATTCACGAGGATTGATAGTTACTCATTTCATGTCAAACGGTAAAAACTGCCATTGCCAAGTACAATTCTGAAGTAATTCAGAAAAAACCAAAGAATAAACGCCTCCCAAATTAGCAAAGAAATTTTTTTTTCTACTTTACGATAACGCACGGTCCCATACCACCGCATATACAGTGGAGATTATCAACTATTACACATGCCAAAAGTTATTTCGCTCTTCTTATAGCCCTGACCTCGCCCCACGTGACTTTTATTTGTGTCAAGGAGTGATGAAAATGCTTGCTGGGAAGAAATTTGAGACAAGGGCGCCTTTGATAACGGTGGTTACACAGTACCTAATACAGTGGGTCTACGTCATGGTTAATAGTGGGAATAGTAAAGCTCCTACAAAGATGGCAAAAATGTATAGACATAGATGGACAATTTGTTTAAACAGTGTCAAAAGAATTTTGTTAAAACATTAAATGGTTTTAGAGAACTAGTCAAAAGTCCAACTACTTTCCGACCGTCCCTCGTACATGTACAGCCATTGAAAAGTAGAATAAGGATTGAAATTACTCGTTTCCTACTATATTTCAATTATGTATGCACATGATGGACAATAGAATTGTCAAATATTATTTAGATAAAAAAAATCGGATGAGTCGACCTCTGGGTTTGTCGAGGTATTTAGATGGCCTCTGACTTCGACACAACGAGTGTCGACTGTATCTGCATAGCATAGAGGCTTAGGAGAACAACAGTATTTTCTCCCTTTTATCACTGTTGTCCCCATATTGAATTAGAATTGCAAGCCTCTGTCTGGTCTTTCTGTCAAACATTAAAAAAAAAACCTTCTTGTACATAATTTAGAGGCCATATTTTGTGTAAAATCTATCTGAAAATTGGTCTGAAAATTGTTCGGAATGATTGTTTTGATAAAATCTTTGACTTGACAAATTAGTTCAAATGGGGGTAAAGGACTGGGTCACTAAGTCAATTCTCGGATAAAGTATGCACACTAGAGGCAACCTTTTTCGCTAAATCAAATTGAAACTCGGTCAGAATGATTATTTCAAATTTTCTGAAATCTTGGACCAGTTACAAATTGTGTAAAAAGGGATTAAATAAATCATCTTTTCTATCTGTGTCTGAAGCTTTGCATTGGATGGACAAAAAACTATATAGTTTGTTTTTACAGTCGACACTCGTTATCTCGACATCGGATATGTCGAAATTCTGCTTAAGTCGAAGTGAAAGTCATGTCCCATCCTCAACATATGGATATCAAAATGAATTCCAAAACAAATACAGCCATTGAAATTTAGTAGGAAAAGGATAGAAATTGCTCCTTTCGAGCAATTTCTTTCCTTTTCCTACTATATTTCAATCATGGACACATATGATACCCATCAAAAATGGTTAGATATCGTTTACGTCGAAATTAATCAAAAGTGAGGAGTCGAACTCCGGATATGTCGAGGTATTTTGTTGGCCCTCTGACTTCGACACAACGAGTGTTGACTGTATATTGAATCATTGATTTTGTTCCAATGAAACATAATAATTTCTTCACAGTTGCGATAGCAGCGGGCCGAAGACTGGCTCACCGTTTGTTTGATGGCAAGCCTGAAATGAAGTTAGATTATAACAATATTCCTACTGTGGTATTCTCACATCCACCTATAGGCACTGTTGGGCTTACTCAGGGTAAGTTAGACCCATTTCCAAACCTTTACAAATTTTTTCCGACTGTATTAGAATTAGGTTGGGGAAACATTGAAGCAAATACTGATAATCAGCATTTTATTCCTTTTGCCTCAATATTTTCTGTTCTGTAGTGTACAGAAAATCTCTCATTTTTATCAATGTTCATTTTGATGTCCGCAGCACCTTTCAATAGTTTAGACCACCGTAAATTTGCTGTTTGGGAAATGATTAAAGTTAGATTTTAATGATATGCAAATTGGAACTGTTAGGCTACAACATGGTAAGCTTAATTAACCCTTTCCCAAACGACAAAATATTTAACTTTTCCAATTAGAAATCCACTGCATTCGTCAAAATGGATGTTAATAAAGGCAGAATTTGTGTAAAATATAGCACAGAAAATATTGAGACAAAAGGAGAAACTGCTGATTATCAGCAGTTTCTTCTTTTGTCTCAATGTTTTCCCAAGCCTGTTCTATTAGGGACGTCAAAAGCAGGTCTTGTTTGGGATAGGGTTAAACCTTAGGGCGCACTTGATTCGCACGTTCCAGAGCGTTCTGGAACGTCACACCGCAACGCTTTAAATCAAGTTGGGTGTAGTGGAATGGAACGCTGCACCAGTTCAGCAGCGAATCGAGTATGGAACAATTTGTTGGAACAGCTTCAAATGGAAGGAAATCATCATTTGAAGCTTGCATAATGCGTTTTTCGTGGTTTTCATGGTAAACTAGTCTAAGGGCTAGCAATTGAATGGTCAATGCAATATTTTGTATTTTTGCACCATCCTTGATTCGGTGGTACATTAGCACACCAGGGGTGGACTTGATTGAACTACTCCACTCTCAGTTTGGAGAACTCTGAGCTGCGATTTCCAATCAAGTGTTTTGGAGTGTTTTGGAGTGAAAAACAGAATAATTATTGCATTTAATAATAATTTCTTTATCGCAATATCGCCAACGAACATGTCAAAGATGTTTGTTTAGTTTCTTCAGTAAAATCTGATGTCTTTTCAGATGTAATTTTGTCGTTTAAATTGATTGATAGAACATTATACCAAACTATTTCTATTTTTATCGTCTATCAGAAACCATGTTGATGACGTCACACTCCCAAACGCCCCTGCTCGGTAGGTGGAGTACTCTGAGTAGATCCGAGAGTGGATTTTCGGCACTTGATTGGATTTTGGAGTGAAAAAGTTACTCCGAGTAAAATGGAGTGGCCCAATCAAGTCCACCCCAGAATATTTCATCGATTCCTAAAAGAGTAAATATTTCAGATCTACGCCATTTATTCTAGAATATTTTTGCTGGGGTTTCTTTGTCTGGATAATGTCTATTTACATGCATCTGTGCAACAGCTAAACTGCTTTAGATGGCATGAAAAGAGAATATTTATTCAGCATTCACCGCACTTATAGTAATTGGAAGCCATATTTGTTCTTACATCCGGGTTATCCACACCTACCTACTTGTTGGGTCAAAAGGTGTATGCACCGAACATTGTTCTGGCTCACTTGATTTGAGAGAACACTGGAAAGTGTACACCGAACGGCGAATCAAGTACGCCCTTACTCTTACAGTAAAAAATAATCTATTACATATTGAAATCACGAGCTCATTTTCATAATTTCATCTACTGTTACTATCGCTTTCAAACTTTGCACATTTATTAACCCATTCCCACACATTTACTCTTTTTGACTCTCCAAAAGATATAGGCTTTGGAAAACCATTGTGGAAATGAAGAAATCGCTTGTTCTTCATTTCCCACAATATTTTCTACTCTAAACAACCAACAAATTTTATAATGTCAATCACGTTCTTTGAAATTGGACCAGTCTAAAATTTTGCCATTTGGTAATGGGTCAGTTACTGTATTAACAGAGGAAGCTGAGAAAGAGTATGGAGCAGACAAAATCAAGGTGTACACAACATCATTTGTACCGATGTACTACGCCCTTAATGATGCAGATCATAAAGTCAAATGTCACATGAAGTTGGTCTGTCTACTGCCTGATGAAAAGGTAATGTCTTCTTTTTAGCTCACCTGAGCACATAGTGCTCGAGGTGAGGTATTGTGATCGGTCTGTTGTCCGGCGTCTGTCCATCCGTCAACTTTTCACAAAAAATCTTCTCCTCCTAAAGTACTGGGCAGAATTCAATCATATTTCACACATATGATCTATGGATCATGCTTTTTCAAAATACTTCAGGGAATTTGAATCGGGGCCATAATGGGGTCAGAAAGTAGGTCACTAGGTCAAATCTTCTTTCTGCTCTAGGGGCCACATTTGTTGCTCAATCGTTTTGAAAATTGTTCAGAATATTTGTCTTGATGATATTTAGGTTATGATAAAAAATAGGTCAAGCCAGGTCAAAAACTAGGTCACTTGGTCAAATATTGTAAAATCCATCTTTTTACACTGGAAGTGCCAATTTTGGTCCAAACTTTGTAGAAATTGTCATGAATGTTTATTTTGATGATATCAAGGTCAAGTCAAGAAGTGGGTCATGCTAGGTCATTAACTAGGTCAACAGGTCAAATCTTACAAAATCCTTTCTTTTGCTCTGGAAGTGCCAATTCTTGTCCAAACTTTGTCAAATTGTCCTAAATGTTTATCTTGATTATATCTATGGGTCATACAAGGTCAAAAATAGGTCACAAGGTCAAATCTTTTATAATCCTTCATTTTGTTTTGGACATGCTAGTTTTGGCTCAGAGTTTCTCAAAATTGTCCTGAATGTTTATCTTGATGGTATCTAGGTCATGTCAAGAAGTGGATCATGCCAGGTCATAAACTAGGTCACGAGGCCAAATCTTGTAAAATCCCCCTTTTGCTCTGGAAGTGCCAATTTTGGTTCAAACTTTGTCAAAATTGTCCTAAATGTTTATCTTGATGATGTCTTGGTCACGATCAAAGGTGGATCATGCGAGGTCAAAAACTAGGTCACAAGGTCAAATATTATAGAATCCTTCCTTTTGCTCTGGAGATGCCAATTTTACCCCAAAACTTTGTCAAAACTATCCTAAATACTTATCTTGATATCTAGGTTATGTACAAAGTGTTGGTCATGTAAGGTCAAAAACTAGGTCATTGGGTCAAATCTTGGTTTTGCTTTAAGAACGGAAATATATACTTAAACATTGTGAAAATTGTTCAGAACGATTATCTTGACGAAATCTGGGTCATCTTAAAAGTGGGTCATGTGATGTCAGAAACTAGGTCACTAGGTCAAATCTTTTTTTTCCTCTAAGAACCTAAATATTTACTCAATCATTGTGAAAATGCAGAATGTTTATCTTGATGATATCTTGGTGATATGAATAGCAGGTCATGTGAGGTTAAAAACTAGGTCACTAGGTCAAATTTTGTTTTTGCTCTAAGAACCAAAATATTTACTTTATCATTGTGAAAATTGTTTAGAATGTTTATCTTGATGGTATCTTGGTGATGTAAAATGTGGGTCATGCGAGGTCAAAAACTAGGTCACAGGGTCAAATCTTGTTTCTGCATTTAGAACCATAATAATATCTGAATCATTGAGAAAATTGTTCAGAATGTTTATTTTGACAATATCTGGGGCATTTATAAAGTGGGTCATCGGAGGTCAAAACCTAGGTCAAATTTTGTGTTTGCTCTAAAAAATCAAAATATGTATTCATCATTGTGAAAATAGTTTCGAATTTCTTATCTTGATGATAAATCATTTATGTAGAAAGTGGCTAATGTTAGGTCAAAAACTAGGTCAAAAGGTCAAATCTTGTTTTTGCTCTAAGAACCTAAATATTTACTCATCATTGTGAAAATTGTTCAGAATGTTTATCTTGATGATATCTAGGTCATGTAAAAATGGGTCATGCGAGTTTGAAGTTTGCAATTTGTTTGTCTCAAAGTCCTCTCAGGTGAGCGATGCAGGGCCATCTTGGCCCTCTTGTTTTCAAAAGATGTTTATTCCTTTCCAAGACGGACATTGTCAGACCATCCCACTTTGAAAGTTGCTTCAGATGACAAAATGGATGTTCATAAAGACAGGATTGTAGTACAAAATCACAAAGAAAATATTGAGACAAAAGGAGAACACGCTGATTATCAGCATTTTCTTCTTTTGTCACAATGTTTTCCTAAGCTTCTTCTAACAAAGACGTCAAAACCATGCCTTGTTTTGGAAATGGTCAAATACCCTTTCTACGCTAAACTTCGACAATGGCACATTTGATAGTGCATTAATCACTATCGTAGAGTCTCTGGTTCAATCTGTGGCAGTGAGGAATGTTCTTTCTGACATTTGCCTCTCATAAATGGATTGGTTATTCTAAAAGTGGGATAAGGTACAGTTTTCCTGAAAAGGATGCTGGTGCACTTGTAGTGCTGAGATAAAGAACACGAATCCATGCTTATGTAGCTCAGAAATTAATTGGGCAAATGGAGAAAATGCTGATTATCAACATAACATTTTCTTCTTTTACCTCAATGTTCTCCCCTAGCCTTTTGTATTAGGGACGTAATAATCAGTTTTACTGACGAGCATATGATTATTTCCCACACAATTACTTGTAACAACATACCTGGCCCTGGTTTCTCGAAAAAACTTGAGTATATTCTCATGAGAACATGCTCAAATTCAAAGGGATACTCTCCAATGTTGAAGGGTATTCAATTGAAGTTCACGTGGATTTCGCGCCATTTGAGGGCGGTGCTCAGATTTGAGCATGAGAACGTACATAAGTTTTTTCGAGAAACCGGGGCCTGGTTTGGCTCAATCTACTTTACATGTACTTTATTGTGCAATTAAATGTTTTGTTACAAGGTTTACAAAAAAACAACCCCAAAACAGGCTGGTAAGATCTTTAGTAAAACTTGCAAACTTGCCCCAGGTTTTTTTTGGAAAAGGGTTACTGTTTATCTCTTCTTACAAAACAGGTTATTGGTTTACACATGTTGGGGCAGGGCTGTGATGAAATGCTCCAGGGTTTCTCTGTTGCTATCAAGATGGGCGCCACAAAGAAACAGTTCGACGATACTGTCGCTATTCATCCAACATCTAGTGAGGAACTGGTCACCATGCGGTAATAAACGACATGTTAACTGTGATAACATCAAAATGTGCGCCACAAAGAAACAGTTCCACGATATAGTCGCCATTCACCCGACATCTAGTGAAGAACTGGTCACCATGCAGTAATAACTTGTAAACTGTGATAACATGCAGACCTACAGTTAAGAGGTGGTGATGGCTTTTCAAAACGAAACATTTCACTATATATTCATCATCCCTTTGTTGTGGGTACTCTTTGAGACAATTCAAATGAGTACCCAAAACATAGGGTTTGGATTTATAATAAAAAAAATTAGAATGCTGTCACCTTCTTTTATCTATTGCTCTGATAATTTGTTGAAGTCAAAAGCAAACCTTTCTTCAACAACAAAAATCGGACCATTGCAATTTAAAACTTACATCTGCTACAGACGGACACTATGAATATTGATAAAGACGTGATTTGTGAACAAAATAGCACAGAAAAATATTGAAACAAGAGAAAATGCTTGTTTTCATGATGCACTTTCTTCCTTTTTTCAAGCAATATTTATGCAGGTGGTTTTCTATAAATTAAATGCTAAAGCTGCTGAAGATGTCAAAATGGATGATGTTAAAGGTTGAAATTGTTTACAATATAGTCTGTAAAATATTGGGGCAAAAAGAGAACATGCTGTTTGTCAGCATATTCTTCTTTTTCCTCAATGTTTTCACGATTCTTTTCGCTTTTGGGGCGTCAAAACCAGGCCTTGTTTTGGAATTGTTTAATGTGGCTGTGAATAGTTACTATTAGACTGTATGAGTAATTAAAGTGCTATTATACAGTTTATAAACATAATCATGTTAACCTAGTATAGTCCAGAAAAATTAACCTGGGACAGCTTAATTTTTGTCGGCTATGACAGTTCAAATGACTGTTAGTTTCGAGCGTCTTACGAAAACATTGTTGAAGACAGAAACAGGTTCTTGCATATGCAGATGTCTCAGGTTAATGATTGTGGAATATGCATGTGAATTTATAGGTCCCAATAAATGACATAGCAGAACATCTAATAGCTAGACACGCTCTGCAAGAGCAAGGTCAATTATTGGGATCTATACACATTTTAAATTTTCTTGTTATCTTGTCAAAATGGCAAAAATTACCCAAAAGCTTGAATGCTAATGGATACGGCAAGTCAGGCGTTGTTAAAGATATGGTTTGAGTACAAAGTACGACTGTAAATTGAATGTTGGTTGAATGTTGAATGTTGGTTATCAGCACTTTCTTTTTTCTTCCCCAATACCGGGTATTTTGTTAGGCCGCCAGCCATTTGTATTAGGGACAACTAAGATCAGGCCCCGTTTTGTAAAGGTTTTAGCTTGTAAAAAATCCTAATTTATCTGAGTGTGTTATGGTAGAGGATGTTTTGAAAATCTATGTTAAGCAGATATTTTTTACACGGTTATACCTCACGATAAATGACCAGAGTATCTCATTCGATTAGCATGGGCTGCTCTGCCAGGTCATTTATCGTGAGGTATACTTGTATTTATTTACACTGATTTGTTATTATTTTATATTTCTAGATGTTTCAATATTCTTGTACATACACCAAACTATACCTCTTTTCGTAATAAAATTACAAAATGAAATGTTTTCAATACTTTACGCCTGTGGACACATTTTCGTGTGGGTTGGAATTGGGAACGATTTTATCCAGTTAAACGTGACGTAATTTCGGACAAACAATAGTATTTCTAAGGTGTTGTTATAAAATCTAGTAACTACGGCTTGGTCCAAGCCATAGTTACCAGATTTTATAACAACAACTACGATTTATCAAACATAACGGCTGGAATTGGTGGTAACTAGCGAGACTTTTAATCCGTTACCACACATTGACTCTTTTTGACTCCCCTAGAGAAAAAGGCTTTAGTAAAGATTGTGGAAAATGAAGAAATTGCTTGGGACAAGCAATTTCTTCATTTTCCACTATCTTCTCGAACACGAAATGGAAAGATTTTTAAAAAGTTCATCAACTTGAAGTTGTCGTCTGCCTTTCAAATTGGACCAGTATAAAATTTCGTTATTTGGGAAAAGGTTAATTATTGCGGGTAGCTGTTTCTAGCCCCGTTACTTTGTCAGTCTTTCGGATGAGACTTTAACTAAGAGGTCCCGTTACCATAATTATGACCTAAACCATTACTGGATGGCAAAATTTTAGACTGATTCAAATTAAAAGATATTTTAGGCGACAGTTTGTACTTTTTGCACCAATCTTGATGTCTCACTTTTCGTTAATCCTTTCTCAAACGTTGAAACTATTACAAGAAATGGTTTGGGAAAGTATTTTCTCCGTTAAGGTAGCGCACCCGTTATGAGATTCATGTGGCGTCGAAATTTTTCATGCGACGTTGTTAATATTCGTAACGTATCAAATCTAGAAAATATCGTCATTTTCAGCCGCCCACTGTTTACGATGCTGTCCACAAAAATTCCACATCACGTACATTCTCATTTATGGTGAACTACTTTAATGTGTAATTTAATGTGTAATTTCAACAGTTGAGTTTCTTTGCCAGACGCGCGGTAAAAAGGGCTATGTACTGTACAAACAAGGACAGCACTGTATTATACAAGTATTAGATCTAAGCCAAAACTGGCTGGCCCTTTAAATAAGAGCAACACTATAACAAACAAAGACATTTAAACAATTTTATACGCCGCCGGAGGTGGTCGTATATTTGCGTCATCTTCTCCGTCTGTCCGTACGTCCGTCCATTTTTCTTGTCGACGCAACTCCTCCTAAGTTTCTGGTTGGATCTTTTTGAAACTGTGTCAATGTTATCACCTCAATTGGTAGACGTGCACATAGGAAGGATTTTATGGTTCATTTATTTTTGCCTGAGTTATGTCCCTTAAAATTTAGTCTCTGGTGCGGCGTATATTGTGACCATAGCACTCTTGTTATGACATTTTTGTCAGTTTTACACACATATTCTAGCAGCAAACACCTTCATTAGTAGGTTATCATGATTTTGATACGTTGTTGAATGCATGATTGTGATCACATGATGCTACCACGTGATGGGTAACAACGACGGCCAAATAATAATACTTCCGCGGTAATTGAAGTAGTTTGTTGCATGCATCCCGCCTTACTGGATTATTTCCCGGAATCCAAATGATTTGCTCATTAGCTCCACTGGCCGAAGGCCAGCGAGCTATTGTCATGGCATTGTGTCTGTCGTGCGTCCGTGCGTCCGTCCGTCCGTGCGTCCGTTAACTTTTTCTTTAAACATCTTCTCCTGTAATACCAATGGGCCAATTTTGACCAAACTTGGCAGGAATGTTCCTTGAGTGACCCTTTTTTAAAACTTGTTCGTGAATTTTTGATTCGTCAAAAAATGTGGGCGTGGCAGGGCGGGGCTTATCAGACTTAGAGAAATCATAAGAAAATTCTTTTAAAATCAACCATTGGGCCAATTTGAACCAAACCTGGCAGGAATGTGCCTTGAGTCATTCTTTTCAAAATTTGTTCACAAATTTTTACATTTGTCAAAAAATGTGGCCGTGGCATGGAGAAAGGGGCTTATCAGACTTAAAGAAATCATAAGAAAATTCTTTAAAAATCAACCATTGGGCCAATTTGAACCAAACCTGGCAGGAATGTTCTTTGAGTCATTCTTTTCAAAATTTGTTCACAAATTTTTACATTTGTCAAAAAATGTGGCCGTGGCGGGGAGAAAGGAGCTTATCAGACTTAAAGAAATCATAAGAAAATTCTTTAAAAATCAACCATTGGACCAATTTGAACCAGACTTTGCAGGAATGTTCTTTTAGTCTCTCTTTTCAAAATTTATTCACAAATTTTTACATTTGTCAAAAAAAGTGGGCGTGGCAGGGAGGAAGGGGCTTATCGGACTTAAAGAAATCATAACAAAATTCTTAAAAAATCAACCAGTTTGCCCAATTGAACCAAACTTTGCAGGAATGTGCCTTTAGTCATTCTTTTTAAAATTTGTTCACAAATTTTTATATTTGTCAAAAAATGTGGCCATGGCAGGGAGAAAGGGGCTTATCAGACTTAGAGAAATCATAAGAAAATTCTTTAAAAATCAACAATTAGGCCAATTTGAACCAGACTTTGCAAGAATGTTCTTTGAGTCTCTCTTCAAAATTTATTCACAAATTTCAAGATTTGGCTGTGTAAGGCTTACAAGAAATCATGGGATAGTTCTTCCACTTTAGCCAGTGGAGCGATTCAGGCCCTCCTGGGCCTCTTGTTTTTAGAATCCTTTTACTTTTCCCAGTAAATGATCCCAACTGACCAGAACAATGACGTTTAATTGAATCCCATTCCAAGGGTTAATATAAAACACACAATTATCAGAAAAAATACCGATCGATTTCCCGATGCATTCGCCTGATTCACTCGGTCATCTACAGCCTGGCTGCAAATACGAACTGCGGAAGAATTCCAGGCGGTCTTGAATTGATCAAAAGGAAATAAAAGTTCCATATTTTTGTAGTCGATGATCAACCCACCAGATACACGTCTGAACTCCTCAGTAAACTCGTAAACGTGTGCAGGACAATCCATGAAATCGGTCTTGAACATATCGGGAAGGCATCGTAAATTGAATATATTATCAACATGTCCTAAAATTACCGTGTAGTCGTACGGGTTCTGGAATAAATAATGGGAAGGTCGGTCATCTTTAAAGTTGGTAAATTCTTCATATGCGGTTGTTATCGTCTCATCTGTGTCATCAAATTGTAGCATGCCTTGATCGAAAGTTTCTGGTCCTAGTAGAGTAAACTTCGTTTTATTCACTGACAATATGTAACCTTTATGTAGTTCCGAATATGTCTTGAAGGCTTTGCTCGGGTCGTCATTAAGTATAGAAGTAAATATCATCAAGTAGACACCTTTGACCGTGATTTTATCTGAGGATATACTTTTTGATAGGTTAGTAGAATGTCCTACAATGTCGGTTTGGTAATAAATCCCGATAGTGCAGGTGAACCTACCTTTAATATAACGAATGGCGGGGTATATTTCATTTACTAACGGTAGAACGTCTTCAAACTGCAGTATGGTGTCCAATTTCAAATAGTATGGATGGAGCATGACAGCGTTGGTCACTGTCTGGTAAAATAGTTGACACGTCGATGTTGTAACGTCGAAATAATATGGAGGAGAGCAAAGGAATTGTTTACACGTTTCCTGCAAAATATGAATGTATTGCTAGCTCACCAGAACACGAAGTGCTCAAGGTGAGCTATTGTCGTTACTCACCGTCCAGCGTCCGTCTGTCTGTCCGTTCACAATTTCTTCAATCATCTTCTCCTAAACCATAATGCAAATTATGACCAAACTTGGCAGGAATGTTTCTTTGGTGACCCTTTTCAAAACTTGTTCGTGAAGTTTTGATTTGTCAAAATTTGTGGGCGTGGCCGGATGGGGCTTATCGTGTCATGATTCAATAAAAATTTTTGAAAATCAACCATTTATCCAATATGAACAAAACTTGGCAGGAATGTTCCTTATGTGAACCTTTTTTTCTTCTCTTTCACCAATGGGTCAATTTGAATCAAACTTGGCAGAAACGTTTTTTGCATGACCCTTTTCAAAATTGCTCGCAAATTCTTGATTCGTCAAAAATGTTGGCGTGGCTAATCAGACTTTGAGAAATCATAGGGAAATTCTTAAAAAATCAACCATTGGGCCAATTTGAACCAATTTGAACCAAGCTTGGCAGGAAAGTCCCTTGAGTAATCCTTTTCAACATTTTTTTCATAAATTTTCAGATTCCTAAAATAAATATGGGTGTGGCAGGACAGGGCTTATCTAATTTAGAGAAATTACAGTTGTTGTCCTTGACCCAAGAAGATGCCCTAAAGTTTTTGGGTCACATAGGTCTTAGTTTAACCCTTTCCCAAACAACAAAATTTTACGGTGATCCACTTCAAAAACTGCCAAAAATGACAAAATTGATGTTATTGAAGATAGCATTTGTGTAAAATATGGCACAGAAAATATTGAGACAAAAGGAGAAACTGCTGGTTATCAGCAGTTTCTTCTTTTGTTTCAATGTTTTCCCAAGTCTTTTCTATTAGGGACGTCAAAACCAGGTCTTGTTTGGGAAAGGGTTAAAATCCATTTCTATGCTTCAACTGGAGAATATTTTGACCTACAGCATTTTCCCATTGATCAGGACCTATCGCGATGCATGAGAATACAAAATTAAATTTCAGATTTAAAGCAATAAAGTCAGGTAAGCGATAAAGGGCCAGACCGGTCCTATTGTTTAAAGGTAGGACTCCACTCCTATTGAGATTCACGCGACGTCGGCATTATTTGGGCGACGTACAGAACATAATAGGTTCGAAAACGAAACGATTGTTAACGACGCCGCTCGAAAAATTCCGATGTCGTGTGAATCGCATTAGGGGTCAAACCCATGAACCCATGTTAACACGAAATGAGATCCATTACTTTGATTATGATAAACATTAAAAGATATGGCATCAACGAAGAATAAAGTCACAAAACGTTTGGCCAATTATTTACATTTAAAAAATTGATGATAAAGCCTTGGTAGCCCTGGAGTTGTTCGCTGACAACAATACAACTCGCCTATACGGGAGCTTGTCGCAAAACAGCTTTAATCCAAGGTCAAGATCAAGGGGCCAGAAGTCATGGTTCAAAATGAAAGGTCCAGGCTTGAGGCATATATGTGTGAAATATAAAGGATATATCTCAAATTGCGTCTAAGATGTAGTCCAGGTTGAAGTTTTTTTTTTCAAAGTAAGTCAAACTCCAAAGTCAATTTCACTAGGTCAAAGGTCATGGTCCCAAATGAAAGATTTTTACAGGAGGTATCTATGTGTGAACTATCAAGGCTATATCTCTAAAAGTACCTAAGATGTAGTTCAGGTTAAAGTTTCTTCTTTTAAAAATAGGTCAAACTCGAAGGTCAAGGTCACAAGGTCAAAGGTCTTGGTCCCAAATGAAACGTCTTGGCAGAAGGTATCCGTGTGTGAAATATCAAGGCTCCATCAATCATAGTGCATGAGATATAGGCCAGGTTAAAGGTTTCTTTAAAAGTAGGTAAAAATATAAGGTCATTAGGTCAAAGTACCAAATGAAAGGCCTTGTCGAGAAGTATACATGTGTGAAATATCAAGGCTCTATATCTTAAAGTGCCTGAGATACAGACCACGTTAAAGATATAAATTTAGCCTACAGTTAGTTACTTATTTTCGGGGTAATTCGCTGTAAAAGAATTGTGCATAATTAAAATATGGCCTTTAGTTTTTCTCTGTGCAAAATTACAGCTCTGTCCGATCTGTATTGTTTTAACGACGGATTTAAAACCTAATATCACATCATTTTGCAAACGCGATCAACCCGCTTTGTATATTTTACATACTTTTACACCGATGCATGATTTTCGATTTATCTCATTTACTGTATGAATGTTGTATTCTGTCTTATTAAAGTCTGTAAACGATGCGACAACATGCTAAAAGCCAACTTCTGTGGATCATTAGGGGTTTAGGCATGGGGATACTGATGTCCCTTTAAAGTTTTTTTTGGAGACGCGACACGACACTAGAGATGTGAAATTAGCTCCCCGGACACAAAGTCCCGGCTCACTAAAAAATACCCCACCCACTTCCAAAATACAATATACACAAAACGAATAGTCCGTTCGATTCAGACTTTTAAGCAAAACAATTCCCCTCTACGTATCTATTTGTAGGAAAATATTATTGGAAAATTCAGGTCCCATGAAACGTCTTAGTGCAAATAAATTTCGATTTCTTTTGACGCCATATTATCATGTGATGTCATTTTCTTACATCACACAAAAATTTCTAGGAAGAATTATCAGATCAAAACACTATTGACGAATATATTTGCTCTTACCTTGATTTTACTATTTCGCTTTTATGAGTAGATTTTGGGTAATATAATTGGAATTTGATGGTTTTATGCATTGATCGTGGATGAGCTATTAGCTGTACAGTTTAAGTTTTCACGAAGCGTTTTGACTTGTCAATTTTGGAAACACGGCTCTTGTATGTTTTGTCCAACTGAATGTCCCTGTTAGATCTGAGATAATCTTGAAAACATTATTTTTTCCTTTCAAAAATATTTCGATGTCATCTTCATAGCAACTCTCATGTCTTTCAATTCTTTAATTTTTGTATCTATGAAAGCGCAAGTGAAACAATAAAATAATAAAACTACATGAGATGTTTGTAAAAAATATACTAATGGAAAAAGTAACTGTGTATGCTTATTTTCTTATTTATTATTTAAATATACGACCTATTGACAAGAAACATCTCTCGCGATTGTCCATAAGAGACTCTTGTTAACGAAATGTCGAATACCATCAAATGCACATGCACGGACGTTCGACGTTAACGTCCTTTTCGTTCGAGTGTTTTGTTGCACTGCGTTATTCCTAAATGAGGTTGAAATTTATTTTTATAGCGAAACTGTCGTTAAATTGCTTGTTGTTCAGAAAAACATGTAAATTTGTTTAATCGAACAGAAAACAACGCGATAAGTTTATCCAAAGATGCAAGTTAATGCATGCTTTAGACAGAAGCCCCTTAATGCCAAAGCAATGGGTTGCCAAGCGTTTTGATTTGCATAGAAACATCATATAGGCACTTTGAGACAATAACAATTTAGAAACACTCGAAACTTGTCACATTCGATACGTCGACGCATGACGTCATTCCGACAAGTCAACCATAATCGGAACAACCACAGAAGAAGACCTGTTAGAGATCGGTAAATGGAGCGCTAAATCCATCTTAGACGTACTCCGATACGTCTAGTCTTGCTACGACGTCGTCGATGATATCGTTTACAGTGGCTTAGACAACTTCTACCCTTTCGTAAGGTCGATTTGAACAAGGTATTGCTTATTGGCGCGCTTCGATTACATCTGTACAGTCCGATATTCGAGCTCGTATTCATAAAACGCGTTGGGGAACGTCATATGGATTAATGCTTTTTCAACGTCAGCGCTTGACTAGTTGGCTCTGTTATTGGTCAACATCTCAAGGAGAACCTTTAAAGAGCCAATTGTGACAATTTAGCTGTCTCGTTGCTGCAGAACATTTTCGGTGTCAATAGTGTTCACACTCGAAAATCGCTTGAGAACTTGAATTTTACCCCTACCCACTTTCCAGGCTTGTTATGGTGATAACGAGTGGGGTAGCAAACTGACACTCATTGAAATTTAAAGGTTAAACGTTCTTTTTCCAAAATTGTAAAATTTGATTCATTTAACTTATGTATTTAAAATATTATATTTAAAGGAAATTTGCACAGTTACCCTTTTCCGTTAGTATATATACTAGTGTGGTCACAGTTTCGTTTTAAAAATACTGCCTCTATCTGATTCTATGTAAAAACGAGTAATTTACAAACGGCATTTTCAGCCTAAATAACACATTAAATTGCCAAAAAGTGTGTAAAAACTTAAAGCTAAATAGTTATATTTTATTATGATAAAATACTTTTACCTTATACACGTTCTTTTCGTGTTAAATCTCTATTTGAAAAAGTGGGTCAACTATGCGTTTCTTTGTTTGAACTCGGTCGTTACCTTAGAAGGACGCGTGGGTATGTGTGATAAAATTGCTTTGGCACTGCCATTTCTTAACGGATTTTCATAAATCTTATATCAAAATAAAGAGGAAAAATAGATCTATTCATCCGTGTATGTTAATACGATGAACCGATGAATTATGAGTCGATGATTAGGTATTCAAAATAGGTCATTTTACTCGGCTTCAAATGGCAAGAACTATGCGGCAGAAAAGCCTAGAAAAGCCTATACATGTTCTTTAACATCCTATCTATTCAAATAATAAAACATCTTGTGCTTTTAGCTTAGCGCATTCAAGCGCAAAGGCTTTAACAATGGGAAGTGTTTTTTCAATTCCCCGTGAATTATCGATAATTTCTGTCTGAACTCCATTCATCCTAAATTTATTCATAAATGTTGACGACAGTGACTCAAAGAACATTCTTGCAAAGTTTGGTTGAAAATGGCCGAATGGTTGATTTGTTAAGAATGATATCATGATTTCTCAAAGTTCGATAAGCCTTGCCCTGCCACGCCCATATGTTTTGACGAATCAAGAAATCGCGAACATTCTTTGAACATGGTCATCCAAGGAACATTCCTGTAAAGTTTTGTCAAAATCGGCCCAATGGTTAAGGAGTAGGAGGTGTTTCAAGGACTTATGGGCGAACAGACGGACGGACGGACGGTGAGTGACCACAATAGCTCATCTTGAGCTTTTCGTGCTCAGTCCAAAGGGATTTACAAAATCGGCGTTTCTCATGGGCTTCCTACACATCCATTTAACCCTTTCCCAAATAGTAAAACTTTATGGTCATCCAACTCGAAAGCTGTGACAGGCGACAGAATGAGTGTAAAAGAAAATAAGATTCTTTCGCCTCAATCTTTTCACCTTCAATAAAATCCGTTCAGGACGTCAAAACCGGGTCTAACCAGGTCTTGTTCGGGAAAGGGTGAGGCAGCCAAAAATTAGATTGAATTTAGAGGTTGCAAAATGGACATGTTCAAATGTATGGTGCTCTTTTAGGTCAATGTTTTGAAAGCCTATTTCTTCACGAACCAGAGATACGTGTATAATCTTAATAATCGATCACTTGAAAGTTTGAATTATTTTTTTTTTTGTTTAAAATTCCTATTTTATACATGTATGTTGTAAAATCTTGTTTTTATCGGAGGCAATGACACGGAAATGATATGCGCACAACGAAGCGCAGAAAATATTTACGCAAATGGAGAAAATGTTGGTTATCGGCATGTTCTTCTTTTATCGCAATATTTTCCAAAACTTTTCCATATATGATCGTGAAAATCATGTCTTGTTCGGGGAAGGGTTGAAATAATGTAACAAATATTTATATAATTGTTGTTGGGTAGAAATTGAAGGACTAAATTGTTTGGTAGTATTATTTCATCCTTTGTAAAACTTCAAAGGGTTGTAACTATTTTATTTAACGTCCGATTCTAAAAACGTAAGCAGTTTTGAGTTCCTCTCATCCAGACCTTGAAAATGATATATAATTAGTTGAAGTTCTTTGAAAAATAAACAATAACTTAATTCGGCAGAATCATCTCCCCTTTGTAAAAATCTGAATAAGCATTATTCCATAACGCAATGTCCGTTTTTCACAATTCAACCAGTTTTATGCTTCTCTTAATATTCTCTGTAAGCTGGTGTATATTTTGTAGGGGCTGGAATACTTTTGGAAAAATGTGTGACCACCCTAATATATACCTCCTCAAGGGTCTACCTTTTACAATATAAGTAGTCCAATGGTATTATTTTATAAAGTATAAAAATCATTAAAAGGCAATAACTCCAAAAACATGATCGACAGAGTAGCGGTTCTTTTGTACTGCACCTCTGTAATAAGATCTATCCAACCATGAAGTTAAATGAATCTATCTTTCATACTGTTTAGCAAAATGCTCCATAAAAAACAAGTATTAGAATCAAGAAAGGACAATAACACCAAATATATGATACAGAGAGTTAAGGTTTTGTGCACTGCAATTCTCCATCTTGACATATACCAAGATGTAGTTTCATTATTCAACCCAACCTTGCATACTCTTTGAGTTATGCTACGGACAAAAAAGGCAAGTATGAACATTAACAAAGGCAATAACTCCAAAAGCATGATCGGCAGAGTAACGGTTCTTGTTCACTGCATCTCTCCATAATGAGATATGTTCACCTATGTAGTTTCATGATTCTATTGTTCATTACTTTTTCCGAAATAAATGTGTATCAAAATCAACAAGGGATAATTATTCCAAAAGTATGAACCCGAGAGTAACGGTTCTTGTGCATCAGAACTCTCCTGGATAAGAGATATCCACATATGAAGTCTCATAATTCTACCCTTTATACTTTTTGAGTTAGGCTCCGAACAGAAAGGTTTGATAATAAACAAAGGGCAATGACATGAATATGACCGACAGAGTAACAGTCCTTGTGTAATGCTCCTATCCATGATGAGATTTATACACCCATGAAGTTTCACGATTTTACCTCCAATTATGTTTACCTCCGCTGGCCTGACTCCACTGGCCTCAGGCCAGCGGGCTATTGTCATGGCATTGTGTCCGTCGTGCTTGCGTGTGTCCGTCCGACCGGTGGTAAACCTTTTTCTTTAAAAATCTACTACTCAGAAACTACTGGATGGATTTATGCGCTCATTTACATGGTATCAAATCAGCCAGATAATGAGTAAAGTGTGCAATGGATGGAAGGGTTACTGGTTGCAGTATTTATCCCTTAGAGGATATAAATGGTTGTTTTGGGAAGTGCAGATTAATATTGGATTTAGAAATAAAATAATCTCAGGTCTATGGAGCGATTCAAGACCTTCAGGTCTTCTAGTTAAGTTATGATCCGGGCAAGGTTTGGTCTACGACCAATAGGCATATAAGACACTTGCAAAACAATATACCCCAGTTTTCTTCGAAAGGGGGCGTAAAAGGATGATAATAATACAAACCGTTAAAGGGTCGTATCGGTAAGTTCTGGGACACCTTTGTGTGTACCCAATAGCGCCAGCAGTCTGTTCCACGTCTGATAATGTGTACTTGAGTAAGGTCGTTAGTGAACTTGTGGTATCCAATCCTCCTTCGTAGGGACATCGTGAGGGCAGTACGTCGTTAATGTCATCACCGTTACATCTTGCACAGAATATGTTTCTGTACCTGTTATAAGATATTTAGTACGTACAAAACAACTACCATTTAAGGGGGAATGCTCCAGTTTTTCGGAACACTCGGTCGTTACTGTAGTAAATTAAATGTTTCGTACCAATATGTTTCGCTACCATAATTTCAATAGTATAACACATTATTGCAATTTACCATTTTCGACGGTAAAAGTGTATTTATTATGCGAAACTGATTTCCTCAAGATGGAAATTGATTATTTAGAGCAAGACAGTCGTAAGTGTGTTTGCAGTTACCACTGCTTTGCGTCATTTTATTCATGTGTAGCTAATAAAGATTGCTGTAATTCACTAATAAGTGCGCTGACCTATACATTTTCTTTTTGAATTATTACCAGGACATGTTGCTTAATACAATGAGGGAGTTTTATCAAATTCTATTATGTAGAACTTAAGATATTTACAAAAATATGCAAATTTTGACTTAAAACACTCCAGCTTCGTTGATCAAACCGAGCACATGAGCATACTGTTTTATACATTTACACGTTTATAATATCACATATTTGGGGTTTTCTGTTCTTATTAAATGTAAGACGTTACTTTAAATCCGTTTTTGGGACTAAACGATGAATATACAGTACTATATAAGCATTTTAGTGACCTTGGACAGGTGCAAGAAATTGTGCATTTTTTTCAATGTAGGGGTATGTGATACGAATGCCTATAAAATTCAAACAAGATCGCTGACCACCCATTTTTATTTAATTTTTCATTTGGTAATAACATGCAATTTCTACATATAAAATATAAATAAATTCTATTTTTGGGAAAAAAATTAGGAAACTGGAGCATTCCCCCTTAACTTCTACTTATATCATAGAGAAAGCAGGGAACGATTTTTTGTCCAGTTAATCAGGACGTATTATAAAGGATGTGGGTCCATTTCTATAGAAAATTGCCCCCTCGAGAACACGGATGAAATTTATATGAATGAATGCTACATATGTGTACTTAATCCCCCCGAAATATTTAAGGATTTGGAATAGTCCAAAGGGTGTATTAGAGCTCTAAAGTATGGTGGTCTGGACTGGCCATAATTGCACATTTGACATTGTTCTTTAATTTTGTCCCAATTTTTCGATGCATTTTCGTGTAAAAATGTGTGAATATCAAAGAACCAATTACAAAGTATATTTTTGAAAGAAAAAATCCTACATATTTCCTTGAAAACTTGTCAAAATCCCATTTATTAGAGCTCTATGGAAAATCCAAAGAATTTTTAATTTATATTTCTGATTTTAAGACGTAGAATTCAACGTGAATGATCGATTTACGATTATTTACCCTCCAGGGTACGAAGGGCTTAGAGTAAGCTGTTGTAGTCACTTTACGACTGCCATCCGCTCGTCTGTCCGTCCGTCCGCATGTCCGACCCTCCTCCCACAATGTAGTGTTTACACTGTAATATGCACAAATATCAACCGATTTTAATCAAACTTAGACAAAACATGTTTGATTATAAGTTCTTGTCTGAGTATAGAAATGAGTCCGATCAAATCGAAACGTAATGAGTTATGTTCCCTTGAATATCGAAAATGCCTTTTTCTGACTATGTTTACATTCTGAAATCTACAGCTATCGACCGATCAAGATGAAACTTGTACTAAATGTAGGGCACTATATGATCTTACAAACATGTGGTTTACAGTGTGATCCAAATCGCTCATCCTGAATTATGCGCCCTTGAACTTCACAAAATCGCTGATTATGACATTATTTTCTCTGTGAAAATAAGAATACTTGTATTGACAATTTTAAGAAATACATGTAGCATAAAGATATAGGTGAACATAAGATCTTGTGTGAGTCTAATTGTAAGAATTATTGGCATCAATAATCCTAAGTTATGTGATCGACAAATGTCATGACGTCATTTCCCCAAAATGGACACGTACTGTATTCTACAGGGAACCTCTCTGAATTGCTGTACAACAGAACACGTCGGCTGTAATTTAGTACAATAAATGTGCGATTGGCTTGGTATCCTGTGTAAGTAGTTCTTCAAAGTATCAAACCATCTTCCATATAAGACCTGTTTTGATGTCCCCTATAAAAGCCCTGGGAAAAAACTAAGACAAAAGAAGAAAATTCAGAGAGCCATTATTTTTTTCCTTTTGTCTTAATATGTTCTGTGATAGTTCTGAATTATCCACAATATCTTGTCTTAATCAATATTTATTCTGTTTAGAGCATTTTTTTAAATTGGAACTGTCCAGATTTATCATGTATGGTTTTAAGAATGACGACTAAGACAAAAACAACATCAAATTCAAGGGCACCTAACTTCTGATTGGCGATGCCAATCATTCTTAAAATTACACTCGCACAAGATCTTTCGTTCATCAATATCTTGTTTATGCTATTTCTTGAATTGTAAATATTCGTTTTTGTTACAGTAAAAATAATGTAAAAATCAGCGATTTTGTTAAATTTAATGACCCATAATTCAGGATGAGCGATTTGGATCACACAGAAATTCGCAAGTCTTCGAGATCATATCGTGCCCCACATTTTGTACAAGTTTCATATTGATCGGTCGATAATTGTAGATGTTAGAATGTAAACATAGTCAGAAATAGGCATTTTTGACATTCAAGGGTAGATAACTCATGATGTTTCAATTTGATCGGGCTCATTTGTATACTCAAACAAGAACTTATGATCATACATGTTTTGGCTAAGTTTGATTAAAATCGGTTAATATTTGTGCATACCTGAGTGTAAACACTACATTATGGGAGGAGGGTCAGACATGCGGACGGAGGGACAGACTAGCGGATGACAGTCGTAAAGTGACTACAACAGCTTACACTAAGCCCTTTGTACCCTGGAGGGTAAATAATCGTAAATCGATCATTCACGTTGAATTCTACGTCTTAAAATCAGAAATATAAATTAAAAATTCTTTGGATTTTCCATAGAGCTCTAATAAATGGAATTTTGACAAGTTTTCAAGGAAATATGTAGGATTTTTTCTTTCAAAAATATACTTTGTAATTGGTTCTTTGATATTCACACATTTTTACACAAAAATGCATCGAAAAATTGGGACAAAAATAAAGAACAATGTCAAATGTGCAATTATGGCCAGTCCAGACCACCATACTTTAGAGCTCTAATACACCCTCTTGGACTATTCCAAATCCTTAAATATTTCGGGGGGATTAAGTACACATATGTAGCATTCATTCATATAAATTTTATCCGTGTTCTCGAGGGGGCAATTTTCTATAGAAATGGACCCACATCCTTTATATTGACCCCGGAATGACCTACCTCGTTTAAATAATTGCCCATTTGAAAACAGGTAAATCAGGTTGAACACGTAATTATCGAAGAACGACATGTTGACTCTTTGTAATGTATCAAGTAGCTTCATAAGTCTGGTTAGCTCAACGGGATGCGCGTTGGCTTAGAAACCTTCTCGACCCAGGTTCGAGCCCCAAGGAAGCCTCTCTCTTTTACCTTTCGGAATGACCTTTATTTTTACTTTTCTTATGCATATTATCCTAATGGAACCATAAAGGTCACGATTTTTATGCTTTTGCCCAATATTAAAGTAAGCATAAATTGTAAATATTGACTTGAAATATTGACAGTGGTAGATAGACGTGTAAAAAACCTCCATGGACGACCAATGTCACAAAAAGGCACATGCCTTTGGACCAAGAGCAAAAGAATTACTTTAGTCAATTTGTGAAGTAGGAGTAGAACTACAACAGCAAGTCAACTTATATCTATGTAGACCAAACATTGTCCAGAAGTCACTGGGATCAGTAAAATCGTGACTTATCATAAAATAAGGAAGGAGCTCGAAGGCCGATGGCGTCACCATGTCACCAACGAGGGAGAAGGAGATGAAGTAAATTGCAAAATTAAGAAAAAAGATAAAAATAAAATATCGGCGTTATGGCTCAGTGGGGATTCGAACCCCGGACGTATTAGTTCCTAAACCAATGTCTCTACCAGTTGAGCTATCGAGCAGTCGACATTCACCGCATACTTTGAGGGTAAAGAATCTCGTGCAAGTTATCTGAATAATCCCGACATACCTTTTATCGGATAAACTCGTCCAAATAAGTATGCAAATGAAGCAGGTCATTCCGCGGTCAATTGAAAAAGTCAATAATTGCGGACAAATGACAGTATTTCGTAGGTGTTGTTATGAAATCTCGTAACTACGGTTTGATTCAATTATAACTTCGCCGATGGTGTAGCAATACATAAGGATAACCCTAGTCTATTTTAGCACAAAAATCATTGCTATTGACCGTCCTTAGATGATCGTGCGTATATATTGTTTTATTGTTGTCCGTCAGACAGTTTTAAACAAAGCCCTACAAAAAATAGAAATCAAGTAAACGTAGTTCACCCCTAATGAGATTCAATCGACGTCGGATATTTTCGTTTGGCGTCGATTACGTTTGTTACGTATTATCCAATCAGAGTTGGACTATCGTTGAATGATAATTATTGTTTGATCATTATGTTACCCCGATTGTTTGCATTTTTAATTGCTGAAAGTAAAACAATATTCAAGTAAACACTCTGTCACTTACTTCCTTGTTTGCTTAACGACGGAAACATACAACATATCCAAACGTTGGCAAAAGTAAGCGTCTATCTCATCATAAACGGCCAGGTCACCTGTGACGTTACATTCCGTAATGACATCATTGAAACATGGCGGAATTTCCGGTATATCGCTGGGTGGAACAAACATGACTTCACAGTCGTATTCTCGGATTCCGAGATCTATATTAGAGGCTATCATTTGTAAATCAACACCATCGTCACATCTGGAGAAGAATAATATATTAGGATTAACATATTAAGATTAGTTTAGATAATAAAATGAATGTTTGACTGGGATTGACACAGCTTGTGACTTCATTTGGTCATAGTGGCTGAAGGGCCCAATTAGATAGATTCCTGGCATTTAGCAAAGCATCAAATCTGTCCCCTCCCCATCTGCTCTCTCACTTGGATCATTTGTTTCCATATGCGAATCGCACGAGCGGTTTTTAGTATGAATTCGTGTCATATACGTCATGTGATACGATGCAATCAGAAGAGTATACTTTGGGTCATTCTGTAGTATTTGGAATAATATTTGACTTCTCTTTTCTCCAGGTATAAAAGATATACTCGACCCGTTCATGGGAATTCTTTCAAGTGTTCTAGCTTTTCAACATAGACATAGCTTTTTGGAGATTAATAAAATGAAGAAACACAACATAACCGGTAATTGAAGCATCACAGTCTGGGATCGTGTCGTATCATCCGAGCTATATATAAGAGAGGATGATGGCTTTTCAAAATGAGATATTCACTAGCCTTGGGTTGGAAGATATATTCTACTCAAAGTTTAGTTTACTAGGCCCCAAAAGTTTTGGTGGTAATATTTGTGACGTAAATAAAAAAAAATATTGAAAAAAATGTATTCACCCCTACATTTTACTGACTAAAGATACTCAATTCTGATGAATTCTATACCGTTAGCGGTTTACATAACCAATCCAGTCAGGAATGCTTATCAGTCAGTAGCATCACAGAGTCGCCGGTCAGTCCCAGCTTGATGTCCATTTAACACCCAATATAAATAAACATTGTGTTGGCTTGGCTAGACAGATGTAGTAGCTCTAATTCAAATTTAAACTTTAAAAGTTTTTTCTCCTTTTAAACAACTTTTTTTAATTTTTAACTAAATGGAACACATGCCTTTCATACTAGCATCCTGATCTTTCAACATTGTTGAATATTAATTTCAACAGTAATGTCATATCATTTGTATACCAGAATTTAAAATTTTGATTTGTAAACATTCATAGAAAATGAGCATATTTTTAAGCCACTGCTTATTTGAAGCAAACACAGATGGACTATTGCAGTGTTAATTGAAGAAATGTTACAAATTGTGAAACTTTCCCAAATGTTCAAACTTTCGGCTGTTCCAATTTGGAAAGATGAAACTGACGACAAAATTGATATCAATAAATGGGAATACAATTTGGACACGCTATATCACTGGAAATATTGAGATAAAAGGAGAAATTGCTGATCATCATCAAGTTATTCTTTGCTCTTATTGTTTTCTCAAACTGTTTGCTCTTATTGTTTTCTCAAACTGCTTCTACTATGGACGCTAAACCCATGTTATGTTTGGGAAACAGTTCAGCTGAAAGATCAGAAGCAGGGGGAAGGGGGGGGGGGCGGGTAGGGGGGCTAAGCCTCCCCAAAGTTGGCCAAAAATGCCGAATTTTCCTTTTTTCACACTGAAAATTTGGGAAAATCCAAATTAGCCTCCCCCAATATTTAGACACTGGAGCTTTAGCCCCCCCCCCCCCAACACACACACACACACTATGAAGTTGTTTCCTACGGGCCTGAGAATTATATGCATCCTGCTGATATCGCCTTCTGCAGGCATTGAACCAAACTCTTGCTGATTATGTCAGTCAAATAACTTTAGAAATGAAAAAAAGGAAAACGTCATGGTATCTTTTGATTCCACAAAAGTTCTAGAAAATTTGGCATGCATTATTGCTGTTATGTTTTATTTTTTTCTAAAGAGTAAAGACTTCTATCTAGTTCTTGTTACTCTAACTTTAGAAATATTAGGGCAAAGGGTAAGACTTTAACTTTTTACTCCATGATTATGTCCATTGGACTCTAATTATATTGTAGATCTATCTAGAGAATTGAAAATTATCAAATTCTAACCCAGTTTCCAAAAAACTAAAGCCTGTATATCAGATTCATTTCGAAAAGTAAATATTACCCAATGTTAAGCCTTTCCAAAAAGCCAAAAGGTAAGACTGTCCCAATTTCAAAGGAAATCATGTCATACTCATAGCACAGGCAATATTGAGGCAAAAGGAGAAAATGCAGTGCAATTTGCGAAAGCGGTTGTCGTGGTCTTAACCCTTTCCCATTTAAAACCTAGCTGGTTCTGACATCCCTCAATATGAAAAGCTTAGGAAAACATTGATGATCAGCATATTCTCTTTTTCCATCAATATTTTCTGTAATATACCATACACATTTTCTGCTTTTGAGATTATTTTATCGTCTGTGTCAGCTCTGAAATATTTGGTTTTGGAAAGGGTTAATTAATGTTTTAAAAAGCCACTCAGAATCAGTTATCTGTACATAGATGATGTAGGTGGATCCTCACTTTCAATAAATGAATGAAGTTAGGTTTCTGGGTGACACATGTCTTCTGGTGTTCTAGTATTATATAGTTCATGAACATGGAAAAAAAAGTAAAAAAAATCAATAAAGCTGTGGAAGTCAGGAAATCAGAATGCATACAAATCTTGTGGTGTCCGGTTACGGCTTATCAGACGTTGTGGTCATTATCATAACATACGGTGAGGGCTGTCTGGGTCATGATGGGGGTTACAACTACATGCATTACATAGCTTCTAATCATGTGTACCGTTATCCAGAAAAGAAAAAGTTTTGGGCAGTGGCAGTAAAATGATAGAGTGTATTTGGTGATTGATCTTGTGTATTTGAAATATGAATAAAAGAACTTTGCACGTCACTAGCCATATTGAAGTGTGTGGTAAATTGAAAAAGACAGGATCTCACGAAAATGACTTGGTGCTTGTAAATGGGTGGGGTATTTTTTTCATTGTCGTCTTAACGGATTTTTCTGCAGCTTTTTTGTTTCGTCAGAGACTTTATGGAGTATAATGATGACCTTAAACAACAAGACAGCGTTGTATGTGTATGTGTATGAATGTTCTATATGAAACAATTGATTTCATTGTGTATTCGTATTTCTGGGTTTTTATGCTTCCATTGTTACATAGCACTCCTCCTTGGTTTTTGCTAAGCAATGTACATCCCTTTCTAGGCATAGCACAACTACATCTAGTTGAAGAATATGGTCCATCCCTTCCTCACTGCCATTATGTCATTTTCGAGATATCGTTATTTCCAGGAGCTAGAGCTACACACTCGGCTTGGGGACAATCAGTTGTACTAGCACTTGATCCATTGATCCCACGTCTAGTTGATCTTGTGCAAGAATGTGTTTCCAATTTTGTTCTTGATTCCTTTTATCATTGTATTAAAATGCTTGTATCTGGAGAGAATGATACTAGCTAGATTTTGACATGCTAACTACTAATTACTTCATGCAACGTGACAATTCAGCTTAAGTAGCCTACTAGTATCACTGACTGACCTCGAAGTTGAAGGTCTAGCTTTTCAAAATGACAAAATGTCAGTGTGGAAGAGATGGACCTAGTTTTTTCTACTAAATGCAGTTGTGCTTATGTTAGAATGGAATGTTACAAAGCACATGCCTAGGAGGTATGCTGTGTAACGCTGAGTACTGTAAGAAACCAGAAATACACTATGAAAAGCAAAAATTTTTACCTCTAAGAAATGTACAGTGGGTTAATCCTTTCCCAAACGACAAAATTTTAGGGTGATTCACTTCAAAAACTGCCACAAATGACAAAACAGATGCTATTTAAGATAGGATTTGTGTAAAAAATGGCACAGAAAACATTGAGACAAAAGGAGAAACTGCTGGTTATCAGCAGTTTCTTCTTTTGTTTCAATGTTTTCCCAAGCCATTTCTATTAGGGACGTCAAAACCAGACCCCTGTTTCTCGAAAAAACTTAAGTACGTTCTCATGCTCAAATCTGAGCACCGTGCTCAAATTGCACGAAATCCACGTGAACTTCAATCGAATACCCTTCAACGTTTGAGAATATCCCTTTGAAGTTGAGCATGTTCTCATGAGAATATACTTAAGCTTTTTTTGAGAAACCGGGGCCATGTCTTGTTTTGGAAAGGGTTAAACGTATAAGACGTAATTATCAGGGGTAAGGTTGTCGGGTCCGTCCGCTTCTGTTCCGCTCCATATCTCGTACACAATTTGACCTACAGAGACAAATTTTGGTGTGTGTCCCATACCAAAAGTAGGTTGCTATCACCTTCTTTTCACTTTTGAATGCTCTTAGTTAGAAATTTTTTTTCCGCTCAATAGCTCATGTTCTGTTTGATGTAAGGGACACCAAATTACTTGAGGAGATGCTCCATAACCCAAAGCTTTGTCGTGTATCATTGTACCAAAACCAGATCACTGTAACCTACTTTTTACCATTGTGTGCACTTAATTCACTATCCTGATCTGTATAAAACATAGTGTGTGTGCATCTGTGGCTACATATGTGTCTTGTTTCAAATACGTTACCTATATTTCACCCTTCTTACACAAATCAGCTAAGTTGCATTTCCTTCGATTTATGGTACTCTTACTATTGTTACAAGTACATGTAACAGTACATGAAATTAAGGTAACGTAAGCTACATAATATATTTAAACAACCTGCTGTTTTGCTCTTGACAGAATCTTCTAGTAAATCAATTGATAAGCAAACTATTTCCTGCTTATTTACTGTTGTGTTTAAATGATTTATGGCAGATTTATGACCACAAAATAGTAGATAAGTAAATAAACGAAGGTAATGTGCTACTATTAAGATAACGTAAATTACATGTATAAAACCTTTGATTTGCTGTTGAAGAACAGCGCCTAGTAAAGATATTAATAGACAAACCATTACCGTTGTGTTTAAAAGACTGATGATCAAATGGTAGTATTCTAGTGAATAAATGAAACCAATAATGCCATAATGTAACGTCAGTTACAGAAAATTGTCGACTGAAATACATTTAAACAACCCATAGTTTGATCTCACCAAAAAAAAAAAAAATTAAATAAAGTGAATGAATTGCTAACAAGACCATATACAAATAATAGTCGATAAGTGAATAAATGATGCAGTTGTCCCATAATGTAACGTAAATTACACAAAAATGTCAACTGAAATGGTTGGAATATGTCTTATCTTTATTGTTCTTCATTGCTAGAGCAACAGAATGTGTATTAAAGATATTTTACCTAAAATATATATATCAGTTTTCATATGAATTTAAAACCCTTACATTGATTATTTAAGTAATTTCCGTCATCTTGGCGGCCATCTTGAATTTCTCAAAATGCTAAACGGTGACACGATGTCACACCCGTCGGAATCTTTTACAGTAGGATGTCTGCTTCAAGATTCAACAAAGAAAAAAACTTTATACTCCACTGCAAGGTTTAGCTAAAAAATGGGGAATATCTGCCGGAATACTTGGCTGATTCCTCTGTTCGCCATATTCTAGCGACGTACATCTAGAACATGCGTTGTTGACGTATTTAGTATTTTGAAAGCGGTCATTACCATGGGCGTACCCAGAAATTGATTTTCATTACGCACGAGCGCCGTTGGCCCGAAAGGGGGAGCGCGAGATGGTGAATTCCCTCTCTTAAAGGGGCTCATTCTATGTTTCTATGCTTCCGAACTGTTCGGGAACTCATATTTGTGCATGGAAAAACAATTAGCAATGCATAAAAACCTCAATCTCGGCGAAAAACATCTTTCCTTTGCTATAGATCAATCCTTTACAAGCGTGTTTACACATTCTATTTTTACTTCAAAACAAGACAAGGTCAAGGTCAACGAGACACACCTCCGCGATATTAACACACCGTACAACCGGCTGTGTCGATGACTGTGACCTTATTTGCGAGGAATACGTGAACAGGTTTATTTTGTACAAGCACTGAACATTTATACGCGTATTTATCAACTATAGAATACCAAAGATCCTTTCGTTTATTTATAAAAGTAAATTCATTTGACCTACCATGCACATGACACCAGATGCCGAATCTGTCTTCGCTGACTTTCTACGCAGCCGGTTGTACGATGTGTTAAATCTCGCTGAACACAGATGACGTATCTCTGACGTAATTGATTTTTGAAGGTTGGGCATATGTAGCCGTTACAAAACAAAAACAAGGACGACCAGCATGTTATTAATTGACTTGGATTTTAATACTTAATAAAGCTCGTGGAGTGCTAACAATGGACATAAATGATCTACCCCTTCAGGTTGGTAATTTCATACGTTATTCCTGGTTTGTAATTATTGTGCCATTTGCATTTTCGACAGCCTAGCTCGTCCCCCTTTAAGGTATATGGCCCATCATTAAAAACACCACTTTCTAGCCATGGGACATGCATCAAATTACACACACTTCTAAATACACTTCAAATAAGTTGATTCACCGTGCCGGATTTCAAGATTATGCTTCAAGAAGAAAATAATTCCCAAATATCTTTTTACTCTATTTTCATATGCAAGGGAGGTAATTTATAATATTTATGTCAAATATTTCCATAATTATGCATTAATTAAAAATTCTAAACCGTTCAAAATGTTTATGTTTGTATTTGGGATGGAAATATACTCGGCAAAAGAGCTAATGCATCACTTTTTAAAATTGCATAACTTCTTTATTGTCAAAGATTTAGATTTATAATTTGGCATATGTTTATCCCACAAGTTTCTGCACTCACCCATAAAACTTTTTCTAAGTATTTACTCTTATGTGACCGTGTCATACGAAAAGGGGACCAAAAACAGTTTTTTTTCGGCTCGCGTAACTTGTAATCTATTTCAATCAATTTTGTTTGAATTGATTTTGAAAGCTGGTTTATTGTGGGATTGAAGTCTGAAAAAATCAATTCCTTATCTAACGTAACAAGGGCTGTTTGTGGACAACTTAGCCCGCATAGACGCACCTTTTTATAAGAAAATGTCAATTTTTCAAGGTCCCAGGCGAAATGTCTTGGTGGAACCTGTCTATATGTGAAATATAAAGACAGCATCTCATACAGTTCGTAAGATATGGACCGATACGTTTTTGTCTACGTAACCGACGTCGCCGTCGTCGCCAACAATGACACCAACGACACTAGTTATGTAATATTACCTCTGCGTTAAGAAATTACGCGCCCACAAAAGTGTTAAAGCCGTCTGTTTGTTTAAGGAAGGGTAACTTTGCTACACAGGGACTCTTTCGGCCAATACAAAGGGTTTGAAAGTTATGCTTGAATTTCCCATTTTTATCAAATTTCAGACTTCATTAATTTTAGAATTACGGGTGTCCTTATTAAAAGTGCAATATTTCATAACAGACTGTAGCATTTACTATGAAATTCCATAGGCTTCTTCATAAATGGTGGTAGAATTCATGTGCAAATTGTGAAATTATTCTTTTGATTCGTCAAAAATATATTAACAAAGATCTGAGTGATGCGTTAGCAGTTTTGCCGAGTATATAACACAGTTTAGGATTTACTGGTACGAGGGACGTTCAATTAATTTTGGAACTGGGGTTCTATAAGCCATAGTTATGTCGCAGTTCAATTTTAAGTTTGTTCAATCCTTAGAAGTAATCCTCTTTGTCAACCACACACTTCTGAAGTTTTGAGATCCATTACTTATATGCCAATAAATGGGCCTCTTTTGGAACACCCCGCAGACACTGGTAAATTGCACTGCATATGGAACATGATGGTCTGTATCGACGACCAGATGCTATTTTCGTCATCATGGGGAACACAATAAAGCCACAAGGGTTTAAGCCCGGCTAAAATGGTGGACGAAGACGCTGTGTAGCACGTGTCCCTTCCAGGAAGTCTTGGACAAGAGGACACCTATGGATAGCTCCGTTATCATGGAGTTGGTACATGCCTCTTTAGTCGGTACTAGACCCGCTCTTTTCGTGATATTTCTTTACTTTCGCCGACATACATTTCTTGTATGAATGACCGGCGATAGTGGTACTATTTGAAACAGTAATTTGAACAATACACCTGTTACATTTGAAAATTACCGCGTACAAAACTATAGCCACGCTGTTAAGTTTTTGGCTATTACGGACCTTATCTGATCTTTTCGCAACCATTGCTTGCTAATGACACGCCATTTGTGCTCATAAAAGTAAATTATTGTTCAATCATATGTATAAAGCTCAGAAAGCCCACATTTGTAGCATTCATTGCATTATTTCAAAATACATCTTGCCACCTTCACACGGGTGGCTCTCTGTCCTTTAGGCAGCAGGTGGGGGACCCAATGGGCATAAACCTGTCTGTGTTTCAACCCTTTAGTCAAAATCGTATAACATGTCCCCGATGAAAAACCAACTTTATCTGCTATTTCTTGCACATTGAACCATACATATTGTTCGGTCATGTCGGATTCTACAGTAACATTTGCTTTGGTACTGGCTCTACCCGGGTTGTCTGAGAGGGGGCCATCATTCAGGCCAGTTTTACTAATTCTAATTTTTATTAATTTCCTAAAAACTTATGTATATTCAACGTTCGAATGTTTATGCATCTGATAAAGTTCATTATAAACACGTAATGCAGATATGTCAAAGCCTATGCGACCTTTAATGTAGACCCGCACATCCTACTTCAGTTCGTTTTCGATTTTGCGCGCAGCGAAATAGCCAGTGTATACGACTGAACCAACCTAAAACTTCAATAACTTTTGAAAGAGGGAACGAATTTGTCTCAAATTTTGACCAAGTATAGACAGAAATTTTCCCGTCAAATAACCGCAAGCACCACTAGTTCTATAGAACCGTGAGGTATGGTGGACCATTAGTACCACTTTTAATTGAACGCCCCTCGTACTTTTCAAATTTCGCCTCTGGCTCTTTGGTTTGTAAGACTTGTTTTCGTGCATTCTAACTGCATTTTGAGACACAAAAACGGCAAAACTAACCCTATAAACGATACAAAGCAACCTACGACCTATTCGCGATTTTTTTACATTACGCACGTGCGTATTTTGCGTAATGGGCGCTACGCCCTTGATTACGGTCATCAATTCAAATTTCACTGATTTTGGTGACTAGAACGTAATACATGTACACAAGTCGCCTAGTGCACCAAATATCATTTTTCTGTTATCCATTATGACATGCAGGCCACATGAGAGTCGACAAAACACATGTGCGCTTTTCATATCACATCACTTCCAAAGAAAGAGTCTTCTAGAGACTTCTTGTGTCGCTACCTCGTTCAAACAATCAATTTGTAGGTCATTAGATGCGTTGGTACCACCACAGGACAGCCACCACAGGACTTAAAGATACATATTTACTGTTACTGTTACTTACTTATAAAGGATGGGTTGCAATAAGGGTTCAAAAAATAGATTTTCTTTAAATTCTGTGAATTGATAGGGTTACATAATATCTATAATTTGTATGTGTAAAAATTCTGATGAGGGCTAATTTTTGGAGATAATGGCTAACAAAGTGGGTGGGGTAAATTGACACGAGAAGCATTTTTTTACTTTGAAGTTTAATAACTTTTACTGTATAGATCAGATCGAAGTAAAATTTTGCACGTACTTTCAATGTACTAAGGACAGAATATTTTCGGAATAATTAATCATGTATATCAGTTTGTTGATTTTCTGTATTCGTCCTTCTGTCGACCTCAGATTTTGCTTATTTTTGATGCACTAACTTTACCAAACTATCTCTACAAACTTTATTTTTGTATGAATTGACATGATATTTTGTGAACATGATCCTTTATAATGTAGCTAGATATGTGTAAACTTTGGGTCAAATCCATTGCATAGAACCAAAGTTATTTGACCTTGACCTTCAAAGGTAATTCTAAAAAGTCACTTTTTATATTTTTCAGCTATATCTTGATATAAAAATGGTCTTATAAAGTATATTTCAATAAATAAAGTCACAGGTATAATATTCTTACTGTTTTAAATTTGTTCAATGTAAATTTTAAAGTAGAACTTGACCTTGACATACAGAACAATAATGACTTTTGAAAAGGAAATTGTCCACTTGCCCTTTACAAATCCTTGTTATTATGTGCAAAAAAGTCAGCATCAATCGTGAATTTTCCACTGAACTAAGTAATTACAACGAGGATATAATGAAAATAACTTTATTTGCTTAAAATTCACTTCATATACCAATTTTCATGATTAATTTTCACTCAAAATCTTAAAATTTAATATTTTAGAATAACCTTTGAAGGTCAAGGTCAAATAACTTTGGTTCTATGCAATGAACTTGACTCAAAGTTTACACATATCTAGCTACATCATAAAGGATCATGTTCACAAAATATCATGTCAATTCATGCAAAAATAAAGTTTGTAGAGATAGTTTGGTAAAGTTAGTGCATCAAAAATAAGCAAAATCTGAGATCGACAGAAGGACGAATACAGAAAATCAACAAACTGATATACATGATTAATTATTCCGAAAATATTCTGTCCTTAGTACATTGAAAGTATGTGCAAAATTTCACTTCGATCTGATCTATACAGAAAAAGTTATTAAACTTCAAAGTAAAAAAATGCTTCTCGTGTCAATTTACCCCACCCACTTTGTTAGCCATTATCTCCAAAAATAAGCCCTCATCAGAATTTTTACACATACAAATTAAAGATATTATGTAACCCTATCAATTCACAGAATTTAAAGAAAATGTATTTTTTGAACCCTTATTGCAACCCATCCTTTTCGGGGTAATTTGCTGTAAAAATAGCTGTGTATAATTAAAATATGGTCTTTAAATTTTCTCTGTGCAAAATTTCATCTCTGTCTGGTCTGTATTGGCTTAGATTACGACGGATTTAAACCCAATATCACATCATTTCGTAAACACTATCAACCCACTTTGAATATTTAACATACTTTTACACCGTTGCATGATTATCGATTTATGTCCTTTACTGTATGAATCTTGTATTCTGTCTTATAAAATCTATAAACGGTGCGACTACATTCTAAAAGCCAACTTCTGTGGATCATGAGGGATTTAGGCCTGCGGATACTAATGTCCATATACAGCTGAGAGATCACATGACTTATCTTTGAAATTGTTTATGAATCTAAAACTTATGAAGGGGGGCTTTAACAAAGATGCGCGTCAGTTATATTCTACCAAGGATCGATATGGGCTATTTCAAATCTCGACAGGACAATAAATTACCCCACCCACATTGAGGTACTCTTAATCTCAACTCGCCACGGGACTTCCTAACCAAGAAGTTATGTGCTTTCATTGGTCTTAAACATGATACCGAGGTAAAAAGAGTGGAAATTCTGTTCGAAAAAAACCCAACAACAACAACAAAAAAAAAAAAAAAAAAAAACTATGTGGACTCTTTCATCTATTGCAATTCCCTTCATTTCATGGTACTAAAAGAGTTAAAATTTATTCAGTAATCTCGAAGATGCATTCGACCTACGTATTACATATACTTCACACGAAAATCTCGCTTCCAAAGAATAGGAAGTATCAAAATCTAAACGCTTGGTTCTTAGCAGATGAATAGATATCAACTCAAAGGGAGATAACTCATCCACTATGCCATCAGGTGGTAATCAATGTCTTATACAGTTTTACTAACAACACATAAAATGTTGTAAAACTGGGGGTGCTATGTAATTCATGTGTCATGCACTTTGAAAATATGTTTACTCCAATTGGATGACATGTACAGGAGAACAGGAGCAATAAACATAGATATGAATGTTTTATGGTTTTGGGATGGACTAACTTTACGGGAAAAACTCAACATGCTTTTATTTCCCATTTCGTCAACTGCAAACTCTTCATCTGAATTTTTGTGTACATAAGGCTCACATGTAAGGCTCTTATGTATTATTTTATGGCGATCTAAAAGCATGTTTTTTCCTCTTACAGTTAGTCATTTTAATAAATAAAAGAAACTCGTGACCGTGTCTATTTTCCCTTTTCTCCTTAGCATGGCCTCCAAATGTACAAACAGCAACGTGTATTCAAAGTTGCATGACATTCATGTATGTATTTCACTGCATCACCAGTTTTGAAATTATGAATGGTTAATAAAACTTTATTACAAATTGATTACAACCTGATTGCATAGCGGATGCGTTGACCCACCCTTTTTGTTTTATCTTCTAATTCAATGCTCCGTTCAAGTTGACATTTTGCGTACATAATGTCAATATGTTAGAGGTCAAGTGTGGCGAAAAAGAAGCAAATCGAGCTGGGTCACAGAATTTGTAAACAGACTACTTACTTCAACCTTGGTTGCCAAACAAGAACGTCCGCGGTGGATCCTATGTTACATTTAGCACAGTGAATGTTGGCATAATTCTTCTGACTATCTGGATCATATACCGGAATGTTGTCATAAACTCCCGAGTCGTTCGTATGTGCTGCGTTCTCACATTTCTGCTTCGTTGTTTCATCGGAATACTCCAAACATGTATTTACAAATTCATTTTCTGGATTAAAATATACACTTTTTGGTTTTCCTCTATAGAGTGTATTTCTGCAGACAGTATCATTAAGTCCGGAACTATACGGTGTGACGACATCAGAAACGTGGGAACTTCTTGGACAACAAGAATGCTGTTCTACACAGGACGCGTCACACGAACACTCTACACAGCAGTATAAAGATCGGTTTGAGGCGGCCGGACTTCCATCTGTGTCGTTTTGACAATCTTTAAAGTTCGAACAGATAGTGGATAGATAATTCGAAACATCCGGAAACGTAGGTAAGTGGCTTTGAATGCCTTCAATTCCAAACATCAACGTTAATGACGCTAATATAGTCAGAGAAGCACTCACATGTAAACAAGCCATTCCTCTGAATCTTTGAACGAAATAAAATCACTTTGGACGAACTACGTATAACGTGTCGGTTTATTTCATAAGTTGCAAAGTATACAAAGACAATTATTATAAGACTTGAGAAAGGGGCTGTACTCTAATAATCGCGTCACAGCACGTCAAAAAGAGCTTTACTCTTTCCATAATGACAAAAAGGGCTAAGCTACTGGTAATCAGCATTTTCTTCTCTTGTCTTAATATTTTGTCAAGCATTTTTCTATAAAGGGTGTAGATCTAAAAACGATCAGCTGGTGGAGAAATTTATATATATAAGTTAAAATGAAATTTAGAATTATTGAATAAAGAAATAACAATACTTCAGTATGGTCTAACTTTGCATAGGTGAGATTTGTATCTGTCACACTGACTTTTTTATTGCTTCAATAGGATCACATCTTTTTTTCATGGTTGTTCACCTATGAAAAATAACGTTGAGAGTAGTTAACATACAAGAAATATAAGAAAGAAAACCACACATACTAACGGTCTGATTAGTACCTTTAACATTTGTTTTCATTTTTACTAAGCCTAAGGACCTTATTGGGATGACGTGATACTTATAAAAATATTTGCGGCTCTGTTTCTGATTTCAATAACAATCTCTTTGGGCTTGGTTTCATTTACATTTATTGATGCGGTCACGTTTCTGGTGTTATAAAATGGCATACGATTTATGAATCGTAACGTTGATTGTAATAAAAAAAAAACATTGACGATCATTTACCGACAGTGTAAACACTTTCTTTCCTTTTTGTCATGCTTTTCCAAAGATATTTTATTTTGAAAGAAATTGTAATCATCATTTATGTATTAAAGTGACATTTCACATTTATTTTTTCATAATTTACTTTTACTTCTATCTGAAAGAACATATTTTCTTATGGAAATTCTGAAAATTTCAAGCCAAAATATTGCACCGTTTACGAGAATTATATATTTTTGTGCTAAAATTAGACAAATTGTTGTGGACAACAGTTCAGATTTATATGGAATTTGCCATTTCTGTCTCAACTTTAAAGGCCTATTTTTCGCTTACAAATAACAACTTCAAAAAACTGACAGCATTTCTACGCATTAGAATAACCAATCTTTGCATCAAGACATACTTTTAAAAAATGAAATCAGAATGAAGTGTCCCTTTAAATGTTGATTTCAGGGCTATTATAGCCATTCATTATCGAGAAGAAATTGTGCGGTTATCAGCCCTAAATTCACGTGCTGTTCAAGCATAAGATATCCTCGATGTGAGCTGTCTAAATAAACAATTGTCCCTTTTAACGCAAAACCCTCACCGTCTTATGTTAAATGAACGACGCTCGCCTTTGGCACCAAATTATGACGTAACGTCGTTTTGCGTTCTGAAAATTCATCAGATTGAATTCAAACAGCATTGGCGGATATTTTTTCTATTACTTCGTTCTTTTATTCGCACGTAACAAGAGTTGTCGTTGTAATTTTATGTTATTATGCATTAATAGTGTTGTCCACCTATTTTTCGGTCGTTTTAATTCGTAGAGGCCCAGAAAATACAAAAATGACCATCGTGCTTCTCTGCGAATGTTGACGACCTAAAAACGTGAATTAACCCTAATTCAATGATCTTCTATGAAAATTGATTCTTCGTAATAAATATATACAGTTTGTCATAAAAGGGTGACAAGTATTCCACTTCGAAAGCAATATCGTGATCTTTATTAAACTGGAAGGTTATCCAGGGTCAACTTTTCTAGGCTTCTGTTTAGTTCTTGCGAACCTAAATTCACGCTTAACAACCTGTCCTTTTTATTATTTTCCTGGTATTTAAACTACATGGATTGGGGAACCAAGGTATTGATTAGGGCTGATACGGGTACAAAATTTCTGCTCGGGAACCCGTCTAACAGTTGCCCGTGGATATCCGGGCACCCGCACAAATGGATAATTCTTGAATTTAAATAGCTAAATCCAATTGGAGTAAAGGAGCAATCCACTAACGGTAACATCGTGACCGAGTCAACTCGCCTGCATGTTCTCATTGGTGGATTTCCAAATGTTAACGAGTCCCCTATCTATGTGATCCTCGGCAACATCATGTGCATTATTTTCGTCATTTAAGTTTTTGAATGTCTAGATATGTTGAATTATTGCTATAGGATTAAAGCCAAAATTATCCATCGGGGTAACGGGTAGTACCCAGGTACAATCAGTCCCCCGTCCGCGGGTACTTGGGTACTCGTTTCAGCCCTAGTATTGATAGACTTTCCCCAATACCATGCTCGTTCTCGTATTATCTCTTGGCAGCTTTAATGATGTTAAAATGATTCGTATTCTATTTCTCCTTGCAATGGTAACTTCAATATCACTGACATGTCGCTGACGCCAGCGTCAATGAATGACGCAAGCTCCAATCTTGCTGGTTTAAAAAGCGCTGGAACCAAACTTCTGATTCTAAACCAACTTGGATAGTGAAGCAGGACTTCAGATAACTGTAAGAAAGTATCACAGACATAGAATACCATTTAAGTCTAAATACTGGTCACGTAAATACAAGTTGTTAATATTATTTTGATGCTACCAGGGTGCTGTTCTCAAACGAACTGATTCTCGGTAATATGCCAAATATGTCATTAAAACGGTCCTGAACCCCCCTTCGATCGCACCCTGTTTTTTAAGCAAATGACTTAAATATAAAGTATTACCATGGAGAACAGACCTCAGCCACCTCTTACAGGTCACTCGTTAAAATTATATTATGCATCATATTATGTTTATATATGTATGATTACAACCTCGGCCGAAGGCCTACATTAATTAAGTTATGTTAAATATGTTATGTACATACACAAATATTTTAAAGTGTATTCTTACTTTGTCGAGCGAGGATCATATGAAATTTGTAATACTACCTAAAACTAAAATAATGCGACTATGTTGTCGAACTAAAACCTAACCCCAAAAAGGCTAGATATACAAATAAAATTATCTACAGTACTGCTGGAGAAAGCTTTTTACAAAGAAATAACTGAGCCATGATTTGGAAGAATATTCTTTATAGCTTTTGCATAGCCTCTCCACGACCTAAAGATATTATCCGAAAGAGATCAGTATGGGTCCAAAGTCAGACACCTTTTAGGTTAAAGCTGATCTTGAAAAATGGTTTTCACTAATGCTATCTATAAGGAACCTTTTTCCAAATCATGTCTCAATACTAGCCCAGTGAATGAACACGACCAAAGCCAACGCTAAAAGCCCTTTCACAGATAGCTGACTGTAAGTTGAACGAGATTTTAAGGTGGTTTGATTTGAAATCTGTTACTTTCTTTTGTTATGATCTAGATGTCATTTACATGCAGGACGAAAAACTTGTAGTAGCGGGCATGTTGAGTTGGTCATATTTAAGGTTTACAGACCCTGAAAGTATCACCACTTTCTAGCCGTACGAAATGCATCAAATAACACACACTTGTAAATACACTTCACCTAAGTTGATTCACTGTGCCAGATTTCAAGATTATGCTTCAAGAAGAAAATAATTGACGCAATATTATTTTACTCTATATACATATGCAAGGGAGGTAATTTTGAACTTTTTTGTAAAATATTTCCATAAGAATGCATTAGTTCAAAATTCTAAACCGTGCAAAATGCTTATGTTTGTATTTGGAATGGAAATGTAGCACAGTTTAGGAATAAATTGCACTTTTCAAATTTTGCCTCTGGCTCTTTGGTGCTTTTGAGGGGTTGGATACCTTAAATGAACCGAAGGAGGAATTAGTTCCCCACTTAGCCATAAATGAACTGAACTTAATTGAGCATCTTCCTATATAAAGCCAGAGGGATACGCTCATCCAAAGAAATGCACTTTGGAAGATTAGAATCTTCAGGATTTAAAGAATACTGTGAATACAGTATGGCCGAAGAAAAAATCATAATGTGTACCAAATGTTAAATCATATTGGAACTTAAGAGATGGGATTTGGTGAATAGACGGAATATCATTTAAGGATGTGGTAGCGTTTTGGTTAAACTTTTTTTGGCTTTCAAACTTCTCATGCAGAAAGGTAATTATATGGCGTAAATGAAAGTAACTGCATTTGTAAAATCGTTTGGCAAGGGTACCAAAGTCGTTTTTAGACATGAAAAATAAAATAGACTCCTGGACACATTTAGTCAAATCACGAATCACCTCGTTCGTATTCAAGTAGGCTTATGCCATTGGAGATTCCTTTTGAATATGCAAAAGGGGGAATGCATGGTGGCTGATTTATCCCATTTCGCATCTTCGCCTGGCGCCACGCCACACAAAGCACGACAACACGCCAAAGCAGTAATCTGTCGTACTTTCGTCTTTTCGCCTTGAAGGGCGAAAGGTCGCCATGCGAAAACACTAAACATTGAAAGCGGCGACCTTTTTGTTTTAGTATAGCGGGGAGAAAGGTCGCTATGCGAAAAAACGAAGCATAGAATTTTCGCGTTCTAGTTCTGCATGCGCACTTTATACGTTACATTAAGTGCACATGCGGAACTGGAACGTGAAAAGCACGCCACATTCAATGTTTCGTGTTTTCGTATGCACTGGTGGTGAACTCGGCCAAAGCGTGGGACGTTTTTTCGCGATCATTATATTCCGTCGGTGTTGTTATAAAATATCGTAACTACGGCTTCGATAAAGCCGTAGTTACGAGATTTTATAACAACACCGACGATTTGTCAATACATATCGGTAAACCCGGTCTGTTTTTAGAACAAATTCATTGTTATTAGAAAAAAACTATCCAATCAGATCTTTAAACTCACATTTAAACGCAAAATATCTATACCTTGTTGTAGCGAAAATCGTCCATCGCTTTGGCCGAGTTCACCACCAGTGGTATGGCAACCTTTATGTAATGCCTGTCAAGAGATATTCGGCAACCTTTATGTAATGCCTGTCAAGAGATATTCGGCAACCTTTATGTAATGCCTGTCAAGAGATATTCGGCAACCTTTATGTAATGCTTGTCAAGAGATATTCGGCAACCTTTATGTAATGCCTGTCAAGAGATATTCGACAACCTTTATGTAATGCCTGTCAAGAGATATTCGGCAACCTTTATGTAATGCCTGTCAAGAGATATTCGGCAACCTTTATGTAATGCCTGTCAAGAGATATTCGGCAACCTTTATGTAATGCCTGTCAAGAGATATTCGGCAACCTTTATGTAATGCCTGTCAAGAGATATTCGGCAACCTTTATGTAATGCCTGTCAAGAGATATTCGGCAACCTTTATGTAATGCCTGTCAAGAGATATTCGGCAACCTTTATGTAATGCCTGTCAAGAGATATTCGGCAACCTTTATGTAATGCCTGTCAAGAGATATTCGGCAACCTTTATGTAATGCCTGTCAAGAGATATTCGGCAACCTTTATGTAATGCCTGTCAAGAGATATTCGGCAACCTTTATGTAATGCCTGTCAAGAGATATTCGGCAACCTTTATGTAATGCCTGTCAAGAGATATTCGGCAACCTTTATGTAATGCCTGTCAAGAGATATTCGGCAACCTTTATGTAATGCCTGTCAAGAGATATTCGGCAACCTTTATGTAATGCCTGTCAAGAGATATTCGGCAACCTTTATGTAATGCCTGTCAAGAGGTATTCGGCAACCTTTATGTAATGCCTGTCAAGAGGTATTCGGCAACCTTTATGTAATGCCTGTCAAGAGATATTCGGCAACCTTTATGTAATGCCTGTCAAGAGATATTCGACAACCTTTATGTAATGCCTGTCAAGAGATATTCTCTATGATGTACTCGGAGTAGTTATTAACCCTTTCCCAAACGCCAAATTTTTAGGGTGATCCTTTTCAAAAACTGCCACAAATGACAAAATGGATGTTACTAAAGATAGAATTTGTGTAAAATATGGCATAGAAAATATTGAGACAAAAGGAGAAACTGCTGGTTATCAGCAGTTTCTTCTTTTGTTTCAATGTTTTCCCAAGCCTATTCTCTTAGGGATGTCAAAACCAGGTCTTGTTTGGGAAAGGGTTAAGTAGTTATAAGTTTTGCGTAGTGTACATTGTTGGATATAATAGACGTGGAATTAAAACTCAACATACCATATGCGTACAAACAGACTAGTAGATGCGTTTATTTGTTCAATTAGTGTCTGCTAAAGCAATATACGCCCAGTCACAGTTTGAGAATTGTTAAGAACTAAAACTAATAACAAAGATGAAAGTTACATTGCTACAGTATAACTTTTCATAGAATCAAAATAAGCGAACCAATGTTATGTTTATGTATATCACAACAACACAAAGTCCGATGAATACTTTATTACATGTATGATTTGGATTGATCAACTTGCATTTTTACAAGGGGTCGTCTCAAACTAATCTGGCTGGTGTAATGCTGGTAGAACACATGTTTTTTTAAACTTTCATCCTTAGTGAGTGTTAGTTCTTTTACATTACAGAAATGAATCTTAGATTTCAAATATCTATTAATTTGTAAAAAAATTCGGACTGATTCGATTTCAAACTAGATCAATTCGACTCTGAACCTGATACTTGTATTACCAGTTTGTCTTGTATCTTGTGAGGTGTCAATATACGTCGCAGAGGGGTAATGGACTTTAATTGAATCCGATGGTAAATATAAAACACGCAATTAGATCCACCAGAGAAAATACCGATCGGGTTCCCGAAGCATTCACTTGAGTCACTCGGTCATTTACCGCCTGGCTACAAATACGTACTGCGGAGGAGTTAGTGGTCTTGAACTGATCAAAAGGAAACAAAAGTTCCATATTTTTGTAGTCGATTGTCAACCCATCAGGCACGCGCATAAAATCGTCAGTTAACTCGTAAATGTGGGCTGTGCAATCGATAAAATCGGTCTTGAATGTATCGGGAAGGCATTGTATATTGAATGTATTATCAATATGTCCTAAAATTACCGTGTTGTCATATGGATTCAGGAATAAATAATGCGATGGTCGGCCATCTTTAAAGTAGGTAAATTCTGCATATGTGGTTGTTATCGTCTCCTCTGTATCATCAAATTGCAGCATGCCTTGATCAAAAGTTTTAGGTCCTAGTAGAGTAAACTTCGTTTTATTCACTGACAATATGTAACCTTTGTGTAGTTCCGAGTATGTCTGGTAAGCTTCGTGCGGGTCTTCATTACGTATAGAAGAAAATATCATCAAATAGACACCCGGGACCGTGATATTATCTGGTGATATACTTTGTGATAGGTTAGTAGAATGTCCTACAATGTCGGTTTGGTAATAAATCCCGATAGTGCAGGTGGTCATATCTTGACCATACCGAATGACTGGGAATATTTCATTTACTAACGGCAGTACGTCTTCAAACTGTATTATTGTGTCGAATTTCAAGTAGTATGGGTGAAGCATGACAGCGTTGGTCATTGACTGGTGAAATAGTTGACATGTCGATGTTATAACGTCAAAATAATATGGAGGAGAGCAAAGCAGTTGTTTACACTGTTCCTGTAAAATATAAATGAATATCTTTAGTCCACCCCTATTGAGATCCACGCGACGTCGGCATTATTTGGACGACGTCTAAACCTGAATACGTCCAGAAACGAAACGAATGTTAACGACGTCGCACGAAAACTCTCATGTCGCGTGGAACGCATGAACCCATATTAACGTGAAATGAGATCCATAGCTTTGATTTAATATGATAAATATTACACGATCTGACCTTGATAAACCATAATGTCACAAAACGTTTTGCCAAATATTTACAAGTAGATAAAAATGATGAATTAAAGGCTTAGGTTGCACTGGAAGAAAATTTCCATGAACTCAGTTTTAAAATACAATATTCACAAAATGAATGGTCCGTTAGGATTCAGACTTTTCGACAACAGATGTCCCCTCTGTGTATCTATACTGTGCAAAAAAAGTTTAGCACGTTTTGAAACCAATTAATATTTCAGTATCAGATTATTATTCAAAAATAGTGCTGTAAAGTCGTCCCGATTGAAAACCATCACAAACACAGAGTGTGTGCGGAATGAACAATCAGGATATTGGACAAAATCCAGATAAGCATAAGTCACGTGCGTCGCGTGTGCAGTGTCATCGATATTGTCTAGCTTGTCCAAAAACACACGATTACACAGATCTTTTAGCAGAATCAATTTAACTGTTACAACTTCTTTGAAATTGTTAATTGGAAGGCGATAAATAATGACGCTAGATCAACGTCAGAGAGCTCTATGCATGCTCCAATGAGGCATGCCCGTTAATGGCGTCGCTTTGCATTTCAATAGGCATGAACCGACAATCAGACGCCTACGGTACAGAATTGGTGCAGGTTTGGCCGCGAATGATCGACATAAATCTTACAAATCGCGTTAAATGACGTTTAAAGAGGATAGTTTCATAGTGACGTCCTGACGGCGTAACAGATTTCAGTCTAGTAAGAATTTCATGTCTGACCCCTATGCTCTTTAATGTAAGATATCGAGTTTACGTTAAGGAGTTTTGACACAAATTCTTCAGGAAATGTCAGCAAAATGAATGCACAGTCAAAGTATTGTTTTCCTTTTAAAGATTGCACTATAGTTTTTAACTGGGAACCAACATTTTCCGAGTGTGCTAAACTTTCTTTGTACAGTATATTTGTAGTAAAATATTATTGAAAAATTTACGTCCCATGAAAACGCCCTTATGGAAACCCTTTCTGTCACAAACGTCTTAGTGCAAATAAATAACGATTGCTTTTGACTCCATTTTATCATGTAACGTCATTTACGTACATCACACACAACAAAATAAACCCAACCAAACTTATAAGTACTCCGTTTACTATTATGCGCAAAATTTTCCCCGGGAAAATAATAACAAAAGTCAAAAGTATATATTTTTTCCGGACTTCATTACTTGACCGATATCATTTTCATTTTATAAAATTATTGTGCAAAATGGTCCTTTCCGACCAACCAAAGAAAATTGAGGTATACCTCCTGCGTTTCATACACGAATCACACGTGCTTAATTTACACTTTATTCTTTTATGGATCGACATGCCAATCATAAAAGATAAAAATGCTTCAGAAATCACTACAATAACGACCCATAACAATTGGTGTTCAAGCGTAGGTAATATTCTTATACCCGCTTATCCAGTCGTTATCAACAAATTTGATACAAAATGGCGTTTATTACTCTCAAACATGAACTTTTTTGTTACATTCGTGCCATTATTCAACAGAAATGCAGCTCGTATCATAACTGAACACGCAATTGCTATCACCTGACTTGTGGTCGAGTACAGACAAACCGGAAGTGCTTCCAACATACCAAGACAGCCACGTCATAAGAAATAAAACTGGAATTAGGACCATAGCATTGTCCTGTCTCGCCTACCTGAGCTGAAGCGCCCAGTGACAGTCACAGAAAGGGATATATAATGCTATCAAGGGAGACTATTCAGTGTCCAAACTATCCGATAATGGCTCAATTTATCATGTCTATTTACAAATTTGCAAATACCATGACCTCACAATTAACTTGTTCATGTTCGGTTGGCAAATACTAGTATGCATTAAATTTGCAGATTGTGAAAAAAGCGTTTTACAGACTCACGCTTTCTCTCAATCAATTTAACGGATATGAAAGACAGAAATTACAACTGAAAAGACATCGGATTTTACTGCAGAAACTAATAAAACAACTTTGACATCTTCTTTAGCGATTTTTGTGACGGGGCAATAATTATTAAATCCAATAATTATCTAGGTTTATGCCCAAACACTTGATTGGACTGCATAGGTTACTCTCAAAATAGAGCGGATGGAGTAAGACGAATTAAGTGCGACCCTAGTTTCCTGAATTGGTTGTCAAAGGATGGGTTGCAACAAGGGCTCAAAATTGCTCAAAGAATATATTTCCTTTAAATTTTGTGAATCGATAGGGTTACATAATATCTTTAATTTGTATGTGTAAAAAATCTGATGAGGGCTTATTTTTGGAGATAATGGCTAACAAAGTGGGTGGGGTAAATTGACATGAGAAGCAAATTTGTACTTTGAAGTTACGAGGGTTGTTTGATAAATTCGCGGAATTTGTTTCTAAAATGTTTATTTTGCGTTCAAAAATAATGAAATTGTATACAAGTAAAGATAATCATGTCATACATTAGGGGGTACAAGGACAATAAATTTCATCTACTCTAATGCCCTTTTTTCTGTCTCCATAGCAACCGATATACTTGACGTTGCCTTTGGGCAGTTAATAATTGAGCAAGCCAAAATCGTGCTAGACCACCATAAGTGTGTGCACTAGTACTATGGAAATTATGTGTACTTTGGGTTGGCATTAGGTAGCCATTTTCTGAAAATTTGTCATTTCCGTTTTAAAAGTTGACATGTACACAGCTTTTGAAGATCACGTCGTAAGAAATCCGTCGAAGAAAACTGACGTCATCGTATGACCAGATCCGCGTTCTTTAGAGCGAGATTTCTTGAGATATCTTGAGATTTCTTAAAATGTTTTAGGATAAAGCGCTCTTTTGATCAAGATTTTTAAGACGATCACTGGGAGCCGCCATTGCTCCATACTTCTTTTGGAATCCCTCGGTAAATTCTGTAGAATTTATATGGGAAAGAATTGACCGAGTTGTTCCGAATGATCCATGATTCATAAACCGCGGAGTTCTGAATGCTCCTTACTTCATACAAATGACGTCATGATGACGTCATTTGTATGAAGTGTGGAACATTCGGAACACCTCGCTTAAAATCTCCGTCTCAAAAACGCTGTATCAAAAACATCTTAAGAAATCTTAAAAATATCGCTCTAAAGAACGCACCTCTGGATTCGCGCTACGTCGTGAGGTTTTGTGTTGGATGAGAGATATCGCATACAAATTACATTGAGAAAGATTGGGAGTCGATTATAATGATGGTATGTGGAAAATCATTTCTATTCAAGTGACATGGACGTTTCAAGACAGAGATAACATCGATGTATGATGATGACTGGCCAGATAGACCAAACTTTTTGGTCAGTCAGAGTACAACTGCATATGAATGAAAGCTTGTAAGGGCAAATAAGAGTTGGACTTTACTAACTATTGCTTATTTTTTATTTGCTTATTTTTGATGTACTGACTTTACGAAACTATCGCTACGACCTTTATTTTTGTATGAATTGACATGATATTTTGTTCTATGCAATGGATTTGACCCAGAGTTTAGAAACATTTAGTTACATCTTCTAGGATCATGTTCGCAAAATATCATACCAATTCATACAAAAACAAAGGTCGCAGAATTTCGTAAAACTAGTGCATCAAAAATAAGCAAAATCTGAGATTGAGAGTAGAACAAATACAGAAAATCAACAAACTGATATACATGATTAATAATTTTAAAATCATCTTTCCTTAGTACATTGAAATTACATGCAATATTTCAGTTCGATCTGGTCTATACCGAAAAAGTTATATCACTTCAAAGTACAAAATTGCTTTTCATATCAATTTACCCCACCCACTTTGTTAGCCATTATCTCCAAAAATAAGCCCTCATCAGATTTTTTACACATACAAATTAAAGATATTATGTAACCCTACCAATTCACAGAATTTAAAGAAAATATATATTTTCATTAACGTAGCCAATCTACAGGGATTGCTGCTGAACACCAACTACCTGATCAGCCGCTTATAACGAGCTGACGTCAAGATATACGTCAACGTCACTTACGTAATTGATTTATAACTACGTTTTCAACCGCAATTGTAATACAAATATGTTGCTACTGATAAACTCGTGCCATAACAGTGAATTAACGAAATAAAATATTGCGGTTTTCACTACAGGCGATTTTGCCCGTGACATGTCGTTACAGAAAGTCATCGTTAGATCAGTGTGTGTTTGGCAAAGACATGCTGAAAAAACGGACACCAAAACTTGAATACTCTCCAGCAATATATGGTACATAATTCAAGTCCAAACGAATAATGAATTTTTTCAAACTCAAGGATCAACGAGGTCACGACTGAGGAACGTTTTTTATACTCAGAGCGGAATTACTCATTATTGAGTAGAGAAAACTGTCAAAATCCTCACACCACCTCTCTTTAGATGGCTATATATCAGCCATTGAATTGAATTTTTGTCTGAAATTTTCAGGACATGTTTTGAAGATGTCAAGTCAGTATAGTTACGCTCACATAGATCTAGATGTAAAATGTGGCAATAGTTAGATCTAAAACATATTTTATATTGCAATCTTATACGTTCAAAGTTAAACGAGAATCGATACAAATATTTTGGTTTATTTTGGGTAGGATAGCTGTATTGAAAATGTATTCATAGAAGCAATTTACACACTTGGATTGTCACATTTACCTACCCGATTCCCCTATATCTGATTATAGGTATGGTCCCTAATTAGTAAAAGATTTCGTTTCGTTTATACCCAATAACGCCAGCAGTGTTTCACATTCAATAATATCACGGTGGGGATTGTGCATGATGGGATGGATAACGAATACGAAGTATACGGACAAAATTTGCCTCGCTTCAGGTAAGACATTGTGCAATAATTTTCTTATTTCTGCTCCAATTTTCAAGCGGTTTGTTGCGTGTACCCCGCATTAGTGAGCTCTTTCCTCGGATATATGACTTGTTTGTAGAATCTTTGTACTTTGTCCAAATATCGATCCCAACCGACCAGAAAAATGACAAAAAAATTAGGCCCTTTTTCTAGTCGGTTGGGATCGGTTTTTGAGAAAAGTACAGGGAAGTTCCAGATAAATAATACATCTGAGAAAAGGGCTCAGTAAGACGGAGTAGGCCTACATGCAACAAACCGCATGAAATTTGACGCAGAAATAAGAAAGTTATTGCACAAATTCTTACCTGAAGCGTGGTTAATTTGGCCGTAGTCGTTACCATTTCGCTTTCTGGTCGGTTGGGACAATATGTCGGAAAAAGTATCATGAGTTATCTAATATGTCATACATCCGATGAAAGAGCTCGATAAGGCGGGGTACATGCAGCAAACCGCTTGAAAATTGATACAGAAATAACAGAGTTATTGCAAAATGTCTTACCCGAAGCGAGGCGAGTTGGCATCAAATTTTGTGCAAAAAGTAGACTGAGTTTACCGTTATGTTTTGATAAACCGTCGATGTTGTTATAACATCTCGTAACTACGGTTTGGTTCAAGTCGTAGTTACGAGATTTTATAACAACACCAACGAAATACTGTTTATTTGTCCGAAATTACGTCACGGTTTACTTGATAAAATCGTTCCCTATTGTCGGTAGTCGTTATCCATCCCATCATGTACAATCCCCACCGTGAATATGTACTTGACCAATATCGTGGCCTCGCTTGTAAATTGAGTCTTTTCGTAATTCCGGTAATACAGAGTTGTCGTTCCTGCGGGACGGTATCACGGTACGGAAACTACAGAGACAGAGCCATTGGCTCTGCCGCTTAAATCCTCTGGGGCGCTTCCGGTCATATTTGGCTCTGTCTCTGGGGTCGCAATTTTTTGACAAAAACAGGTGAGTGTTCAACTTTGTTGTTCATTTATTTTCTTCTGGTGCTTAAAATCGCAAAACCGGGAATGTCATGCTCCCCTAAGACCATTTATCTGCCTATTCTAATTCTGTGGGCTTCAAAGTCGGCAGGGTTTTCACAGGATCAATGTCGTCGTGGGTCGACCCTATGTGATTTTTTCTTGTTAACATCATGTATTCATGTACATTTCAACGGTAAATAGCCAATTGCTGCAGCCAAAACATGTGATATACTAATCGAGGGATAATCTCGATCAGACATTGCTTTCCCATGTAACAAAACCTTAGAAATGATTGGCAAACGTACAGTGTAAGCAATTTCTATCGGTGGCTCTGTCTCTGGCGGCTGGCTCTGTCTCTGGCGGCTGGCTCTGTCTCTGCGTGCTTGGTGAAAAAATATCTAACACAAAATTCGTGTCGAAGTAATTTACTCACACACTGAATAGATCATATTGTGTATGACGAATGGTTCAGTCACCGATTAAACCCTTTGCAAAACATCGAACATTCAGCGTTGTCCAATTGCAAAGCTACAATTAAACAATGTCCTTTGAATGATCAAAGATCAACGAGTCTAAATTGACGGGGGAAGAGGGATCTCGATTTATGTAAATGTGTGACTCGGAACCGAACATCCTGTGATAAAGACATCGTACTATCTGGAGACAGCTACTGAACTCTCACGGCCATCGCACAAAATGTGCCATTGATGTCATTCGCTTTTATTCATTGGGAAACATGCTTCTCTTCCAATTTACATGTATTGGAATATACACTAACCTTTCGTCACGGCTCATGATTCTATGAAGTACTGTACTTAAGGCGACAAACAGGGTGTTGACAAAGAAACAATTACACGATGGGTAATCCACGTGATTTGGGGAAGGGTCCACACCGAAAAATTGTTGGTTTCAAGTATATTTTGTTCTATATCTCTGTTTAAAGTCTACGTATTTTGACGAGAAATTGCACCATACGCGCCTTTGAGAGGGTCATTCCTGAACCTCTTTATGCATGGAATTCCATAGTTTCATTAAAATGCAACCAAAAACATTCATTTTGAATGTTTGGAGAAACCATGGGATTTGATGCGGAGTGAGTTAGAACCGGGGAATGTCCCTCTCAATGACGCGCGTGCGGTGCACTTTATTTCGTCAAAATCCGTCGAGTATTAGCTGAGAAAATACACAAAACAGACTTGAAGCAGACGATTTTTCGATGTGAACGCTTCCGAAAAGTCAGGGGCCTGTTTCATCAAAACATTTAAGAAGTAATTTTGACTAAACGATGTCTTGAATATCGGTTAAAACAACAATCGCATAATCCAGGGGCTCGTATTTTCAACGATCTTACGACCAAGTTTTTGTATAAAATGTGTAACAAAACATCTGAGTGCACGAGAAATCAGATTGGACCAATCAGGTTTGTTGTTACAAGTAACTGCGCAAAAATTAAGCGTACGAGCGTTGATAATACGGGCCCCAGGTCTTGATAAATTGGCGATACGCGCTTCTTGTCCTAAACTTGTCGTAAGTCATCGGTAAGACAAAAATACGTCTATAAAATGAAATTGGCCCCTGTTTTTTTTTTATTTTGCACCAATATATCCGACATCTTTCCATTTAATCTTTCCCAAGCAAGACATTTTTTCTGGTGCATTGCGAGAAAAGAAAATGGCTCATAACCGGCATTTTCATATTTTTTCTCACAGATTTCAATGATGATGGAGCTATGCGCAGATACATACATTTCTCTCTCATGAGGGGGGGGGGGGCATCTGCATCCTTGCATGTCTGCACATCATTTTGAATTGGAGCAGTCCTAAATAAGATGTAAACGGAGAGCATGGGGTTGGGATGATAAAGCATTTCAGTAAAAAAACGCGTAATAGAGGAAAACGAATACACATTTTGTATGCTCGAACCCCATCATAGAAATCCCGGATCCGATATATAGTTTCACTTGCTTCTTTTGCATACTTAATGCCAAGCTTTCGTGAGAAAGTGCATATTAATTATATAAACGCGGTTTTTTCTTAAAACATTTCTAATCTGCAGCCAGCCACACCACCACCACCATCATCATCATCATCATCATCGATTCGTTCATCATCTGGCGTGCTAGTTCGCACAGAATCTCTCAACTACTCCAACGCACTAAACAATAGGCTGATATGCATGTTCTATTTAAAAGTTTGCACTTGAAACTTGTTACAAGTTTGCACTTTGTGAATCATTATTCTAATGCTGACACAAGCTCCTCAATCAATCTAATGTATACCATGTTTAAGAAAACGACAAATAATATTTGCGAAGCATAAACCGAAACGACTAGCAAGTTTTTCAGCCTTTGCTTTGTTGGGTGGTACAAATTAAACACTAAATATTGCTCAAAATGAGGACGTGGTCACTAGGCTAACAGTACATAAAGCGAATGCGTCGCGTGGTTTTATTTGAGTTCGTGTGTAATGATAAGCGAAATCTCCTTAAAAGATAAACCCTTGGCCTACATAAGTCATCGGGCACAACCGGCTAAAAACTAATATTAACCGACAGTTCAAAGCGGAGCCAGCCGCCAGAGACACCGATAGAAATTGCTCAAACTAGACGTTTGCCAACTTATTTTCCAGAATACACCCCGCTTTTTGCGACAGTGTATTTTGGCATATAAGCAAACTTAACCCTAAATATCTAAAACCCTGCAGAAATGTTATTAAAATGATATCAAGGATAGGAATGTATAGCGAGGAAAAGTTATGTTCAAAATGTGGCATCTTGTATGATGATGATATTTCCCACTGTTTAATGACTTGTCATAGTTTAAATGAGGTTAGACTTAGGTTGTATGACACTATTCTACAAAGCTATGGTCAAGAATGTTACTCGGTCTTTACTTCTGCTTCGGATGATCAGAAAATTTGCATCTTACTTGGCGCTCCAGATCCTGAATTTCTATGTACTTTAAAGTCTACTCATATTGCTTTCGTGACGTCTGTTTTGTGTCACGTCAGCAATATGTGGACCACATTTAACCGCTGAACTGCATATGGTGGACTGCGTTCAAACGCGCGGCAACTACAACTTGTACATGTTGGGGTTGCGGCGAGTTTGTATGCGTACGTTAAATACGTTATAGTTAAAAAAACAACAACAACAAACATATTTTGTATAATAGTGTTCATGATGGCGTACTTGCTATTCCGTAATTTTGTTGTAAATATTTGTACTTTGTTTTCCTGTTCTTCTTTCCCTATGTTAATTCATGCGTCTGTAAATCTTCATGTAACAAAATGGAGGAAATAAAGATATGAATAAAGATATGAATGAATATAGTTTCACTTGCTTCTTTTGCATACTTAATGCCAAGCTTTCGTGAGAAAGTGCATATTAATTATATAAACGCGGTTTTTTCTTAAAACATTTCTAATCTGCAGCCAGCCACACCACCACCACCATCATCATCATCATCATCATCGATTCGTTCATCATCTGGCGTGCTAGTTCGCACAGAATCTCTCAACTACTCCAACGCACTAAACAATAGGCTGATATGCATGTTCTATTTAAAAGTTTGCACTTGAAACTTGTTACAAGTTTGCACTTTGTGAATCATTATTCTAATGCTGACACAAGCTCCTCAATCAATCTAATGTATACCATGTTTAAGAAAACGACAAATAATATTTGCGAAGCATAAACCGAAACGACTAGCAAGTTTTTCAGCCTTTGCTTTGTTGGGTGGTACAAATTAAACACTAAATATTGCTCAAAATGAGGACGTGGTCACTAGGCTAACAGTACATAAAGCGAATGCGTCGCGTGGTTTTATTTGAGTTCGTGTGTAATGATAAGCGAAATCTCCTTAAAAGATAAACCCTTGGCCTACATAAGTCATCGGGCACAACCGGCTAAAAACTAATATTAACCGACAGTTCAAAGCGGAGCCAGCCGCCAGAGACACCGATAGAAATTGCTCAAACTAGACGTTTGCCAATCATTTCTAAGGTTTTGTTACATGGGAAAGCAATGTCTGATCGAGATTATCCCTCGATTAGTATATCACATGTTTTGGCTGCAGCAATTGGCTATTTACCGTTGAAATGTACATGAATACATGATGTAAACAAGAAAAAATCACATAGGGTCGACCCACGACGACAATGATCCTGTGAAAACCCTGCCGACTTTGAAGCCCACAGAATTAGAACAGGCATATTAATGGTCTTAGGGGAGCATGACATTCCCGGTTTTTCGATTTTAAGCACCAGAAGAAAATAAATGAACAACAAAGTTGAACACTCACCTGTTTTTGTAAAAAAATTGCGACCCCAGAGACAGAGCCAAACATGACCGGAAGCGCCCCAGAGGATTTAAGCGGCAGAGCCAATGGCTCTGTCTCTGTAGTTTCTGTAGTCTCTGTACCGTGGGTATGTTTACTTCCATTTGCCTGTTTGACAAGCGGCAACTTTAATATTTTCGTAAATTCAATGAGTAATTAAATGAAAATGATTTTTATTGTAACTTAATAATGAAATCAAATAATACCTCTGCACGTTCCATCATTTTTTTAACCGTTCGGAGATCTATAACAAAAGAAATCTCGCATAATCCGATGATAGGTTATCATTGAAAATATTTTTCCCCGTGGCGTGCATCAAATCAGGCGAGTGTCGATATGTGACGTCATGACTTTGCATTTGCTTACTCTAGTCATATGACGTCATAGAAATAAAAAGAGGGGCAACTTTGGGGGGAAAAGATACATGTATACATGTGTACACTCTGTGAGAGTTTTTCCAAAAGAATATTTTGTAACTGTTTGTAATCTGAATATTCCGCTCCACACGGTTTTCCACTGTCGAAAAACGATTAATATCGGAAATAGATTAAGTGAATGTTAAAGCACGGAAAATATTGAGGAAAGAGGCGATATTTCTGACTATCATCAAATTGCTTCCTTTTTCTCAATGTTTTTCCAAACAATCTACTGAGGTCAAACACAGGACTTAAGAAAAAAGTTTTAAAAAATGAAGAATTCTTTTCTAAATGTGTCGAAAAAATGACGGATTTTTTAACCCTTACCTAACAACAAAATATGGTCCTTTCCAAATTAGGTCTTGCTGATTGTCAGAATCTTCTGATTTTGCTATTTGTGGGCATCAAAACAAAGAATTGGATAGGAAATGGTTTACATAATAAACCATCATTTCAAATTTAATTCAAATTTATATAAGTAGATCTAATAAGAAGAACGGTTTGGTGTAGATTGTAGAATAGGAACTATTGAGGAAAAAGCAAAGTCAGCATGTTTTTCTTTTCTCTCAAAACTTTGTTATTTCGTTCAAGTAGGCCTAGATCTATGTAATTCATTATTTGTTCGTTAAAGCTTAAAAAAACGGTTTTACTTAAATATAGAAAATACTTTGGGAAACATTATAGCAAAATGTAAAAGCACCCTGATAACCAGCATTTTCTCCTTCTGTCTCAATAGACTAGATCTACTTTGATATGTAGGCGTTTAGTGTGCTAGGACGATGTTGCAATGTGATTTCTCTTTCTTCTCTCCACTGAGGTTCCTTTAATGGAATCTCCCAACGATCTACGCGTTTCGGCTAATATACTGTCTCTCAGACTCGGGTAGGCCTGGGCCAGATACGATGTTTGGTTCTTATTTTTGCGACTTATTACACGAATCCAAGCTCGTCTTGCATTTTCCTCTTTCGATATAGTTTGTGCAGCTAAAAATTTCCAATTTTATCTGCAAAATTATGGCATTTATGAATGCAGTAGCGGTTCTTTCCCACCGATAGCGCTTGTTTACATTGACACCGGAAGACAGTATACCGTCCCGCATGAACGACAACTCTGTAACGACGGAATTACGAAAATCCGGAATACACTTACTAGTATAGTAAGACATACCGTTGATGGGTCGTATTGATAAGTTCTCGGACACCCTTGTATATACCCAATAACACCAGCAGTCTGTTCCAAGTCCGATAATGTGTACTTGACCAAGGTCATGATCGCGCATGTAGATACAGTAGTAGTAATACATACCGTTAAAGGGTCGTATTTATAAAATGTCGGACACCCTTGTGTGTACCCAATAACACCAGCAGTCTCTTTCTCGTCCGATAATGTGTACTTGAGTAAGGTCGTTAGTGAACGTGTGGCATCTAATCCTTTTCTGAACGGACATCGTGAAGGCAAAATGACGTTAATGTCCTCGCCGTTACATCTTGCACAAAATATGTTTCTGTATCTGTTATAAAATAATTAGTCCTTACAGTTACTTAAAGTATTCCCCCCTTCATTAGACACCTATCACTTCGTGCAACTTCGGGCGTCATCCGTGGTAACGGAAATTGGGGGTGGTAGGCATATATACCCTTGTCAATTTTCGGGCGTCATCCTAGACAAAGTAAATTGACTAAGGATACTCTCGTCAACTTCTGTTGCCATGGATGACTTCCGATTTTGCACGAAGTGTTTGTATTAGATAGCGGCTGTATAGTAGATTCTACGCGAAATAAACATTCAAGTGCGCGCAGCGTGACATCAAGACAAATGAAATGGGAACATGATGTCTCTTGAAGCCGAAAACGTAACATAAAAACTTTTTAACTGCCGATAATTTTAAAGAAATTGCTACAAGGAATATAAATAGATTAAAGGTAGTTAGTCGATAATGAGATTCAAGCGACGTCGGAACTTTTTGTGTGACGTCATTGGCGTTTGTTAAGTATCCGACCGAACCTATTCGGGCGACGTCGCATGAATCTCATTAGGGTTGGACTACCTTAACGATGATAATTATTTGCTCATTATGTTACCTCGATTGTTTATATTTTCAATTCTAGAAAAGAAAATCAATCTTCAAGTCACCATTCATTCACTTACTTTCTTGTACGATTAACGGCGGAAACATACAACATATCCAAATTCTGACAAAAATAAGCGTCAAGCTCATCATAAACAGCTAGGTCGCCAGTGACGTTACATTCCGTTATGACGTCAATAAAACATGGCGGAATTTCTGGTCTATCGCTGGGTGGTAGAAATATAACTTCACAGTTGTATTCCCTTATTCCGAGGTCTATATTGGTGGATATCGTCTGTAGATCAACGTCATCGTCACATCTGCAGAACATAATTTATAATAGGATTAACGAATTTAGTTGAATGTTCGAATGGGGACCAACGCCACTTGTAACTTCGTTTGATCATATATTGGGACTGGAGAGCCAAATTATATAGTCCCCATCTACACTTCCGCTTAGATGGTTTACATCAATAGGTGAAAGACAAAATTCCATCGTACGACTGGGTTTGTTTTGTTTTAGAAATAATAAATATTAGATTTGTCGTTTGATTTGACGCCAAGGAGTATAACGTCGCTTTTCAACAAAAACCTAGTACTTACAGTTTGTTTTAAGCTACAGCACTTAGCGAGGTTTTTATTGGGGAAAAACAGCAATATTTTGGATAATCCTGTATTATTTGGGATGATTTTCGACTTCTCTTTTCTACAGGTATAAAAGATCTTCTCGGCGCTTTCGTGTGGATTCTTTCAAATGTTCTTGTTTATCAACATAGACATAGCTTTTCAGAGGTAGATTATATAAGGCTAATGTAGAAACACAACATAACTGGTATTTGATGCGCCACAGTCTGGGATCGCATCGAGAGTTACAGATAAAAGAATGTGGTGGTGTTCATCGAACCCTATGTTTTGAGTATCATCAGAATTGCATCGTCGAGACAATTCAAATGAATACTCACAACATAGGGTTTGGAATTGAAATATCAATATTAGAATGTCTTCACTCCCTTTTATCTGATGCTACGGTATCACAAATGTCAGAAGGGATATTGGCCCAGCTGGGGCTAAAACCATTTCTCCTGGATTGATAGGTGGTCACTGTTGCATTTATCATTTTTGAATTTTGATTGTGTAAAAAATGTGTAGTCTACACACCAAAAAAGTCTAAAAGACTGATCATTAGTTAAAATTCCAAAATTACGTCCACATCGCGTGCAACGGTGCAAACATAAAAAATATGCTTTGTGACTGACCATTTTAGAATTTCTTCTAATTTGCAAATAAATTACTTACGTTAACTTGGGTTGCCATACAAGAACGTCTGCAGTGGATCCCATGTTACATTTAGCACAGTGAATGTTGGCATAATTCTTCTGACTCTCTGGGTCGTACACTGGAATGTTGTCATAAACTCCGGAATCGTTTGTCCGAGCTGCGTTCTCACATTTCTGCTTCGTTGCTTCATCTGAAGTCTCCAGACATGTCTCAACAAATTCATATTCTGGATGAAAATACACACTGTCTGGATTCCCGATAAAGAGCGTATTTCTGCAAACAACATCACCGAGTCCAGAACTATAAGATGTGACGTTATCAGTAACATGGGAACTTCTTGGACAACATGAATGTTGTTCTACACAGGAAGCGTCGCAGGTACAATTTAAACAGCAATATAAAAATGGGTTTGAGGCGGCGGTACTTTCGTCTTCGTCGTTTTGACAATCTTTGAAGTTCGGACAAATAGTGGTTAAATAAGTCGAAAAATCTGGAAAGGTAGGTACCTGGCTTTTTATGCCTTCATTTCCAAACATCAACGTTAATGACGCTAATAGAGTCAAAGAAGCTCTCATGTGTAGACAAGCCATTCTTCTGAATCTTTTAATGACATAACATCCCTTCGAACGAAATACTTGAATATATAACGTGTCGGTTTATTTAATAAGTGGCCAAGTGTACAAGGCCAATGGTAATTAGAATTGAAGAAAGGGACCATACTTTAATAATCGCGTCGCAGCATGACAAAAAGAGCGTAACCCTTACCCTATTGAAAAACATACAATTTTTATTCAAATGAAGCTACCGACAAAGAAATGAATAGTTTGAAAGAAAAAAAAGTATAACATAAAACTAAACTATTGAGAGAAATGGCGAAAAAAATTATCATTTCACTTTTTGACTTAATATTTGTTTCAAACCACATAGAATAAGGAAAGAACAACATCGTTGTAAGGTCAAAATTTGCATCGGTGAGATTTGTGTCTAAGACACTGACTTTCTTTATTGCTTCAAATTCGGATAGCATCTTTTCATATTTTTCATATATGAAAATAGTGTTTAGAGTGATAAACATACAAGATACACAGCAAAGACAGAGAATTAAGATTCAAACCATACAAACTAATGGTCTGATAAGCTCAACATTTGTTTGCACTTTTACTAAGCCTAACCCTCTTGGGGTGACGTGATATTTGTGACCCGTCACGCTAAAAGGGACCTTATCCGAACTCCAAAAATCCAAATTTTGACAAACTTGTCAGACTCGGTACAGGTGGACCAGATCCCGTATGCGAAAATGAAGATATTGCAAGATAGGGAAACAATTCCGGATTTAGAAATTTACATAAAAGTGAAAAGTGTCGGCCCTAGTCTGGCTGCGCGGACTGCGCAGACTGACTAGGGTCGATATTTTTCACACACCCGATAAGGTCCCTTTTAGCGCGACGGGTCACATTTATTAAAATTGATTTCGGCTCTGTTTCTGATATCAATAACAATTACTTTTTGCTTTACTTCATTTACGTTGATTTATGCGGTCATGTTTCTGGTGTTAATAGAGAATTTTGTTAATAAATGACGTACGATTTATGAGTCGTATAGATGTGTTTATTGAATATAACGGTCGTCAAAAGCGTAAACTGGTCCAAATTCAAAAGACTTGCAGTCGACTGGTAAATGATATACGAATTTGTTGATTTTAATAGAAAAAATAAACATTGACGAGATTTACCGATGATGTAAACACATTTTTCTTTTTGTCGTGCATTTCAAAAGACAATTTATTTTGAAAGAAGTAGTGATTATTATTAATGCATTAAATGTTAATTTCAGGGCTATTATAGCCATTCATTACCGAAAAGAAACTGTGCGGTTATCAGCAGAAAACGTTGATTATTGAGTACATCAACGCGCTGTTAAAGCCCGGTTCTGCCTCAAATATTCTCGATTAGAGCTGTCAAGATTATCAATTGTCCTTTTTCACGCAATACTCTCAACGTCTTATGTTAAATTCACTTTTGGCACCAAATTATGACGTAACGTCGTTTTGCTTTCTGAAACTTCATCAGAACAAAACTCTAAGGACGGACATGTTTGCTCTCATTTCGGTTCATTTTATTGCACACATCAAGAGTAATCATTGTAAATTTATGATTCTATGCATTAATAGTGTCAGTTTGCTTTTTTTGTCGTTAATATTCGTAGAGGCCAGCAAAATAAGTCAAAGTGCTGTCAGCACTGTAAATCGGGCATCACTGATAAATTGAACAAAACAGAACTGAGAAAGTAGACAAAAGACGATGGGCAGCAAAGATACCATCAAGGGCTGGGATAGTGTAATACGAGTTCGTAGTTCGTCAATCAAAATCGCTCAAATTTGGATAATAAAATTTGGTAAAATCTTTGCCCAAATTATGAGTTTTTTGTCATAACACTCCATCTTTTCAGCTCATCAAACAGGGGTTTACAGAATAATATCTCAATTGTGAGAGATGTGTCACAAAACATTTTCATTCAACTCTGGGATTGAACCAAGTACAAATGAGATTGATTATCCAACATGCTACCAACTGCGCTATAGGCACAGTAACAGAGATGCCAAAATTGCACATGAAATTTCAACAAAATTATCAAGCCTTGGTCCAGTGGACTGAAAAAGATATCTAAAAGATAGAACACAATGGGAATGATTTTATCCATTTAACTATGACGCAATATCGGACAAACAATCAATATTTCGTAAGTGTTATCATAAAATCTCATAACTATGGCTTGAGCCAAGCTGTAGTTAGGATATTATATAACAGCACCGACGGTTTATCAAAACGTACCGTTAACCCTAGTCTATTTTAAGCACAGAATGTTTTGCCATTGCGTTGATTTTGATAGGTTTATTGGGGTTTACACTGTTTTCAACTGACATGGTCATATCGTTGCGGCTGGAGCACCTAACCATGGATTCCTGTTGTTTCTCATAACAGTACTACCATCCTTACCGAGCCCCCAGCTGCTCCCCGCATAGGTTCATTTTAATGTTCATAAGATATTTTTATCAGAAAGGGTGTTTGCCGCTGCCGGGTGTCGATTCTGGAACCTCTCGAACGAGAGGCAGGTGCGTTACTAGCAGGGCAGATAAATTGGAAATAGCAGCAAAATATTAGAGTTTATGATACAAGCATGAAATTTGGCATGTACATAGATCTTGTTATGCTAAATCCAAAAATCCCGTTAGCCATTTTGATTTCTCTTCATGGCGGCCATTTTCCAAGATGGCCGCCATTGAGGTTTTCTTTTTATAATAACTATACAAATTGATCATATTTGTTAATAGATTTTGGGTTTTCTGATCTATTTTGTGATAAAAAGCAATGTTCTATTAAAAAATAATGACAAAAAACATTTTTGTATTCGAAATGGCCAAAAAATTCAAGATGGCCGCCATTTTGGTCTTTTTTTTCAATTTTATTATTAGAGAATTATGACAGTATAACGAGGCCCTCCTCAACAATGATATACCGGGTATGTGTTTTTAGGTTCACGTGCATTCAGAAAGCCCGTTAGCCAATTAGATTTTTAGCTCCACTGGCCGTAGGCCAGCGGGGCTTATGTCATGGCCCTGTGTCCGTCGTCCGTCCGTCCGTGCGTCCGTCCGTGCGTAAACTTTTTCTTTAAACATCTTCTTCTCCAAAACTACTGGACCAATTTCAATCAAACTTCACAGGAATCTTCCTTGTATGAACCTCTTCCAAATTCCTTCAAAAAAATAAATTCTGTAGAGAACTTGAATTTTAATTAATTAAATTAAATTAAAATTTTGAAAAATCTTTAAAAATCTTCTTCTCCAAAACTTTTGGGCCAATTATAACCAAACTACACAGGAATCTTCCGTACATGAACATCTTCTAAATTCCTTCAAAAAAATAAATTCCGTGCAGAACTTAAATTTTAATTAAATAAATTAAATTAAATTTTTCGAAAAATCTTTAAAAGTTCCTTTTCTCCAAAAGTATTGGACCAATTTCAACCAAACTACACAGGAATCTTCCTTACATGAACCTCTTCAAAATTGTTTAAAAAAAATAATTCCGTGCAGAACTTAAATTTTGATAAATAAATTGAATTTTCGAAAAATCTTTAAAAATCCCTTTTCTCCAAAACTACTGGACCAATTTTACCCAAACTACACAGGAATCTTCCTTACGTGAACCTCTTCCAAATTCCTTCAAGAAAATAAATTCCGTGCAGAACTTAAATTTTAATTAATTAAATTAAAGTAAATTTTCAAAGAATCTTTAAAAATCTTCTTCTCCAAAATTATTGGACCAATTTCAACCAAACTACACAGGAATCTTCCTTACATGAACCTCTTCTAAATTCCTTCAAAAAATTAAACTCAGTAGATCTACAGAACTTAAATTTTAATTAATTTAATTGAATTGAATTTTCAAAGAATCTTTAAAAATTCCTTTTCTCCAAAAGTATCGGACCAATTTCAACCAAACTACACAGGAATCTTCCTTACATGAAGCTCTTCTAAATTTCTTAAAAAAAATAAATTCCGTTCAGAACTTGAATTTTAACTAAATAAATAAAATTTTCGAAGAATCTTTAAAAGCCTTCTTCTCCAAAATTATTGGACCAATTTCAACCAAACTTCACAGGAATCTTCCTTGCATGAACCTCTTCCAAATTTCTTAAAAAAATCCATGCAGGTCTTGAATGTTAATTAAATAAATTAAATTTTCGAAGAATCTTTAAGTCTTCTTCTCCAAAACTATTGGACCAATTTCAACCAAACTTCACAGGAATCTTCCTTGCATGCACCTTTTCCAAATTCCTTCAAATAAATAAATTCCGAATAAAACTGAAATTTTAAAAAGATTAATTGAATTAAATTTTCAAAGAATCTTTAAAAATCTTGATATGCTTTTGTTTTCTTTTTCATGTTGATTTTTGAGTCTACCACAGTTTCACAGTTTCCACATCACCTAAATATACATTATACTTATTCAGAAAATTATTAAAAAAAAAAAGCCAATTTGATCTTGATTTTGGCACAAAAGGGAATTTTATGTTATTACTAAACAAATGCCTTTTGTTACACTGTTACAGTTCTGAATCTTAGGAAAGCAAAATTTATTTCTAAACCATAGTTTTGAACTAAAATTAAGAAATTTTAAAAACAAAAGATAGATCTATTATAATAACATAACATTGGTTTAATTGAATCTGTACTGCAAATGCAAATAAGTTTGATAATATTTGAGCTATCCATACTTTATATCCAATTAACTGTGCTAGAAATGTAAATTACGTTGATTTCTGAATGTACCATTCAGTATTCCTAACATTTAAAAGCTATCGCAAATGTCAACCTGTACCGGGTGAGTGCCGCTGTCAAAGAAGTTATCTTTAAATGCCTAATAGAATAAGAAGATAAGTCCACATGTATGATTTAAAACCTTTGTTTGGGACTACATGTTATTATACTTCAATTGATTTCAAAATTTAGGGTGTTACAGCTTTTTTTTCATTCATTTGAATCAATGAATTATTTTTTCATGTGTTGATAACAAGATATTTTTGCCAGTGTTTGTGTTGGACCTCTTATGGGATAAACCGCCTTGCTGACTGCAAATATAACAATCATTCTATCTTAAAATACATTTATTGAACGTTTAAGTACTTTTCCCATATGTGATGGCAATTTTGTTTTTGGTTTTTAAGGTACCGAAAAGCTAAATAAAACACCAAAAACTGAATGAATGGCAGTATTTGATTTTGATTGTTAGTCAAAGTGTCAGTGATAGTGGTACACAATTTGTGATTTGAAAAGCTATTACTGATTGTGACACAGATATAGATTGAATTTGAGATTTTGTGAATAATTTTAATTGGATTTAAGCAGTATGTGGTAGTGACACCTGTCTTATTCATGGATCTTAACCGTGAAAGATATGTAATAATGAATCATGATGAACAATTTCAATTGGCTATAAGCAGTATGTGGCAGTGACACATGTTTTATTCATAAATCTTGACAGTGAAAGATGTGTAATAGTGAATAATTTTCAATAATTCTAATTGGATTTAAAGAAGATGTGGCAGTGACACTTATTTCATGTATAAATTTAGACTGCAGAAAAAGTGTTAGCTACAATAACATTTTGTAAGGCAGAATAGTGAATTGACTGAGAGAACTACTTTGAGTTATAGGTAAGTGATTGAACTCTAAGCCACATCTTAAAATGAACAGTTTAAAATGACAAATAAATCGAGGATAAAGTAATGCAAAGTAAGATTAATCTTAGTTCTGTTTGTTTGTCTATTTTCGCACAGATATTTTTCTATGGGAAATTTTAGGCAAAAATTATGCATTTGTGTGAAACAGTTTATTCAAAATTATTATAATTTCACTCCTATTTAAACCAATAATGAAGTATTATTGTAAATAATACGTTTTATGCTCCTTTTGAAATTATAGTGCAAGTGTATTGGGCCAAACCGTAGTAAAACAAAGGGTAAACATTGGGCCAATACCTTTATCTGCACTACCCTGTATAACGGTAATGCTAATGAGGAACAAGCTAATCGGCTTATCAGTGTGTAGTATTCTATCACGTGACTCTACTTGTCTTTCTTTGTTTATATGCTGCCAGCACGTTTTTGCAATGGAAGTTTTATTTGTCGAATTAGAATTGGTATTTTGAGCCGACAAGGAAATTATTTGAACGACAAATGATACAATAATAAAGGAATACTAAAGGAAGAGGAAAAATAGACTAAACTGTGAGCTAAACTTTGTTACGAAGTGATTACGAAGGAAAACGTTTAACGATTAGGCACTCGTGTACCGAATTTTCGTTGTGTAATGGCAGCCTCCTTCGTAGTTGAGCTAATCGGACATTAGTACATCAGACTGGAATAATGTGTAAACAGTGATGGTTCATTCTACAATCTGTAATTGGATTGCCCTGTGCAGATCGTGTTAGAATGACAGTCGACAGGTTTGCGAAAGCCAATTTTAGTAGTGGCCTAGATGTGTGTTTTCATCAAATTGGAAGTAATGCCTTCATGACAAAGAACACAGCGTCAATCGCGAGGGTTACATGACTTTCGCAAACTTTTGATTCCAGGCTCTGTGTCGAGATCCGAGGCGGCCCTCAGGTTTTACTGCGGAAGTGATTGAGATAAACAATTAGACAGTTGATAAGTGCTTTCCCAAACATAAGATTTTGGAAAGATCGTGGTTTCTGGGGAGATCCACAATACTTGGCCCAAGATGGCGTGCATTTTGTCGGGCGTAGCAGTGGGGGAAGTCCATCCCTGATGTTCAAGTTCATGCGAAGCGGCAAGTGTGCCATACTAACCATGGACATCTAAACGATTAAGGCCAGTATCTTTTCAAAATGTATAATTTCATTGAAGACGTCTTTGTAGTCTAGGTTGCGGCAATTTGAAACAAGGTTTTTGACTTAGATACGCACATTTTTAAGAAAGAAAGGATCCTTATGGATCAAAACAATAAAGACAATGATAAGTAAATTAAGTAAATAAATGCATGAAAAATAATACATCCATGAATGCATAGAAATGGCAGCACATCAATAAGTTAAAATGTGCATGACGCATTTGAGTTAAGGAATTTCAAAGGTAACCAAAGCAGTTAAACCTTCAAAGCTTCGGCCATAAGCTATATTTTGGTGTGTGTGTCAAATACTTCCAGCATCGAAGTTTGATGTCACAGGTTGTAACAAGTAATTGAGGTTCACGAGTAAGTTTTGATAACACAGGGTAACGAAGGCTTTACACTTATTTGTAGAGAACCCTGTGTATTCTACCTTACCGAATGTATGGAAAAACAATCTGTGTAAAAGTCAAGTAAAGATCAAGGATTAAATCGATGTCAATGTGGCCTTCAAAGTTTGGGCCATCAAAGTCTTGACATAATAATTAACGTGTATATCAATTACGGTATGTAGGCTACAAATGGTTGAGTAGGCAATCAATCGAAGTGATTTTGGCATTCAAAGTTTCGGCTATTAAAGGTTTTATTTGGCGTCAAATACTCCCAGCATCAATATTTGATTTCACAGGTTGTAACAAGTAATTGAGGTTCATGGATAAGTTTTGAGGATACTGGGTAACGAAGGCTTTACATTTATCTGTAGAGAACCCTGTGTATCCACCCTTACCGAAAGTCTGTAGAACATGGAAATATTATTTGTATAAAAGTCAAGTAAAGATCAAAGATTCAATCGAAGTGATTTTGGCCTTCAAAGTTTCGGCTATTAAAGATTTTATTTGGTGTCAAATACCCCCAGCATCGATATTTGATGTCACAGGTTGTAACAAGTAATTGATGTTCACGAGTAAGTTTTGATGATACTGGGTAACAAAGGCTTTACATTTATCTGTAGAGAATCCTGTGTATTCTACCTTTAGAATGTCTTTAGAACATGGCAATACAACATGTATAAAAGTCAAGTAAAGATCAAGGATTCAATCGAAGTGAATTTGGCCTTCAACGTTTCGGCCATCAGATTGAAATTGGCCTTCAAAGTTTCGGCCATCGAAGTGAATTTGGCCCTCAAAGTTTCGGCCATCGAAGTGAATTTGGCCCTCAAAGTTTCGGCCATCGAAGTGAATTTGGCCCTCAAAGTTTCGGCCATCGAAGTGAATTTGGCCCTCAAAGTTTCGGCCATCGAAGTGAATTTGGCCCTCAAAGTTTCGGCCATCGAAGTGAATTTGGCCCTCAAAGTTTCGGCCATCGAAGTGAATTTGGCCCTCAAAGTTTCGGCCATCGAAGTAAATTTGGCCCTCAAAGTTTCGGCCATCGAAGTGAATTTGGCCCTCAAAGTTTCGGCCATCGAAGTCTTGACATGATTGACATCAATTATGCAGGTTACATATGTGACAGCAACAAATGGTTGAGTTGGCAATCAATGTGAAGATTTCAGCTTAGGGGATAAAGGGTGATAAAGATATTATTGTTATTTATGGGTTTTCCTTTCAGGAACAATGTCAAATGGAGTGGCTCGGGAGATGCTAATAGGGCCAGGAAGAGCGAAACAATTTCGATATCAAAGGGCGAGTCCATAGACAACACTAAACTCGCGACGGCATACTAGAGCAGTTATCGACAATAACGAGCGAGCAGACCAGACAACATACACTCGCTGACAGACGAACCACAACGAGGTCCCTCTTCACTTCAGACGGACACAACGTTACACTACGAGAAGAACGCTGGAACCTCTAATATATAGGACTTGATTGCCTAATTATTTAATTCAGGGGAGCTAGCATCACATACTCCAAAGCCTAAAATGTAACTTAAATATGGTATTACTCTTAGAAAATGCAGACTATCATCATTTTCTCTTTTGCCAAACTACTTTCCCAGCCTTGTCTATAAGAGAGGCAAAGCCTGCATTTGGTTGGTAAAGGGTTTAATCCTTTCCCAAACAGAATAGAATTGGACCATTTCAATTTTAAAAGAGTTGTAGAAGTCAAAATTGAAAATTATGCATTAACTTGTGTACAATATCGCACATAAAATATTTAGGAAGCATTTTCTAAAAGAAGCATGTAAAACAGTTACTTTTAGGCAAGAGTTAAAGCATTTACCTTAATCTGCTCCGTTATTTACACAATCCGCTCCATTATAGACATATCCCACACCTTCATTTACAGCGGTCCCACGATAAAATGATCCCCGCCACAATAAAGAGCATACCAATTTACTAATTGTAGGTTACACTGGTCTAAACGAAATCGATGATAATCAGTATTTTTATGTATGATTGTCGGGTTGCTTTTCACATGCGTTTTTTCCAGTGGCATGTTTTTAAAGGATAAAAGATAATGAATCAGCGCTGCAAAATAGACGGTGGTCTAAGATTATATAGCATATGGGATAGCGAAGGGTCGGATCGCAAGCCCCTTCTTCTTCCTCACGTTTTGAAAATTATGTTTCATCTTCTATTGGCTAAATCCCTAAAAGTAATCAACAGGAATTCTGGGTAATACATGATCTTAGTTATCCTAATTAGTCTTCTGTGAACAGCCATATTCACATAGAAATCGCTTGTATCCACTCATTGACACCATAATCTCTACACAGCCAAACAATTTTGTCAAACTGTTTAATGGCAAAGTCCGACATTGAAGATGCATTTTGGCTTATTCCAATCCATTCAAAAGATTTCTTATTACTAGGGTTCCTTTGAATTATTAATTCTACTATGAATTAGTAATTGGGGCCAGTAGTAGTTTTCAGATTTCTGAAAAAATTGTGCAGCACTTCAATGAATTATGCATGTCACACATCTTGGACATCTTTTTCTTTGCTGGTCACCAAGTTCCCCTAAATGACGAAAAGACCTAGCTATGTTTATTTATGTTTGTCAAGATATAAAGGTTCCAATCCAGTTGAGGAAAAATGTCGCTACAACAACTTTGCCGACAATCTATGGGATTAAGGTTGACTCTAAGACTATGGAATGTCGTATACCAGCAAAAAAAAAAAAAAGGGGGGTGGAAAAGGGCAAACTGCACACATGCTCCGGGAGCAATCGGATTCGCAGCGATATGTGGGTCAGAGTGGTTTGTAGAAAAATGGTACACCGTATTAGCTGCATACCAAATTTGCATTAAAGAATCATTCCCAATTGTCCTTGCAGTTGAAATTTAGTTACATAAATTACCAAGAATTTTGAATTAACAAAAAAAAAAAAAAAATCTTTTATTGTCGGATGATCAAGCTGTGGTAGTTATATTAAATAAAAACCAAACAAGGACAGAACCCTCATAAATTGCTTAGACGCTTAGTCACTGGTTAGTATTACTCTGACACATTCATGCATTATAAATTATTATCAACGTCAGATCAAAACATGCAGCGAGAAACAAAACGTCAGTACTGACGACCTGTCTTGTTTTAATTTCCAGGCAGCGTTCACCGCAGCCCCATACCTGCAACCTCATAACTAACACAATTTCTTCCAGTGCATCTGATACACAGTTGACGACCAAAGCCACTAAACTTCTACAAGTTTCATTGAGCCATTGATCTAACCATTGATGTTGAAATTTCAATACAGTCACACGTTATATAAGAACGAATCCGCGCACACGCTCGTTAAAGGGACATAACATTCCGATTTCCCCTTTAAAGTATGTTTTGATGCAAAGATTGGTTATTCTAATGCGTAGAAGTGCTATCGGTTTTTGAAGTTGTCATTTATAAGCAAAAATATACCTTTAAAGCTGAGACAGAAATGACAAATTCCATATAAATCTGAACTGTTGTCCACAACTATTTTTTACATTTTAGCACAAAAATATATTTTTCTCATAAACGGTTCAATATTTTGGCTTGAAATTTTAAGAATTTTCATAAGAAAATCTGCTCTTTCAGATGAAAACAAAAGTAAAATTTATGAAAAATAATGTGAAATGTCACTTTAAGAAGAAAGACAACTTCCGCTTCCCAAGTTAAAAAAAAAAAAAAAAAAAAAAAAAAAAAAAAAAAAAAAAAAAAAAAAAAAAAAAAAAAACCGACTTTGACAAACGTGCAAATCCCAAAATTACTTTGTAGACTAGTAGGCCAGATTATGTCTGCTACTGGTTTTCTTCGGCTCTGTAAATAAAATTATATAACGAAGTTTTATCAATTAAATGTTAGATTAAGTCTGGGATGTACAATTGATGTACATAAAGAATGATGATAAAGAGTGATGCTGGCTTTCCATTTATATAAGTAAGTTTAAGTAGTTTAATTGATATTTAATTGATATTTACTATTTAAAATATATTGCTCTGTTTATTATTTTACTGTTGAGGTGTCTAAAAGAACTACATGTTGGGAGTTAACATGACAGAAGCAGTGTTTGCCATATTATCCGTGTGTTAGTTCCACAAATGGAAACAACGAACAGTAGCGGATGGTCCCAGGGAGGTCAGATTATGTCTGCTTCCTAGGAATCCCCCCATTGTCTAATACCTGCGTAAACGTTATGATGTTATACTTCATGTATTTAGGTGGTGATATGTTTTTTTGTTGTTGTTGTAACAACGGCAAAAAGCCTCCAATCCAGCCGATCCTTGGGTGGCCGGATCATCAAGGTCGCTTGTGCAACCTTGATAATCTGTGGCATGTTTTTGTGTCCACCTTATTTTTCTAGTCTAAAATTCTTCTCTTGTCATTCTTAGCAAAGCTTTAGCATTAGGGGGATGTGGACGATGAGTTAATATGTATTTGTTTAAGTATACACATCCCCCATTTTATGTAATGGATTACGTTAAATGTTTAGTCATTAAAAAATGACAATTTTCACCATAATTGGTATTTTGTTATTATTATAAAGAAAAATAACAAGCGACGGATAGGCTGGATCTGGATTGAAAATAAATTATACTGTGCATTATGTGGTATTGTATGATTGCATGAAAAATAGAATAATGTTTGTTGATTTATGCTCATCAGTTGCCAATAGGCACATAGGTAGTGAGTCTATTTCAAATGGAGAGCATAATGAAGTATTATTGTAAATAATACGTTTTATGCTCCTTTTGAAATTATAGTGCAAGTGTATTGGGCCAAACCGTAGTAAAACAAAGGGTAAACATTGGGCCAATACCTTTATCTGCACTACCCTGTATAACGCTAATGCTAATGAGGAACAAGCTAATCGGCTTATCAGTGTGTAGTATTCTATCACGTGACTCTACTTGTCTTTCTTTGTTTATATGCTGCCAGCACGTTTTTGCAATGGAAGTTTTATTTGTCGAACCCGCCTCCATCCCCATTTCACCTCCAAGTAAAAGGGCGAAGGGCCGGACACGCATTTCACTCTGGATGGCCTGTCCGACTCTTTATTCTTTTCCTTGTCAGAAGTATTCGTAAGGTTAAGTGTAGGACAATTTTGTTATTCAGAATGACATGTTTGGCATGTTTTTGTGTCCACCTTATTTTTCTAGTCTAAAATTCTTCTCTTGTCATTCTTAGCAAAGCTTTAGCATTAGGGGGATGTGGACGATGAGTTAATATGTATTTGTTTAAGTATACACATCCCCCATTTTATGTAATGGATTACGTTAAATGTTTAGTCATTAAAAAATGACAATTTTCACCATAATTGGTATTTTGTTATTATTATAAAGAAAAATAACAAGCGACGGATAGGCTGGATCTGGATTGAAAATAAATTATACTGTGCATTATGTGGTATTGTATGATTGCATGAAAAATAGAATAATGTTTGTTGATTTATGCTCATCAGTTGCCAATAGGCACATAGGTAGTGAGTCTATTTCAAATGGAGAGCATAAATGTACTTTTTTCTGATTGGTATGAAGGTTTAACAAACAATATCGATAATAACTTTATTAGATCAATAAATGTCATAAGATAGGAGAAATTAGACTTTAGAGTTATTGATTGGATTCAGTTTGATAAACCCTTTCCCAAACAGTAAAAATTTTACTTTCAATTTGAGAGCTTTTGCAGAAAGCAAAATAAACATAGTTTAAAATAGATCTATATAAATAAAGAAATAGAATTGATAAACCCAATACCACTCAGTGACTCTTTTTGACTCCTCACATGAAATTTGCTTTGGAAAACATCATGAAAAATGAAGAAATTGCTTGTGACAAGCAATCTCTTCATTTCTCACAATGTTTTCTACCCAAAACGACAACAAAATTTGAAAATTCATTAGTTTGAAATTGTCGTCTGCAACACCTTTGTATTTGGACAAAGTCAAAATTTTGTCGTTTGGTAATGGGTTAAGGCAAAAGGAGAAAATGATGATTATTACCATTTTCTTCTTTGGTCAAAAATGTTATAAAAACATCAAAGCCAGAGACCATTTTGGAAAATGGTTGCTAGTCCTTTTAGTTATGATTTTTTTGTTTCTTTGCAGAGAACTTGTTGTAAAATGCCTAGGAAAAGAAATTGGAAAATTGGAAAGGCACGGAGGGCAACATTGCAGTCTAATAGTTTGGTTGTTTCAAATGAGGTAGAGGGAATACAAGACATTTCTTCAACATCTACCAATCATGATAATGGGACTGCTTATGGACAAGAACAATCAGTGCCTACTGAGGGTGTTAACAAAATACCACACCGAGGAACTACAAGTTCACAAACTGCTGAGGGTAGTACTGAACTATCAGATGGGGGACTTACCCACCCACAAAAACCATCTGTGTCTACTGAGGGTGTTACTGAACTATCAGATGGGGGACTAGCCCACCCACAAAAACCATCTGTGTCTACTGAGGGTAGTACTGAACTATCAGATGGGGGACTTACCCACCCACAAAAACCATCTGTGTCTACTGAGGGTGTTACTGAACTATCAGATGGGGGACTAGCCCACCGACAAAAACCATTTGTGTCTACTGAGGGTAATACTGAACTATCAGATGAGGGACTTACCCACCCACAAAAACCATCTGTGTCTACTGAGGGTGTTACTGAACGATCAGATGGGGGACTAGCCCACCCACAAAAACCATCTGTGTCTCCTGAGGGTAATACTGAACTATCAGATGGGGGGCTTACCCACCCACAAAAACCATCTGTGTCTACTGAGGGTAGTACTGAACTATCAGATGGGGGACTTACCCACCCACAAAAACCATCTGTGTCTACTGAGGGTAGTACTGAACTATCAGATGGGGGACTTACCCACCCACAAAATCCATCTGTGTCTACTGAGGGTAATACTGAACTATCAGATGGGGGACTTACCCACCCACAAAAACCATCTGTGTATCTGAACTCTGAAATGGAACTTTCTGATCATGATTCTGAGATTATGTATACATGTACTGAAAATTATACTCACATGGAACTTTCTGAAACTGATATGAATTTATCTTTTGTATTTGGCTCCTTTGACCAAGCTGACAAAAGGTTTAGTCCTGACTCACGTGGAAATCAATGTACAATTAATTCCTTGTGTGCCCTTACCTATGCAATGCTGGGCCATTTGATATCAAAAGAAAATTTAGATAATGTTTTGCTTGATGGCGATCAGATATACAAAAATACAATAGTTTCTTTGAAAGAGGAAGGAATTTTTAAAAGTTTCTATTTGAATTTCAATGAAATGCCAAATAAGGTCACAGTTATGGGCCAGTGTATAACTATACATAAATGTGCTGTCATATCTGGGGTCTGTACTAGTCAGTTCAGGACTGCAGGCTTTCCATCCCTTCATGAGTCTCTTCATGTAGCTTTTAGCCGCTCATCCTATCTTTTGGTTATGATTGGTTTAATTTGTTCTGCTGTTTTTGAAAAGAATGGTGTGTACCACTTTTTTGATTCCCACTCTCATGGCATTGATGGAATGTCAGCTTCTGAAGGAAAATCTGTTTTGGTTTCATGCTCCTCATTAGATGATTTAGTTTGCTTTATGTATGCATTTTACGAGAGCATGTTAATTGATCATTCATCACAGTTTGAAATATTACCTGTTACATTCAGTACTGGAAATACATCCACATCTGCTAAAGACAGGCCTCGTACAAAGAGTGCTGAAATTTCAGAAATACTTGCAGGATATTTTGATGATCAATTAATTAAACTGAGAGCAAAACAAAAGAAAATCCTAGAATCTGAACAGGTGCAAAAGGAATTCAGACTTAACAAAAGAAAAGAATACATGCGAAATTACAAAAGAAACCAGCGCCTAGATCAAAACCAGAAACAGAAAGAGAGGGCTATGACAAAAGCTTCAATGCTTAAAGCAAGACAGAATTCTGAGAGGAAAGAGAAAGAAAGGGCAATGACAAAAGCATCGAAACGTAAATCAAGGCAAGATTCTGGAAGACAAGAGCTAGAACGGGCAATGACAAAGGCATCCAAATGTAAAGCAAGGCAAGATTCTGACAGGCAAGAGATGGAGCGGTCTATGACAAAGGCATCAATGCGTAAAGCAAGACAAAATTCTGAAAGACAAGAGCTAGAACGGGCAATGACAAAGGCATCCAAATGTAAAGCAAGGAAAGATTCTGAAAGGCGAGAGATGGAGCGGTCTATGACAAAGGCATCAATGCGTAAAGCAAGACAAAATTCTGAAAGACAAGAGCTAGAACGGTCTATGACAAAGGCATCCAAACGTAAAGCAAGGCAAGATTCTGAAAGGCGAGAGATGGAGCGGTCTATGACAAAGGCATCAATGCAAAAAGCAAGACAAAATTCTGAAAGACAAGAGCTAGAACGGTCTATGACAAAGGCATCCAAACGTAAAGCAAGGCAAGATTCTTTAAGACAAGTGCTAGAACGGGCAATGACAAAGGCATCCAAACGTAAAGCAAGGCAAGATTCTAAGAGGCAAGAGAAAGAACGGGCAAGGACAAAAGCATCGAAGCGTAAATGTCGTGCTAGTGAACTTTATCGTGAAGCAGAGAGATTGAAAAAACAATATAAACGTGCATTCCCTAGTTATAAAGATCCAGAAAAAGACAAGAATACTCAAATGAGACGTACTAAAAGACAGCAGTCTTTTGTCAAATCGAGAGAAAAAGCAAACAGAATATCTAACAAATTTGGAAATGATATGGAAGGGTGTATTCAGAAATTTAGAAATACCATATCTGAGGGTCCAGTGTTTGTATGCACTTGTTGTCACCAGACTTGGTTCCGACATTCAGTTGTTCTGTTAGATAAGATCAAACAAAGATACTCTTTAGACATAATTGAAAGGTTTTCCACTCATTACACATCAGTAGATAATTGTGAATGGGTATGCAATACTTGTCTTGAGCATATTAAAAGGAATAAGGTTCCTCCACTGTCTGTTATCAACAAAAATTCATTCCCTGTCAGACCAAAAGAGTTGGAATTACATCAACTGGAAGAACGTTTAGTTTCACTGAGAATTCCTTTCATGCAAATTAGAGAATTGCCAAGAGGAGGTCAATTGTCTATCAAAGGAAATGTTGTGAATGTACCAATAGACATACAGCCTGTCATTCACAGTTTGCCAAGAACATTTGACAATCAGTATACAATACCTGTTCAACTAAAAAAGAAATTGGCTTACAAGAGATGTGATTTTACAGAAAATATAAGACCTTTAAAAGTTGTCAGTGCCCTTAATTGGCTGATTAATCACAGTAATATGTACAAAGAATCAGGAATTACGGTGGATGACAACTGGTTGAGTACTTTAACAAATGATTCTGAAGAAACTACTAGAGCTTTTATTGGAACAGACGTTACACATGACGATATACTAGCAAATGAGACTTCAAAAGATGATCATGACGACTCTGATCGTTTCAGCGAAATTGATGAGACTGACAAAATTGTTGGTAACAGTGACACAATGCTGGATGCAGCAGACCCGTCGCATGATAATGTGTATACATTTGCTCCAGGTGAAGGTCAAACCCCACTTAGTTTGTACCAAGATAAGGATGCTGAATACTTATCTTTTCCTACTATATTTTGTGGACAGACACGTGTACCAAATGAAGAGAGAGAAGTTTTGGTTCATTATAGTGATATTTGCAAGTTGGAATTGCGTCATGTTGATAGAAGAGTGGCATCAAATGTTCCGAACATTTTTTTAAAATGAAAAAAGTTCAATTAAAACAGGTATCGGACAAAGTTCATCTTGCTTTGAGGAGATGCAAAAACGAGGGGAAAAAATAACTGCATCCGAAATGCTCGACACATCTCGTCTTAGTAATATAGTCAGATTAGATGAGGGATACTACATTTTCCGTAGTCTAAGGAATTCTCCACCTTACTTTGATGCACGTAAAAAGGATGTATTTGCAATGATAAGGCAGTTGGGATTACCTACCTGGTTTACATCATTATCTTCAGCAGACACTAGGTGGCAGGATTTATTGAACATGTTATCTCAATTAAATGATGGACAAACATTGTCAAAGGAAGAAATAGATGGAATGTCTTGGGTAGAAAAAACTCAGCTTGTGCAAAAAGACCCTGTAACTTGTGTTAGATACTTTGACCACCGTGTCCAAGAGTTCATAAATACTGTACTAAAAAGCTCACATGAACCTCTTGGAAAAATTATTGACTATTTCTATAGAGTTGAATTTCAGAAAAGAGGATCTCCACATATACACATGTTAATGTGGATTGAAGGTGCACCCCAATACAAAAAGCATTCAGAGCAGATTGTTACAGAATTTGTTGACAAATATGTGTCTTGTAACAAAGATGAAAACGAACCACTAGTTGAGTTACAGGTCTATAAACACTCAAAGTCATGTAGGAAAGGGGACAAAGCTGTCTGTAGATTTGGATTTCCGTTACCCCCCATGGAAAAAACTACTATTTTGGAACCAATGGTTGATTTGCACAAAAATAAACATTACAAAGCCTTGTTTGAAAAAATCCAGAAAGAATTAGACGATGTGAAAAATTGTGATTTGGGTTTTGAAGACTTCTTACGTCTTTTAAACATAGATGAAGAGGAATATTTGAAAGCAATACAAAGTTCATTGAATAGCCCTAAGGTCTTTTTGAAGAGAACAATTAGGGAAGCTAGAGTAAATGCATATATGAAACCAATTTTGAATGGTTGGGGTGGAAATCATGACTTACAATTTGTGCTGGATCCATATGCATGTGCTGTTTACATTGTGTCATATATCAGTAAAGCTCAAAGGGGAATGAGTCTACTAATGCATGAAGCATGTAAAGAAGCAAGACAGGGAAATATGGATCTTAGACAACAAGTACGACACATTTGAAACAAATTTCTGAACAGTGTTGAAGTAAGTGCTCAAGAAGCTTGCTATCTACTTCTGCAGCTACCACTCACCAAATGCACTAGAGACGTTGTATTCATCAATACCTCGAAGCCAGCAGACAGAACATTTCTCCTGAAATCTAAAGAAGCATTAGAAAAACTTCCAGGTGATTCAACTGACATTGAATCAGACAATATTATAAAAAGGTATTCAAAACGACCTAAAGCTTTGGAACATTGGTGTCTTGCAGACTATGTATCGCAGTTAGACATTATATACAAAAACTAAGAGGAACAGGTTGATAAGGGCCCCACTGTAAACAGCTCACATACAGAAGATGTTCATAAGGACCTAGGTGAGAGTTTTGATACAAATGATGATGAAATGGAGGCAAACAAAATAACAGAAAATGATGACAATGAAATGACATCAGATCTCATACCTGGTGGTAAGATCCATTTAAAAAATGGTGTTGTCATTTGCAAAAGAAAACGGAAGAAAATTTTAAGATATGTGAGATTCTCAAAAAAGGTTGATGCTGAAAATTACTTCAGAGAGCGTCTACTGCTATTCTTTCCGTGGAGAAATGAAGAAATTGATTTGAAAGGAGGACATGAGACATACCAGGCAAGATATATATCGGTTCAAAATTTTGTTGACAACAAGGCAAATGAGTATGAAAGGAATGCTGATGAACTAGACCAAGCGTGTGAGAAGGCCCAAAATGAAGACAACTTTGATGAAATTGCTCCAAGTAATCAGCAAACAGAGGAAGATGATGTTGAAATAGGTGCAAAGGACAGTGAGGAATTCATTTACTTTGATCCTGATAGACCTTACAATCAAAGACAGTATGATATTGCTGGAGATGTTGGACTATCTGTAGCGTCAGTTGACATCAGTATTCGCCAAAAGACAATGTCAGATACAGTCTTTAGAGAACTTGTGAAATCTTTAAATGCTAAGCAAAGAGAATTTTTTGTACATGTTCTTCAATCTGTAAAGGCAAAAAAAGATCCACTCCGCGTATTTCTAACTGGTGGTGCTGGCGTAGGAAAATCTGTAGTTGTGACTGCTCTTTTTGAAGCCTTGCAGCGCTACCTAACATCTGTTCCTAGAGATAATCCAGAAAATTGCAAAGTATTACTCTGTGCACCAACAGGTAAAGCTGCTTTTCACATCAACGGAATTACACTGCATTCAGCATTTCGAATTCCAGCTAGTCAAGGCTACAATTGTACTCCATTAAGTAGTGACACGTTGAACAGTCTGAGAACAAAGTACAAAGATTTAGCTGTTGTTATGATAGATGAGGTGTCTATGGTTGGGAATAACATGTTGAGACTGATAAATGAAAGATTAAAACAAATAAAAGGCAGCATGTTACCTTTTGGAGGTATACATATGATATTCATTGGAGACCTTTTCCAGTTAAAACCTGTCATGGATGGCTGGATCTTTGAAAACTTGAAAAGTAACTTTGGGCCATTGGCTACCAATTTATGGCAAGAGTTTATTGAAATGCATGAATTGCAAGAAATTATGAGACAAAAGAACGACAAACAATTTGCAGAACTATTGAACAGGTTAAGGGAAGGAAATCAAACAAAAGATGACACTGCACTGCTACTAAGTAGATTGATCAGTCAGGATGATGTAGATTATCCAAGAAATGAAGTTCATCTATTTAACACAAATGAATCTGTTAATGCTTTCAATTTTAAGAACTTTGAGACTGCAAACACAGAAAAATGCACAATTCCAGCTCTTGACCATGTCTTAAGTGACGACACACCAACAGTAAAAGACAAATTAGTATCACGACTACCATCTGATTCAACACACACAGCCGGACTCAGTAAAACTGTGGGAATAGCTATCGGCATGATTTATGATTTGTGTGTTAATTTAGATGTAGATGATGGCTTGGTCAATGGATCTTCCTGTGTTGTCACCAAAGTTGAACGACGACAGAAAAACACTTCAAGACCAAGTATTGTATGGGTTGAATTTAACAACGCTGATACTGGTTCTGCTTGGCGTTCTAAATATCAACATTTGTATCATAGTGCCATTAACTCCTCATGGACCCCAATATTTGACTGTAGACGAAATTTCGTTTATTTCAGAAAAACATTTGTAAGAGTCCAGATTCCATTAAGGCAAGCAACAGCAAAAACAGTTCACAAGTCACAAGGTGATACACTTAGTAAAGTTGTTATTGACATGACTGGGAAGCGTGTTTTCCCTCATGCCCATTATGTCGCAATCAGCAGATCTAAAACTTTACAAGGTCTATCTGTTTTAAACCTCAATGAAAGCAAGATATCTGTGTCTGAAAGTGTCACATCAGAAATGTCCCGTCTGAGGAAAACCAGACAATTAAAATTATGCTATACACCTGTTTATACAATCAACCACAGCCATTTTGTTTGTATGATGCACAATGTTTGCTCCCTCAGAAGTCACTTACATGAACTGTTCCATGATCCTAATGCAAAGTCATCAGACATAATTGGTTTAGTAGAAACATGGCTAATGAAGACCGATTCATACGAGTCATTGCAGCAAACTGGGTTCCAGATGTTTAGACAGGATGGTTTGCAAACAGGAAATGTTCGTCCACACAGAGGGATAGTGGTCTATGTTAAAGATGGTGTACAGGTTTTAGATAGGTACTCAGTCATGAAGAAACATTTTGAAATGATGGTATTGACAGTGTTGCTTTTTGGAAAGGAAACCCTGATTGCTACTCTTTATAGATCACCTGGAAGTTCTGTAACAGACTTCAAATCATTTTTACAGCAGAATCTGCTTGAAAGAAGTATGGGAAAAATGCTCATAATTCAAGGAGACATCAATGTTGATATACTTGAGAAAAATTCAACTTTTAGGCAATTCATACAGGAGACATTTGGGTGTATACAGGTCGTGCATAAACCAACATCTAGTTCAGGATCTTTAATTGATCATATCTACACAAACATGCCTTCTGTACGCAGTGATGTCATAAACTGTGTTTGGTCAGACCATGATCTTGTTTACGCTGCGTTCGAATATGATATTTAACTTTTCAGTTTCATTGCACAAGACAAATTAAACATTTTAACAAAGTGTCTGCTGACAATGCCAATGTATATAACAAACACTGGTCTTAAACTCTGGTATTTAAAACATGTTAATGAAGGTCCTTGTTAGTTTAATTCAATGACCTTCCAAAGAGTTTCAAGATTTTTTTTTCATTCTGTGTGATTACTTATCCAAATAATATTTATAATTATTTATGCAGTATATTAAAGGGGGAATAACACTTAACATCTTGCAAATTTTCCGAGAACTTCGTACAAAAAAATAAATATATATTATTAAAATATGGTCTTTAAATTGCATATATGCCAAATCTTAGCTTTCTACCTTGTGTATTGGCTTAGATGTCGACGGATTTAAAACCCCATGTTTTTTTTGTCGGGGGGATAAAAATTATAATAATAAAACATATGGGGTTTTAAATCCGTCAACATCCTAGCCAATACACAAGATAGAAAGCTAAGATTTGGCATAGATGCAATTTAAAGGCCATATTTTCATAATATATATTTATTTTTTGCACGAAGTTCTCTGAAAATTTGTAAGATGTTAAGTGTTATTCCCCCTTTAACTTTTTTTTAACATATATACATGTATTTGTACATGTAGATATTATTTCTCATGCATTTATGCTATAGTTACAATGAAGATTTACCTAAGATCTCCATCCTAATTAAAATATAACCACATGTGTTAAAACTTCTTTTTACCGTGACTGACATGCCACTTGGTCCTATACAAAACAGTATTATAGTAGTTAAATGTAATGTATTGCAATTTCCTGCATTTGTAATAATTATGGTTTAGATTGCTTGTGAAAAATTTATTGCTACACCAGATAAATGCTGCATACATTCAATGGTTTCCCAGCTGATACACCAATTTGAACACTAAATCAGATATGGAATTATGTCTTTGTTGAAAAGAAATATTAAAAAGAGGTAATACTAAATATCTGTACTGAAAAATGTCAGTAACCCATAAAACAGAGGACAATGAAAACATAGTTAAAAAAAGAAGATATGCACTTAAATGTTAAATTGTTTGTAATATACAAAGTTTTTGATCATAAATCTGTTTAAGCTTTAATGATTTAAGATCAACCTGTTTCTCAGAGGGCTAATAAAAGTACCACAATGATTGAAAGTTAAAAAAAAATCAATCCATAGCCTAGGAACAGAATGTTGTATTTCATTTCAAAAAAGGCCAAAAATGTTAGATTATTCCCCTAAGTACTCTGAGCACATCTTTTAACTGGCATTCGTGTGACTTTGTAATGTGCTAGTCTTTTAATATTTTTTTCCCTATCTAGTATACCATGTTTAATATTAGCATTAATAACTACATGATATTTCATATGAATGATGGCCCTGTGCTCCGCAAGGAGTGAAGAGGATAAGGTAAGTAACTTTTTCCTTACCCTATCCCCCAAAAGCAAAAATAATGACTTTTCCTTTTCAAAGGCTAATGCAGACAGCAAAACATGTTTTTGGAAAGGAGGATATGTAAACATAATAGCACAGTGAATATTGGGGCAAAAGGAGAAAATGCTGCTAATTGGTATATTCCTCTTTTGCCTCAATATTTCTTAACATTTTCCATTAACGATGTCAAAACTAGAACTTGTTTGGAAAAGGGTGAACTGTCACACAAAGTTGAGGTAGCTACACTTGTCATTTATATATGTAAGTCCAAAAGCCAGTGGAGCGATACAGGGCCATCATGGCCCTCTTGTTTATCATGGCAGCCGTTTTCCAAGATGGCCGCCATTGAGGTTTATGTTTTACAGTAATCATACAGAATTACATTTGTGAATAGTTGTTGGATTTTTTAATCTGTTTGGTAATAACAACAAAATTACTAATGTTTTAATAAACAAGATACTGACAAAATGCCTTTTCGAATTCAAAATGGCCAAAAAATTCGAAATGGCCGCCGTTTGGTCAATTTGTCAAATTTTAAGTTATAAGAAATATGACAGTAATGAAAACCTTCTTATGGTTGATATCTATCAATGTTTATAGGCATATGAACATTAATCTTGTAATAGTAAATTCAGAAAATATGTTACCCAATAAGATTTTTCATCATGGTGGCCATTTTCAAAGGTGTCTACCATTGAGGTCTACAGTTAAAGGTAAATATACAGATTGATTACATCTATATTTGTGAATATATGTTGGAATCTTTTATGTATTTTGTAATTACAACCCATAATTATTCAAATAAAAGTAATGATGAAATGCACTCTCGTATTCTAAATGGTCGAAAAAATTCAAAATGGCCACCATTTTTGGTCATTCTTTTTCAAATTATATGTTATGAGAAATATGAGACTAGACCTTGTAAATGATATCAATGTTTTAGCCCCATATGGCATGATTTATACTTATGTTCATCCAGCTAAAAACCTGATATCTGCGAATCTAAAATGCTCTATTCTCCTACACACTGATATGATGTAAGCTTTTAGTCAGCACATTAATTTGAGTGATTCTTACTCGAATTATCGATGAAACAGATGGCATATCTTGGTCAGCCCATCATTTGTCTCAAAACAGAGGAAGGGACTATTAATAACATCGCTTTTACCACTCCTTCGTGAATCTACAAACTTTGTAGCTACTATTAAACATGTTATTGACCGTATCAGGGTTTGTTGCTACTATTTAACATGTTATGGACCGTATCAGGGATGCAGTTAGTATACATGTATTTTGATCCTGGTTGAACCCATGTCATCACTGCTGACCAGCCACTCTATTCCTTAGCAAAACAGATTCAGTGGGATTGGCCCCAAATGTATGGCGAAGACATGTTTCGGGTTTGCATACTGAAATGGCTTGGCTTAAATCATCTGATTCTCTGCTACAGTCTAGTGCTCTTGTAAAAGCCTGCATTTTCTCCTCTGGCACAGCCGACTCATTTCTGTCAGCATCTGATGTAAAAAAGAAAGTCCATTGTTTTATTTCTGGTATGTGGTATTGACAATGGAGCTCACAGTTTTCTACTTTTTAACATCATTCAGAGAGGCTAACTTCACCTTGTATTGATAGGCGTTGTCAGTTTTGGTTCCTTGTAGTTTGCCTATGACAACACAAGCTATGAACATGTTCTACCTCTCCGTCTCAGAGACATGCTACAAGCATCACCGAAACCTATCACAGGAGTTTAGTGATGGAAAGTTTGTTGTCTTCAAAGCAAAACACCTGTTTTCGGCAATGGCCATCGATCAAGCCCATGAACAAAAAATGTTGAAATGAAAGGGGGATGCTGTAGGTGCGACAGAAAATCAATCTACACTGAGACAATGGATGATTGCAGGACCTTAAGTCATTTGTTAGTAGCTCAAAATGAAAGAATCAATTTCATGGTTTTCATTGCATTCATTGATGGTTTAGAAATAGGAGACGGGTGTTCATTTTATGATCCAATCCATAAGGACCACCTTGATTTGTTTTCAACAAAAACCTTAACCAGCTTACAAAGACACCGGGCAACAAATTTTGAAAATCGATTGTGATTTATTTTCAAGGTTGTTCATTTATTGCTCAAGTTTTTTCAGACACGAAAATCAGTCTTTTCCAGCAGCCTAAAGTAACAATGGACAACTACATAGTACATATGGGCCAAAATGCGATACTACCAATCATTGAAGAGAACATCACCTAACTAGAATCCTTGCAGATGCGTCTGTAAAGATCATTGATGGTTCTTCTCTAATAAATTGAATACGACCAAATATGATTTCAACAACCTTTGGAGAGGATTGTATTCTTGAAATGACTCCAAAATGTTCAGGTTTTATCACCCCTTCTCTGAAGAGTAGGCATTGTGTTTTATGTTTATGTAGAATCAAGTTTGAAAGCAGAGCTTAATATGACCAACGAGTTAGACGCACAGTAACTTCAAAAGGAAAACTTGCCACAAATTGGCAAAATGTCTTACTGAAAACAAAAAAAAAGACTTATCCACATTTTTGGCCAACAGATTTTTAGAAATTCATTCTGATCTACTAGTCATTGCTTCAGAGGAAGGACATAATGTAAGCAATCGTGACATAGATCTTGAAGAGTTGTTACCATGTAATCGTGAGGAAGCGGACATCCGTTTGTTTGTTCATGTGAGGCATGCTGTATGTGGTGGTCACAAACACATCTTTGTTAAAGCCAATGACATAGATGTCATAAATATATAGCAATGTATTTCAAGTTTTATGGGAAATTGGTCTTGAAAAAATCTGGATTTTATTTGGCCAAGGAGGAAACTATAAATGGGTTTCCATATACGACATAAGCAATGTCTTTTGAGAAAACATGATTTCATTTCTCCTTTCCTTCCACGCATTCAGTGGATGCGATACTGTTTCGTCTCCTTGTACATTAACCTGCTAGTAAACTTGGAATGTATTTCTAGAAGTGACGACTGAGTTCAGAAAGTTGAGAACATATCCTCCAAGTATAGAACAGTCTTACCAAGATACATTAGAGAATCTTGTAACTACACCGTATCACAGATCAAGTTTATCTAATGACATTTACAGCGTTATGCTTGATGGTGTGTGTCATCCCTCCAGCACATGCTGCCCTTGTGCAACAAACCAAACAGGCTGCTTATCAGACCAGTTCCATTTGGGGTCAATACTTGCCAGGAGAAATATTAATTGTCAATCCCGCTGATTGGGAATAGTTACTGAAAGTGGACAGATGATCATTTATTTGAACAACACGTGCAGCCATTGTGGATAGCTGCAAAGAACTAACCGAATGTGGTTGTAACAGTGACTGTAAGGAAAGATGCAAATGTTCCAGATTTGGGCTTCCTTACACTGGTTTGTGCTGTAGTAAATGTAGAAACTAACCCTAAACTATCAGTAGCAGGGTTATCAAATTAAGTAGACTGACATTGAATACAAGGTAACACACAATGTAGAATAATTAAAAAAAAAAGGGTTCTACATGTGGTGGCCACCTCATGGCTAGAGCAGGTAAATTTTTAGATGGCTAACAACCACAACATGCATGTTAAATACTTAAACATACTATTGTTATATCTTTTTCAATCATTTCAATTCTCAACCATATAATTATCATACTACTTATAAAAATGGAAGAAATTCGCCAAATGACGGCCATTTTGGATTTCTTTTCAGCTATTTTGAATACCAAAAGTAATTTTGTCATTACTTCTTATAAGAATTCTTGTTTTTATCACAAAATAGAAAATCCAAAATCTATTCACAAAGTAAGGTCAATCTGTATAGTCATTATGAAAAAATAAAAACTCAATGGTGGCCATCTTGAATAATGGCCGCCATGATGAAAAATCTAATTGGCTAATGGTTATTTTTTTTCTTAAGTAATGCAAGCTTTATGTACATGGGCTTAACACATAAATAGATGTCATTGATATGAAGGTCCTCGTAACTCTCATAATTATGTTAATATATACATGTATTTGAAAAAAAAAACATGACAAAAAATGGCGGCCATTTAGAATTTTTTGGCCATTTTGAATTGGAAAAGGCATTTTGTCAGTATTCCTTTTTATTTAAACATTAGTATTTTTGTTGTTGTTGTTGTTATTACAAAATAGATGAAAAATTCCAACACCTGATAACAAATGTAATTCTTATGTATAATTACTGTAAAACTTAAACCTTCAATGGCGGCCATCTTGGAAAATGGCTGCCATGATAAAAAAATCTTATTGACTAACAGGTTTTCTGAATGCATGTGGGCCTAAAACATTGATTGATATCATTGATGAGAAGGTACTGTCATAATTCTTTTAATATAAATTTAAAAAAAGGCCAAAAATGGCGGCCATCTTGAATTTTTTGGCCATTTCGATTACAAAAATATTTTTTTGTCATTATTTTGTATTAGAACATTGCTTTTTGTCACAAAATAGATCAGAAAACCCATAATCTATTCGCAAATATAATCAATCTGTATAGTTATTATAGAAGGAAAACCTTAATGGCGGCCATCTTGGAAAATGGCCGCCATAATGAGAAAATTAGAATGGCTAACGGGCTTTTTGGATTTAGCATAACAAGATCTATGTACATGCCAAATTTCATGCTTGTATCATAAACTCTAATATGTAATTAAGGCAAAGCCTTAAAGCGAGCGATGACAAACTAACTAAACATGGTTACATCCCAGTTGGTCTAATCCCATTTCGTCTAATATATAAAAATATTGGATTAGACGAAAAATTCCCATTTCGTCTAATACTTTTTCAGACCTTGTTTCATGTCCCAAAAATCTTAAATAAAAAGACATTATTCAACAATATATATCTATAGGCCTAATACATGCATAAATAAATATATATAAGACAAACTGAGAAAATATTTTAGAAGAAAAGCAAATTTCTTGAAATAAGGGTTTTAGACGAAATAGGAAATTTGAATATTAGACCAATTGGAATTGGACAAACTGGGATGTTCCCCTAAACATACCAGTTCACTTTTGGACCGACAAAACTACATTGAAAAAGAGATAGATTTAAGAAGAATCTATGTGTAATGCAAATTTGTAGAAGTTACCCATAAATTTTCTCAAACAAGACCAGTTTTGAAGCACAAGGATAAAATTAATGAAAACAATTGAGGGAAAAAATGTAATCAGCATGTTTTCCTTTAAAATGGATACGAAAGAGACAAATTCATATTTTTATATTTAGACAGAAAGTATTAGCAAGGAGCAATTGGACAATTAATACAAAATGCCTTTATAAATGCATTTTGTTGTCTTCAGGCTCTAGTCTCAAAAAGGACCAGTTTAACATATTTCTATTTGGGAAATAGCTCAAAGATTGTGCATTGATCTTTAGGAAAGAGGTAAAATTTCCGAACGCGGCCATTCATTTGAAGCCTGCAGGACACATGCGTCATTGCGAAAATTTAAGCCAAATGATTAGGGCCTATCCCTTTTTAACAGCGAGTTTGGCATGCTTGTGAAAAATAATCTAATCACCTGTTTAATCTAACTACACCATTCATTTTAATTACACTAGATTTATCCAGTTTAGCTCTCTCTCAAACAACCGATTGACGTCTCAAATTTCAAAAACTAAGCCTACAACGTATTGAGAGATATTTTGAAAAAAAAAAACTATTTCGACCACTGTAACTCGTTTCATATTAGACCAGACTAAGATTGGACTACACCATGATGAATTCGCTACATGTCTAGATGAAAATAGTTTCATGTTTTGATACCGTTTCGCTACAATTCGGCCCGTTTTGGTATTGGTTTCGGTACATTTCGGTCGGTTTCGGTTTGTTTGGTAAATCGTCCAACCCGTTTGGGCCGATATGAATCTGATTTGCGCCACCGCCAGCCCCTTTTCGCCCATGAGTTTAGCCTATGAAAATTGAATTCAATACAAAAACCAGACACTTTATGTCCCTACATAAACATTAATGATTAGATATGATATTAAAGCTACTATTTCTCAGATTTGGACCCAAAAATTGTCAAATACAAACGAAATGTACACTTTTTAAGCTTTATATGACCTGATTAAATGATTACGAGAAACTATTGAAGCAACAACTCATTTTTTCGCAATTTGATACCAAATTCGTGAAGCGATGTCGAAAGTAGGTCAAAACAGTAGGACATGCGACTTTTTTAAATGACGTCACAACATACATGATGACGTCATATTGAAATTTAAGTACGAATCTCGTTTGAATCATGGTCCGCGCTGTATGCGCATGCGCAACAATTTAAAAATAATTCTAACCCCATCAGTGATGGGGTTGAATTTAGGCTTGGATTCTCCCTAAATTCAGCTATCTGTCTTGTAATTTCGGCTCATTCTCTGTCTGATACGCATATTATTAACCATCCCGAGGTTGTCATCACAAAAGTTTTGCATATTTTTTCAAAAAAATTCATTTTTTGCAATTAGACCATCTGTTACCGTCGCCCTTTAAGATAAATGAGTATTGTCATTTAATGCAATAAAAATTCAAGATTAATAGGAGTTTAGGCTGATTTGAATCTCCTTTGCACCATCGCAAGCTCCTTTTTGCCCGTGAGTATAGCCTATGAAAATCGGAGTAAATACAAAAACCAGACACTTTTTCAAAAAAAAAAAAAAAAAAATACACAGTATTGAATAGACCAAAAATGACCAAAAAGGCCCAGTCCAAAAAGGCCCAATATTTAAAATGATAAAATAAGACCTATATCTAAATTATATTTGAAATTATAGATCTAATTATATTTTAGGGTCTATTTCATCATTTCATGTGATTTATGATGATATAATAGATGAATGAATTGATAAATTATAGAATTAGACCCATACGTGATTTTAAGTTAAATTAATTAGACCCTATTAGGCTAAGAATTTTAAATTTGAAAAACTATGTGATTTATGATAGATTTAATAGCAGACAAATCAATTGGTAAATTGTAGAAATTTATAGATCTATAAGTGATATATGGGCCTATATTGATTAGATCATCTGCACCTTCTTGGACTTTGGAGCAGTTGGAAATTTTGCCATCTGGTAAAGGGTTACCTACTGCATGTCAACTACAACAACAATAACAATGTAATCAGAAATTATCATTATAAACTCTAAAAATATCTTTTAATTTACATAATATCCACAATATTCTTTCCTTTGTAAATTGGGCGTTTCTGGACTGGGTCTTTTTTGGTTTTGGGCCTTTCTGGACTGGGCCTTTTTGGTTTTGGGCCTTTCTGACCCCGATTCATATGATCTAATAATACATAAATATTACAATCTATTGCGCTGGAAATTCATGATTAAAAAGTTTATACTGATACAAATCTCCTTTGCGCCGCCCAGCTCCTTCTCGCCTGTGAGTAGCATATGAAAATCGGAATTTATACAAAAAAAAAAAAAAAAAAAAAAAAAAAAAACCAACAGAAAAAAACAGATACTCTTTGACAGAAAAACAAACATGATGGATTAGATATGATCTTAAAATACGTGAATATTGCTATTAAATGCAATAAAAATTCGTGACAAAGGAGTTTAGGCTGATATGAATCTCCTTTGAGCCGGTCCACCACCAGCTCCTTTTCGTCCGTGAGTGGACTATGAAAATCGGAATCAACACAAAAATCAGACACTTTATGCTCCAAAACAAACATTATTGACTAGATTTAATCGTAAAATACATGAATAAAACAATTTAATGCGATAAATAATCATGATTAAGGAGTTTGGGCTGATATAAATCTCCTTTGCGTTGCCTTCAGGTCCTTTGCATCCTTTGCGCCAAAAACAGGTCCTTTGCGTGTTTTAGTCCATCCACTTCCGGTAGCCAGAAACGCTGCGATTTTTAAAATTGTGGTAAGGATTTCACAGACGTAATTCGTCCACAGCCTGTATTTGTTAAATCAATTGAATCCCACAGCTTTAACGTCTTTATTTTTTGGTAAGCATTATTGACCATCCTTTACAACCGTAACACAATAACTGATGTCCAAAAACATTCACTCCGGAGACCGGAAGTTTAATAATAAAAAAATATCGGCCCAACGTATGTACGTAAGAACGTTTTCACGCATTACCATTAACGCTCGTTCGCTGCGAACTGGCGCTTCGCGCCAGTTTGCTCGCATCGCTCGCTAATATTTTTCTGGTTATCTGCCCTGCTATACCAACTGCGCCAAGGCCACGGCCCAAAAGCTATGTTTAAAAGAGATTATTATCATAGAACAACACTTCCGGCCCTCAGTGATCTCTTGTGAAGAAATATGCAAAGTCATAATTCACCACATAATAACCTGGCAGAGCATCTCTAGCTAATAGCTAATAGCTAGAATTGCTCTACCAGTTCTTTTATTGTGAGCTATAACAAGGTTTACTTGTGAATCCCAAAATCCAGAGACCGATATATTGATTTTGAAGAGTAACGCGGATAAAAGATAACAACATAAAATACTTTTTGATTTTTTATACTTGTAAAGAAAAGGTTAACTAAATATAAACGAACTATCAAAATACAAACTTAATCCTTTCTTGAACAAGACAAATTTACACGACCCTTATTTAAAAAGTTTGGGTAACATGAAGGAAAAAAGAGAATGTAAAATGTTGATAATCAGAATTTTTTCTTTGATTTGTGATATGTCTTGCAATCATACCCAACATTTGAGAATGAATTCATTACAATTACCTGTTAAGGAAAGGATATACATATAGTAGCCTAGCATCAATATATGTCTCAATATTAAATCATTAATCAATGAACAGAACAATCTATACAGTAGGGTTGGTGCAGATATAGGACCAGTGTGGCATTTCAGATCAGATGGATCAAGATCAAGATTGGCATAAGCAAACCATTCATCCTTGATATTCTTAGATTTTATTTTCAATATCTGAAAATAAAACTCTAAATGTTTACTTGTGTGATGAGCATTGCTGCACTCACTTAGAACTGATGTTGGTAAACCATTGTCTAAAATGCCACAATGTTCTTTCCAAAGCCTATGCCCATTTGTAGTTGCTTGAATTTAGCTCAATAATTGGCTCAAGATGTGTTTGCGATACAACAATGCCTCCAAAATGGCCATTTTTCTAAAATGTTAAGTTTTCGTGTAAAGGGTTGATAAGGGTAATGAAATGACCTTGAGGAAGGTCAAATTGCATGGAACAGATAGATATCATTGAATGTAAGCTGCATACCAAATTTGAGCTTTGTATGTCAAATACTTTTGGAGAAAAGGCAAATGTTAAGTTTTCGGACAGACAAACAGACGGACAGACAGGCAGACGGACACGAGTAAAACAATATGCCCCCGATCTCTCAAAGCTGAAACCCCTGCACCTTAAAAAAGAAAAAAAAAAGAAACAGACAGATATCACTTGTAACAAAATCAAAACTTTTGACCAAAAAATCTGAAATTGGCAAGTCCAGGATTGGGATTGGAGTATGACAGTGTAAAGTAATGGAATGTAACTTTGACCAGTTTGACCAGGAAATTGTCGGAATGTTAAGGTGTTTAACCCTTTCCCAAACAAGATCTGGTTTTGACGAGTCCCGGTTTTGACGTTTCTAGTGGAAAATGCTTGGGAAAATATTGAATCAAAAGAAGAAACTGCTGATAACCAACAGTTTCTCCTTTTGTCTCAATATTTTCTGTGTTATCTTGTACACAAATTCTATCTATAACAACATGCCTTTTGTTGTCTGCAGCAGCTTCAAAATTGGAAGACCCTAATTTTTTGTCGTTTGGGAAAGATAAAATGTGTTTTAGGGTTGTCAGTTCAATGACCGATCGAGAAAAAAAGAGCAGTAATATTGTAACTGTTACAAATTTATAACACAGTTAACCTATTTTCCTGTTTGATTCCTTTACTCAACCGAAGAGCTTGAAAGACACACTAAAATACTAATTGGTAATTACTAAAAACGAAAAAGTATAATCCTATTCCTTATTTGTCGCAAAAGTGAATGACATAGAAAAAAAATTCTAGATTGTTACTGAAAAGGCGGTTTCTGCGGTGTTTGCCTTTATCACATAGCTCAGCCGATAACACGCAAAATGTAAGTGTCCAACCTCGGTTAGCGTGGATTTTGACCACGTGATAATCATAACAAATTTGATTGGTTGTCAGTCCTACAACTGGTAAATGACTGTTCGAGAAAAAATTCAGAGCAGTAATATTGTAACTGCTACAAACGTATTATACAGTTAACCTTTTGTACGTTTCAACTCCTTTACTCAACCGAAAAGCTTGTTATAAACACTGAAAATACTAACTGGTAATTACTAAATGCGAAAATTACATCAAATTTTGTATTTAAGCCTCTTCCTTATTTGTCGCAAATGTAAGTGAGATGAAAAAATTGTAGATTGTGACTGAAAAGGCCGTTTCTTCGGTGTTTGAAAACACATAGTTTAGCTCAGCGGATAATGGTAAAAATGCTGTGTGTCCAACTGATGGCATTTCTGGAAAACAGTATATATAACTCGGGCTTAAAAGCCCGATTTAAAAACAGCCTTCGTGCTTCGTATTCGGGCGTTGACGTAATTTTTCTGTCTCTGCGAATGTTAACGACCGTAAAACTTGAATTACCCTATATTAATAATCCTCTACGTGATTATACGCAGTTTGTCATAAAAATTGACATCTATTCTACTTTGCAAGAAAGCAATATAGTTTTCTTTATTTGTTCTCAACATATCGGGGATGTTTTAACCCTTTCCCAAACAAGACCTGGTTTTGACGTCCCTAATAGAAATGGCTTGGGAAAACATTGAAACAAAAGAAGAAACTGCTGATAACCAGCAGTTTCTCCTTTTGTCTCAATATTTTCTATGCCATAATTTACACAAATTCTATCTTTAATAACTACCCTTTTGTCATTTTTGGCAGTTTTTGATGTTGATCACCCTAAAATTTTGCCGTTTGGAAAAGGGTTAAAGCTGTTGTGAAACAAAAATCAAACTTAACAAGCTGTATTTGTAACGTTCCATGGATATAAATAACAAGGATGGCGGAGCCAACATATTGACAGACTTTCCCCAAGATTATGCTTATATTCGTATTTTATTTTTTAGTCGATGTTATTGCAAACTTCGTAACTACAGCTTGATTAAAGCTGTAGTTACGAGATTTAGCAATAACATCGAGGATTTCCTTTTGGCAGCTTCAATGACTCTAAAGGGATTTATATACTACTTCTCCTTCCAATGATAGGCCGCGGCCGTAGCGCAGTTGGAGCAGACAACCAGACCAACCGACGAGCTGAATCATATATACCCCCCTCGCCCGAAATTGAATTTGAGGGTATAATGATTAATCATTTTTAAAGTTTGAATTAACCACTTAATTGATTTCCATGACTTCTATCAACATAATATTTATTAAATTATTGTATCCCTGCAAAACGCATGTTTTATTATATCCCCGCAAAACGAATGTTTAGGGGGTAAACTGGAATCAACCTAACCTGTCTGTCTGCCCGTCTGTCCGTGGACAAATACTTCACCAGAGCACATCTTCTAAAACATGTGTGCTAGCAACTTCAAACGTGGTGCACTTATATCTCATTGTGGGAAAGTGTAATGTACAAGAATCGTTACTCTGCCATGCTGACGTTTTGGGTTATCGCCCTTTGTTGTTTGTACCCTTGCATTTTTGTCTGGACCATATCTTCTAAACATAAGTGCTAGCAACTTCAAACTTCGTACACTTATACATCTCATTGTGCAGAAGTGTCATGTACATAACTGTTACTCTACCACGCCCACTTTTTGAGTTATTGCCCTTTGTTGTTTTTAGCCTTGCATTTTTGTCTGGACCATATCTTCTAAATCATAAGTGCTAGCAACTTCAAACTTGGTACACTTATACACCTGATTGTGCAGAAGTGCCATGTACAAGAGTCGTTACTCTGCCATGCCTTAATTTTGAGTTATTACCCTTTGCTGTTTTTTCTCTTGTATTTTTGTGCCGGACCATATTTTCTAAACCATAAGTTCTAAAAACTTCAAACTTGCTGCACATACAGGTCTTATTGTGGGAAAGTGTCAAGCACAAGAACCGTTAATCTGTCATGCCAACTTTTTGAGTTATTGCCTTTTGTTGTTTTTACCCTCGCATTTTTGTCTGGACCATACCGTCGAAATCATAAGTGCTAGCAAATTCAAACTTGGTACACTTATACATTTTATTGTGCAAAAGTGCCATGTACAAGAGTCGTTACTGTGCCATGCCTTCATTTTGGGAATGATGCCCCTTCGTATGCTACACTAAAGAGATGGGTAGGGGAGTTTAAGCGTGGTAGGCAAAGTCTTGAGGACGAGGTCCGCCCTGGAAGGCCTGTCACCCTTGCAACACCAGAAATGGTCAATAAAGTCCATGATATTGTTATGACTGACAAGCGGGTTACAGAGAGACATATAGCCAGTAAAAATGGTATTTCACAGGAAAGAGTTCATCTTTAGATGAAAAAGCTCTCTGCCCGCTGGGTCCCAAGGCTTCAGACAGTTGACTAGAAGCACGTCATGAGCTAATCTGAGTCTTTTAGAGGCAGACCCAGATAAATGACTTTCCGCAGAGGTTTTTGACTATTGATGAAACTTGGGTCCATCACTTCACCCAGAGTCAAAACAGTCCAAACAATGGAAGTACCCTGGTTCACCCCACCCAAAAAGGCAAAGGTTGTCCCATCAGCAGGAAAGAGTGTGGTTTCGGTTTTCTTTGATGTTGATGGCATCTTGATAGTAGATTATCTACAAAAGGGCCAAACAATAAATGGACAGTATTATGCATCACTTTTAGGGCAACGCACGTATTTTCCGGTCGTTAACATTCGCAGAGACCGCAAAATACTAAACGGCACTCTAGCTTCGCAGTCGGGCCTTAACGTAATTCTTGAGCCTCTGCGAATATTAACGACTTCAAAATTGTGAATAACCCAATATAAAAAGTAGAAAAGAAGCCTGCAAAACTTCATACAAAATGAAACTAGAAATATTTGTAAATGATTATTGGAAAACCTAATAAACTGAAAGAGTAAAGCTCGACTATCACAAGAGATGTTTGTAAAACATATATGCCCCCTCAAGGGCCTACATTTGATGTAGGTAAAACTTCAAGGTCACAAGGTCAAAAGTCATTGTCAAATTAGAACGGTATTGGTAGGAGGTATCCATGTGTGAAATATAAAGACTGTTTAGGTAATAGGACTTGAGATATAGGCCAGGTTGAAGCTTTTGAAAGTAGGTCAAACTGACAAACTTCAAGAGCAAGTTCCAAGGTCATGGTCAGAAGTAAAATGTCTTGATTGAGGTGTCCATGTGTGAAATATCAAGTTTTTAGAAGTAGGTCATACGCCAAAGTCAAGGTCACAAGGTCCAAGGTCATGATCAAATGTTGTAGGTGTCCTTGTGTCAAATATCAAGGCTGTATCTGTAGGGTGTATCTATTAATATGACATGATATATCGACCAGGTTAAAGTTTGTCAATAGTAGGTCAAACTCCAAGGTCCAAGGTCATGGTCAAATGTGAAAGGTCTTGGTAGGAGGTGTCCATGTGTGAAATATTAAGGTTGAATGTGTAATAGGACATAAGATATAGGCCCGGTTTAGATTTCCTAAAGTAGGTCAAATGCCAAGGTCAATGTCATAAGGTCCAATGTCATGGTCAAATGTGTAAAGTTTTGGTCGGAGGTGGCTATGTGTTTAATATAAAGGCTGTTTGTATAAAGGACATGGTACATCGACCAGGGTATAGTTTTTCAGAAGTATGTCAAACTCAGAGGTCAAGGTCACAAGGTTCAAGGTCATGGTCAAGTGTGAAAGGTCTTGGTCGGAGGCGTCTATGTGTCAAATATCAAGGCTGTGTGTGTAAAAGGACATGATATATCGGTCAGGTTAAAGTTTTCCAAAAGTAGGTCCAACTTCAAGGTCAAGGTCACATGGTCTAAGGTCATCGTCAAATATGAATGGTTTCGGCAGGAGGTGTCAAGGCTGTGTGTATATTAAGACATGAGATATAGGCCCTGTTTATTTTTTTAAAGTAGGTCAAACTCCAAGGTCAAGTTCTCAAGGCCCAAGGTCATGGTCAAATGTGAATGGTGTTGATAGGAGGTGTCCAAGAGTGAGATATCATGGCTGTATGTGTAAAAGGACATGATATATAGGTCAGGTTAAGAATTAAGTGTGAAAATCAACAAAGGACACTAACTCCGAGAATTTGATCGGCAGAGTTACGGTTCTTGTGCACTGCATCTCTCCATAGTAAGATCTATCGACCTGTAAAGTGGCATGGTTCTACTGTCGTCCAACGCTAATCTGATATTTATAACAAACCTTTAACCTATAAAACATGTTATTTGAGAGACGCACATGCAAATCGTCTCGTCAATATTACATCAAAATACCGATTATCATCGATATGGTCTCGTTTCGATCTGTATAACCTTTGACTAGTAAATTGATATATATTTATTGTTTGGCGGGAATCAGAGAATCGTACGAGCACTATACCTTACACACTTTTTTAGTTATACTCCGGACAAGAGTCAATTTGAAAATCAACAAATTCAATTACTCCAAAAACCTGATCGACAAAGTAACGGTTCTTGTGCACTGCACCTCTCCATAATGCGATCTATCCACATATGAAGTTTCGTGATAATACTTTTCGAGTTATGCTCCGGACAAAGTTTGGTCTACGGACCGACCAACCGACCGACAAACCGACACTTGCGAAACAATATACCCCCATTTTCATCGAAAAGGAGCATAACAATCACACAGATATGGGAAGTAGGGCAGGTAAATCAGAACATTTGTCTCCGATGGACTCAACCAAAATATTCAAAACGCTGTTACAATCATGAGTGCAATAATATATACAAACGCGCAAGAATACTAGGTTAAAAATGTATTGACCAATGAGCAAATGCAGTTCGTTTTACCCACCAACCAATGCAACACGTTCAACTGTAGCCATATGAAAAGCAAACATAAATTAAGCATCAATGTTTTTTGTTTGTTGCATAGGATTTCGCTCACAATCCATTTTAATTTAATCATACAAACACGACACATTGACCTCTATGTGCCTTTCTTAGCTTTGATCACATAACATCATTAAATAAAAAGAAATACTGGAAGAAGCATCGTGCTAAATGGCATGGTTGTACACCAAATAAGGTTATGCTAACTATTTGAAAATTTACGGTCAGGTGGTCCTATAAAACATTTGGCCAGTTTTTTTTACCAACGTATTATTAGAATATACGTGTATTACTTCTTAGAAACGTGTTGTTAATGTTTCCACAAATTTGGGAAATGCAAAAGAAAATAAACAAGAGCCGTCACAGACGGATTATGCTCCCCGAATAAGTGTTTGTCACAGAATAAAAACTATCATACATTAAGCCCCCGTTTCCCATGACAGCTTTTTTGTACACACATTATTTATGAAATATGGTCTAGAACATCCTATTCATTACATGAGCACAAAATTTTATTAAATTCTGCCCATTAGATGAAGAGAAATAAGAGAATAACTAATTTTTACACTAAGGCCCCTTTTTCCATGACGCAGCCTTAAATTTACAAACGAAGAAAAAGGTCCCTATGTATTGACCCAGGGAGTTCACATGTGAAGTTTCATTGAATTTGGTCCAAGGGTTGCTGAGATATGGCTGTGGACGGACGGACGGACAGCATGGCGACTATATGCTCCTCCGAAATTTTTTCGGGGAGCATAATAAATAAATAATAACAAAAAAACCCAACTACAAATAGGTCAAATTTTTTGTTATATGTTTCTGTCATATGTAAACGAATGAGTCTCATGGATTTCATGCGAACATTGACTTATATACAAATCATAATACCACATAATATTTTGTAAAATGGTTATATTTAGTTAGAAAATTGATGAATTAGAACATTGGGTAGCGACGAAATAGAATCACCAAAACCACTTTAAATATATGTACAATGTACACCAAACGAAGATCCGTTACATGAAGGTTATTCGGTAATGCATGGTCCCTTTATGTATGTTAGTACTTTAAACATAACTAAAAAAATAAGGACACACGAAAACGTCCTTGTGGAATCTGTCTCTTTGTGCGTGAGTATCTGATAATAAAATCTTTGGGCGTGGCAAAGCCTGGCTTATCAGACTAAGAGAAATACATGTAGGGAGATAGTTCAATGAAATAGTTATCGATAAATCAAACATCGGGTCATTGGATCAAACCCAACAGGAATATTCATGGCGAGACCATTTTTTTTTAAATTTGGCCAAAATTGTTTGATCCCCAAGAGGGTTTGGCCGAGCGTATCTTTTCAGACATCATGAGATACTTCTTTTGAAAAAAAATCTCCACCGTGACTATGAGACTAATTTGATCCAAACCTGGCAGGCATTACGAAGAAACATTCCTGCTATGTTTGTTCAAAGAGTTAGAGTTTTTCTTCTAAAAGAAAGAATTCCAAGATATCTCTAATTCGCATGATCCCCAATCTTATATTCCCCATCTTTGACACATTATTGTAGGAAGGGTCATTTCATTCATTACATTACATGTACATATTCACGGGCTTATGGTTATTCATAAGCGAGAAAGAGTGAGAAAGTTGTGATTGCGAGATGTGTTCACTTCCCTGCATTCCTGCACGCTTATGTTGTGAATACTAACACATTTTCCCGCCTCTTAACCATTCCAACCCGCACTCTGCCATAGACCTCGTAAGAGGAAAGAGAGTCACCGAATCTCCAGTCCTGCTTTGCTGATTGTTGATTTTTAAAGAAATCCGAGAAGCCCCGCCCTGCTAGGCCCTTTTCTATATGTAAGTTTTGAAAAAAAAAAAAAAAAAAAAAACAAAAAAAAAAAAAAAAAAAAAACCCTCGTTCAAGAAATTTTTTGTTTTGTTTAATTTGACCCGGTGGTTTATGAGAAGATATTTAAAGAATTGTTTAATGACACGCTGTGCTCAGGTAAGCTAATAAACAGCTCTTTAACAGTCCGTGCAAAACGGCCGCGTGTTCAATGTAAGAACAAGAAAAAAATGACGTCACATTTTATGGCATTAAGTTCCTATCGTAATGAATTTAAACAAATGCAAATCCTTAGGCACTGTGGCAATTTGACCACACATGGGATAAATGTTCTTTGTTACCCATTCAAATTATGTTCACCCCAGGATGGCGTACCGTATCCTAACCTATAGCTTTTTTCTAGCAGAGTGTGACCGGGGCGTAATTTAATCTAATTTCTTTAACTACATTTTAAAATGTTTGGAAGGGTATGCATTTTAGCTGTGCAGATTACAGACAAATTGTGTACTTAAATTTGGTATGTATACATACCATGATAAACTTTTATCAAATACGGTTTGCAACGCAAAAATTCAAAATGTCGGACTAAATGGCGGCCATTGTGAGTCTACATACCAAGTTGCATGCGTGCCCCTTGAAGTGCACAATTTCAGTGAAAATGTTGTATAATCTGTCCAGCTATACGGAATATCTTTGTTCGGTAAAAAGGAATATTAAGATTAAACTAGCATATGCCAAATCGTAAGACAAAGATCTTGAATAACTTGCAAGATTCGCACTATCATTTACTGCATGGCTACAAATACGAACTGTGGACGAGCTGGCGGTCTTGAACTGGTCGAAAGAAAATACTATCTCAGAAGTTTTGTACTTGACGGCCAACCCATCAGCTACACGTCTAAACTCGTCAGTAAAATCATAAATGTGTGCTGGACAGTCTATAAAATCGTTCTTGTATATATTGGGCAGACAGTACACATTAAATGTGTTATCGATATGTCCAAGAATTATCGTATTGTCGTATGGATTCTTAAACAAATAATGAGACGGTCTTCCGTCTGTGAAATAGGTAAATTCTTCGTATGGTAGATTAATAACCTCATCTATGTCATCAAATATGAACATGCCCAGATCATACTTTTCAGAACAAAGAATTGTAAATTCTGAGGTGTTCGCAGAGAGCACAGACGCGAAAAGTTCCGATAATGATATGTAAGCTTCTTGTGGATTGGTATCAAGTACAGACGTGTATATCATCAAATAGATACCCTTAAGAGTTATATTATTTGAGTTTATACTTTGTGATAGGTTATTTGCATGTCCTTCAATGTCGGTTTGGTAATAAATTCCGATTGCACAGGCAAAAATATCTCGGTTACGGCGAATTCGTATGTAGACGTCTTCCACAATAGGCAGCATGTCTTCAAATTGTAGAATTGTGTCAAACTTTAAGTAGTAGGAAAGGAGCATATTAACGTTGGTGACTGTCTGATGAAACAGCTGACATGTAGAAGTTGTAACATCGAAATAAAACGGAGGTGAACATAGAAGTTGTTTACACTCTTCCTGAAAGTAGATATGACACAATGAAATACTATAAAATAATATAACGTAATTGTAACTAATGACAAGCTATATGGATGAAATAGGACGTATGCCAGTGTATAGCCATACAAAAACAATTCAGTCATAATGGTTAATTAGCCGATATTGGTCGGTATATGGGATGAATATTGTGATTTTGAAGCACATCCTGGTGAACACCCGTGCTGTTTTCTTTTTCTAAACGCCTTTTATGAAATCTGAAACTTCCAGAATACTTCGATAGATGTGGCAGGCTGCAATATAAAGTACACTGCAAATGTATACGTCTGTGTAGCATGACCTTGTTCACGGTGGCGGTATGTAATCAGAATTTCTAATAATCTGCATTATTTTCGTTAATACTTGACAGTTTGAATTTGGTTTGAAGCAGAGAAGATGGGAAAATACAAGGAAAAAACTTGGCGTGTTGCATTGTTTTGGTTGATCTTCAATAACTTATCACATGATTAGTTTTAAAAAATCAACCACAACCATCTAATGCATGTCGTCTGCCCGTGTTCTCTGCTTCAAACTGATTTCAAATCGGTCTTATATTAACACATTTATTGAAGATTTTCTGGAATTGTTTTATCACGTGATTATCTACCGTGTTGTTTGCTACTTGTGTGTCATCTTTAGAAACACAATAATATATACATACCGTTAAAGGATCGTATTTATAACTCCTGGGACATGCGTTTTCATTTACAACAGCTTCACCAGCCTGTTCCACGTCGGATAAAGTGTACTTGATCAAGGTTGTGATTCCGCTATTCGTGTCCTGGGTCTGTTTGTAGGGACATTGTGTAGGAAACATGATGTTAATGTTCTCGCCGTTACATCTTGCACAAAATATGTTTCTGTACCTGTTACAAAATAATAAGATACCATTTAATGTATAGTAGTATGGTCAAAATTTATAACATGAGATTACTGCACATATCGACTTAAAACCTGGCCCGTCCTTATAAGTAGAAATCAAAACTGATTGCTTGACTGATATTTGCAGAAAAAAAACATTTCACCATAAAAATATACATTCAGTGTTTGGGTTGATGTCATCCTAGTAGACGGCACACACTCATTCGAATAATCATATGCATGTTGATTTAATACAAAATGAATATCAAATATCATAAATTGCAAGCCAAATCCTACCAAAAGGATAGAAATGAATAGAGAGGTAAAACTAGATAATTATGTTAATTTTACATTCAGGTTGTTCATGCAATAATTTCTAGAATTATGTATTATATAAGCTCTATCTATGTAAACATTTTTCTTACTTTCTCGTTTGGTTAACAATGGAAACATACAACATATCCAACTCTTGACAAAAGTAAGAGTCCATCTCATCATAAACGGCTAGGCCACCTGTGACGTTACATTCCGTTATGACATCATTAAAGCATGGCGGAATGTCCGCAATACCGTCGGGTGGTACAAATATAACTTCACAGTTGTATTCTTTTATTCCGAGGTCTATATTGGTGGATATCGTCTGTAGATCAACGTCATCGTCACATCTGCAGAACAAGAACATAGTAGAATTAACACAATTAGTGCAGAATGAAGATAACTGAAAACATAATAAGTCAGCTCAAATAATAAATAGAGGGCATTACTCTCTTCAAAGGTAATTGCTTGTCTTCAACATGGTAAAACCCTACTGTTAAATGTTTATATGTACGCTGTAAGTTGCATAGATTATTCCTTTACACAATTATATCGATTGAAATATTCTGAACACAATTTCACTTGTGAAAACAATGTTTTCCCTATCGCTGTCACGTTTTAAAAGGAGAAAAGGGTATTCACACCGCTGCGTTCCAAAACAAAAATCAAAGACCAACAGAATAAAGGTAGTTCGTCGCAGTAAGAAGATATCGCTGAGTGTGATCGTAACAAAAATATAAACACAGATGTCCTGGGTTAATGTTGCAAAACTAGGTCAAAGATTGAAGGATTGATCAATGGGCGTTTTGATATAGCATCATCTTCGCAGAAAAGTGAATAAACTTAAACATTTTTTAAAACAGAATACTTACGTCATTTTAGGTTGCCAAACAAGAACGTCTGCTGTGGATCCCATGTTACATTTAGCACAGTGAATGTTTGCATAACTCCTCCCACGTTGCGGGTCATACACCGGAATGTGGTCATGCACTACCGAATCGTTTGTTCGTACAATGTTTTCACATTTCTGCTTCGTTGTTTCATCCGCATTCTCCAAACATGTCTCTACAAACTCGTATTCTGCATGAAGATACACATTTCTTGGTTTCCCGCTATACAGGGTATTTCTGCAGACAACATCATTAAGTCTGGAACTATAAGGTGTGACGTCAACAGAAACGTGGGGACTTCCTGGGCAACAAGAATGCTGTTCTATACAAGAAGCTTCACAAGAACAAAATAAACAGCAAAATAGATCTGGAAACGAGCCATTGAAACTTTTAATTTCATCTTTTGGACAATCTTGGAAGTTCGAACAGATGGCGGTTAACAAATTAGAGACGTCTGGTAAAGTAGCCGCCTCGGTATGCATACATAAAGGTCCTACACGTAATTGTAACGCTATCGACACAAATAGAGTCAAGTGAACACAATCCATTCCTCTACGTGTTCAGAAATAATTCTATTCATTAGAGAATGTTCTCCTCCAAACGATTGCTTGTACAAAAATAAATATCATTCATCAAACCTTTTCCAATAGAAGATAATTCTATATTCACAAATATAAATTTGACCTCTGATAGTATTTCATACTAGGTGTGAAAGAAAGCATTGTGTAAGTATCTAATAAGTTTCCAAGTCAAAGCCGTTACTAATAAAATACGGAAAGATGTATGATACTCTAGATGTCCAATAATTTCGTCGCAGCACAAAAAAGGCTTAACTTTTAACTGTTTCCAAATTGAAGGATACTGCAGACAACATAATGTATAATTATTAAGAAATGATTTTTGAACAACATAACACTGAAAACATTTGGACCACGGAAAATGATTTTCATTTTTTAACTACACTGGCCGAAAGCCAGCGAGCCATTGCTTCGGCTTTGTGTCCGTCGCTCTTGCATTCGTCCATGTGCAAACCCATTTTCTTTGAACATTTCCTCTTACACAAATAGGCCACTTTTAATAAAAATTGTCATAAATGATGAATGAGTTCCCCTAGTTTTACATGGTTCAAGGAAATAAAAGATACATTTTTATGAAAAAAATATATATGTGAAATGTCGCTTTCATCGTTGTGCCAATTTAAACAAAAGTTAGTAAGAATTTTTGTTCGGTGACAGTTTCGAAGAAAGGTTTTTGCTGATTTTTTGTTCGCCAGAAAATGGGGTGGTGGAATGAAATGGTAAATTAGAAGAAGAGAAACAATGTGATTATATAAACTAAACGGAGCGAAGCAAACCTTCATGAGCCTCTGGCAGTTCCATTGCCGCCATGTTTTCTAGAGCCTTTTTCTATTAATCACTTCAGAGCAAGATCTAAACAAACTAAATACTAATTATCAGCTCGTGAAACATTTTGTATTAATTTTAGAATTAAAAGAAATATACAACAACAATAAAAATACATGTGGTGTAAGTTCAAATTTTGCATACACATTAAATACACCAAACGCCAACCACAGAACCCTGCAGTCTCGATTTGTCAACAGTTGTAAGCAACCAAACCTTCTTAATGTGACATAACGTTTATTGCGAACAGTTTTGGGTCCCGTTTCTGATATTATTTATAATATCTTTATGTGTTTGGTGTCATTGTCATTTATTTCTGTGCTCCGATTTCTGGGGTTAATATGTGACAGACAATACGAACGTTTTTAATAAGATTCAACGGAACGTTTAAACGACATGTATACTAATCTAAATCAAATTCAAAGGACTTTCAACCCATCGGTAAATGGAAATCTTTCTTGTTGATTTTATGAAAGCAATATATCACGAATAAAAATTAATAACGAATGAAAGAAATGTTATTATTTTATTAATAATGTTCTATGATAATTGAATCTTTGCAATAAAGTCACAAGCTACTTGACAGTAATTCGACCCTGAAAGCAATGTCATTAAAGTGACATTTCAAAAATATTTTCTTCGTAACTTTTACTTTTATTTTTATCTGAAAGAGCGTATTTTCTTGTGAAAATTCAGAAAATTTCAAGCCAAAATATTGCGCCATTTACGATAAATATATATGTTTGTGTTAAGATTGAACAATTGATGTGGACAACAGTACAGATGTATAGGAATTTGTCCTTTATGTCTCAATTTTAAAGGCGTATTTTTCGCTTATAAGCAAGAACTTACATTCTATCATTCAAAGAAAAAAAGACAGGCATAATTAAATGGATAAACATTCCAATTTCATTTTTAAAGTATTTCTTGATGCAGAGATTAGTTATTATGATGCGTAAAAATGCTATCAGTTTTTAAGTTGTTATTTATAATCGAAAAATACGCCTTTTAAGTTGAGACAGAAATGACAAATTCCATATATATCTGAAATGTTGTCTACAGCAAAATGTTTAATTTTAACACAAATATACACATTTCTCATAAATGGTTCAACATTTTGGCTTGAAATTTTCAGAATTTTCATAAGAAAATTTGCTCTTTCAATATAGAAATAACAGTAAAATTTATGAAAAATAAATTTAATGTGAAATGTCATTGTAAACTAAGTCAAAATAAGTATTATCATACGTTCCCGAATGAGTCTATTTTGGGCTTGGTAGGACCAGAGAGTCTTAAGTTATTTGTCTTTGGATATAAAAAGCTAGTTTTGACTTTGTTTACAGTCTTTCACCTTCAATCATTTACCGATCGATACAAGCTTGGGTACTATGTTGTTGAAGATAAGAAATCAGATTTGTTCGGTTTTTAATTTGATCGGAGGTGGTCTTTATTCTTGAATTAACTGCTCTTGATATCGATAAAACTAATGTTTCCTAGGTTTGTTTTGGCCGCGGCCTTAGCGCAGTTGGTAGCACATCTGACCCTTATTCGAGAGGTCCCGGGTTCGATACCCGGCCGCGGCTAATACCCTTTCTGACAAAATTGTCACCCGCCAATTGGTTTGAAATCGTTAACCTAAGTGGGCAAGCGGCTGGAGGCTCGGTAAGGGTGTTGTGGTAGTACTGGTTTGAGAAACAACAGGAATCCATGGGTAGGTGCTCCAGCCGATGTGACCATGGTAGTTGAAAACGGCGTAAAACCCCAATAAACTCAAACTTCTATGTTTGTTTCACTCTATAAACCAATTTGGACAAAACTAGGACATTGTTAATGTATATAAGGTATCGGATGAGTGCGATTTGGAGCTTGAAAATACAAAGTTATATATTATTGCATTTGACAAAACTGCCATTTTCTACTTAGTTTCAGTCTAACAATTGCAAATATTGACCGATCAAAACAAAACTTTGACACAATATTGTTGACCATAACGCCCGTCTCGTATGAGTGCGTTCAATTTAATCGGGATCAGAAATCCTTTAGCCGTTATGTGCCCTGAATGTGAAAAAAATCCGTTTTCATATTTATTCATAGTTTAATCCCTTATCACTCATTATGGAAGCCAAACGAACAGTTTTTCCCTAATGTTGATGGAGATACAACAATACAAAAAAACCCCAAACAAACAAACAAACAAACGAGCAGGCCGAACCAGCGTTGTGCAAAATATCAACCCATTGAAAGATTACAAGGCGAATGCTCTCCCAAGTGAGATATTGTGACTTACGTTAAAAGTTTTATTTAGTGCGTTGGCTTTAACTTAAATACATTAATTGATTCAACGAAAGGTGTTCATCGAAGGCCGGTGTGACTTATCCTCTCCCAAAACAAGAAGAACACCTGACAAAAGAGTTTAAGTCACGTTATATAAGATATGTATAAGACAGAAGACCACAACATAGAAATAGACTGGTACCCATTCGTGTTTAACTGAAGCCGACTACGGATCAGACAATGGCTGTCGACCTATTGGGAATTTTTATATGTTACTGTTTATTCTCCCAAGGACTTCATTCCACACGATTTAAAAATAGATTCCGTAGACTATCGCATTTAAGCACTCAGGACTAGGATAATTCCGACTCAACCTTGACATTGTAAACACGACATACTGACATACATTGCGAGAAAGGGAAAATGTGCAAATATACCATTCTTTCACTGCTTTTATACAGTTGGAATATGAATCGTTCATATTATCAGATAATCAGGACCCTTATTCACCAACAAATTCTAAAGTTTAGAATTAGACTTTGTCTAAATTCTAAATTCTTTACTCAGCCAAGAAAGTTCTAAATTCCTTATTCACCATCGCAATTTAGAACTGTCTTAATCTAGAACAGTTTGTACGCGATGTAAGCGGCCACAATCCTGGTGGTTTCAGGATTTTGATAGACCGTACGCTAATTATGCAACCAGCATCATGGTCTGTATATTTTGAGGATCGAAATGTAGTAAGTCTACACCCTTCAACTTCTATAAGGGTCTGTTGGATCAAAGCCGAAGTGAAGGGACGGCGTTGATTCAAACGGAACGAACGAAAGGACAGACTGTTTGACAATCGGCAAGCACTATAGGCCTATTAATTTTGACCCTTTTCATAGGCCTACCGATAAATTATCGATAATTACATGTAATCATTTGTGCATCGTGTCCCATCTTTTAAAAGTAACATATATTGCATATCAAACAATATCTTAATAGATCGATTAAATATTTATTAGATCTACCTGAGTAAAATTCTGCATCCTAACTAAAGTGTGCAATAACTTAGTTTGATAATACCCCATAATATATGGCAAATGTCTGTGAACCGAGCCACTAAACACATTTAAGATTGTTTTTGAGAGCGCTTCCTTACTAGTAGACATAAAATTCCCCACTATAGGCCCCTCGATGAATGATCTAAATATAAACCCAAGGTCAAGTTCAAAGCTTTTTGTGACGTAATTACACACAATCTATGACATTTTGATTTCTCTGGAGATAGAATGTTTACAGAACGACAAACCGGGTGGATTTTAATTCTGTGGATTTTGAAGGCATAGAAATCATCCAGAAAGTGGTTATTCATCTTATTTCAAGAAAATGGCATGCCTTGTGATATGTCAGGGTACCGTTGGTTTGAAATTTGCCATTTGGCCACGATCATCAGTTTCATCACTAGTCTTGTTCAAGTTGTTGGAGACTGTTTGAAAACATGGAAAATGGACGACCCCGATAAACATTAAACAGGGCTAAGATCCAGACTTAGGGTAGTTGCAATTAGAGGGAACAAACGACCAAAGAATATCATGGTATGTGCTCATGAAATTTGCTACGTTTTCCCTCCGTTTCAAGTTAACTATGTTCTTTGTTCTTTGACCCTTTCCTATCCAAATCCACACTCGCACTACAAGTACAAAAACACACCGTTCAAGGTTCAAAGCTAGTCGTAGAGTTGAGATTCATTCCTTGTTGTTTGAGCTGATTTTTCTGTGACAATATTTGATAAATGAAATATAAGCTAGTTTGTTTTGCCCATGACGAGTGAAATATTTTGCTATTTAATGGCACTTTTCTCACCGGCTTAACTTTTGAGGTCGGGTTACACGATTTGCGCATTCAAATATCTCAAAAAGTGCTATCTCGTCGAATTTTAGTATAAGATTAAGTTTCAAATGGACTATTGTTTTGTTTTAGGACTCCTTTGTCTATTCTAAGCATGTTACAAGCCTTGAAGCGGTGAACGGTGGCCTTTTTTTCACCCAATGAAACGTACTTTAGCACGACAGGTGGTAGACTTGGAAATCTAAAGAATTTTCTAAAGATTTAGATTTAGAACGCGTTGGTGAATACGTACTTTAGAATTAGACTCCCAATTTAGAAATTCTTTAGATTTAGTCTAACTCTAAAATTTAGAATGCGTTGGTGAATGTGGGCCCTGAACTCGGTAACAGAAAATACTTCAATCGTGGGAGTCTGCCAGACTTTAACTTCGTTTTTTAATCCTTTCATTACGTATTTGCCTATTTGGATGATTAAATGTCCAAATATATGCTTATTTTGGCGGCCATTTATTTGTAAATACAAAAAGACATGTAATTGTGCGCATCGTAAATAAGATACGGATCAGATGTGAACTAAGAAGGATTATTTTTTACTTTAAAATGGGGACTCAAACACCCGAAATAGGTATGTAGAAAATTGATTAATTTGGGGCGTATAATAATCGAATTGATCGGCTAGTTTAAAATAAGTCGATATCGTAATTCTTTGGGTCAGCAAAGATGACATCTACCAGACGATAGATGTTATTATATGAAAAAAGAGGACACTTCTGGTTTAAATAACACAATTGAGGTGCCTGAAGATAAGGACATCGTAAAATATATCCCTCTAAATATGTTTTTTTTCATAACGAGGTATCAATCCCTAAAATGAGTGAATTGTAGCGTGTTAAAATTATAGTAATAATAAAAAGAACAATCCACATATGTAAGAGTAAATACTCTCCAAATAATTGAATTGTAGCGTGCTAAAATTACAGTAATATTAAAAGGTAAATCACATGTAACCCTTTCCAAAATAAGACATGTGTTTGACTTCCGCAATAGAAAAGGCACGGAAAACAATGAGAAAAGATGAATATTTATCTTAGATTTCTTCTACATATGAGTCGAAGAATGAAAAATTGAAATAAATAATTAATTTAGGGAGCTTACGTACAATACCGATTCCAATTGGCTATTGCCTCGTCCAAATATAGCAGGATTATGCAGTGTACTCATTCAACAGCATTCAGTTTTGTACTCAAGCTTGTTAAATAACATCATAAAACTAAAACAAGAAATGGACACTCGAGGTTTGTGACTATGGCCTAATTAAATATCTTAAAAGTATAATTCTCTGGTTCTTTTGAATATCAAAATAGTGCGTTTATGGAATCGTTGTACTCAGTAATAGAATTACCAATATAAAACGAGTATATGTCATATCGTAAGATAAAGATCTTGAACGGCTTGCTTGATTCACCCTGTCATTTACTGCCTGGCTACAAATACGAACTGTGGAGGAGGTAGCGGTTTTGAACTGGTCGAAAGAAAATACTATCTCAGAAGTTTTGTACCAGACGGCCAGCCCATCAGCTACACGTCTAAACTCGTCAGTAAACTCGTAAATGTGTGCTGGACAGTCCATAAAATCGTTCTTGTATATATTGGGTAGGCAGTAGATACCAAATGTGTTATACATACGTCCCAGAATTATCGCACTGTCGTATGGATTCACAAACAAATAATGGGAAGTCGGCCATCTTTGAAAATTGTGAACTCTTCATACTCGATTGTTATGGTCTCATCTGTGTCATCAAATTGAAGCATTCCTGGATCAAATGTTTCAGGTCCAAGTATGGTGACGTTGGTATTATTTACTGATAAAATGTGATCTAGAATTAACTCCGAGTATGTCTGGTATGCTTCACGTGGGTCGTAATTCTGTATAGTAGAATATATCATCAAGTAGACACCATTAACTGTTATATTAGTTGTAGATATATTTTGTGGTAGGTCATTTGAATATCCAATTATGTCCGTTTGGTAATAAACCCCGATTTCACAGGTGTACATAGCTCGATCGGACCGAATTTTTGGATATATTTCATTTACTAAAGGCAGGACGTCTTCATATTGCATTACGGTGTCGAATTTCAAGTAGAATGAGTGAAGCATCTTAACGTTGATCATCGACTGGTGAAACAGCTGACATGTCAAAGTTGTTACGTCCAAATAATATGGAGGCGAACATAGAAGTTGTTTGCACTGTTCCTGTAAGTAGATGAGCTGAATTTAAACAGTGTATTGTCCAGCAAGATTAACTCGGAACATCTGCATATATAAGGACCCCATTTCGACAATGTTTTGTTAAGACGCTCAACTAACGGACTTTGCGCACGAAATTTAAGTTGTTCCGGGTTAATTTGGGTGGACAATAATTATATACTAAGCACAACAATATAGGGATATCGGAATTGGTTTAATTTTTTACCACGAAATTTCCAAAATTTACTCAAATTTCTTCAATAAACTTGTTCCTTAACATCTTAAAGAACAAAACTTTAAAAGGTTTTCGGTCGCACTATTATAGACTGGTTAATCATCGGGCGTATGTAGCAGTACCGTCTGTTTCGAAAATCGCATAATAGTGTCAATACTGCGTAAACGACTTGTAGGGTCCAAATCTGTGTTTCTTGAGATTATCCATGTACTTGGATGCCTGCATGTTTAAAGTGGTCCTGAAAGATCCCGGTATGTTGATGCCGCTTATTTTCATTAAGTAAACTTAAAATCTCTATGATAGCGAAAGAACAGAATAACGCACCGATCGGTTGCTTGGTCAATGCAGCCCCACAATTATACGCTTTGTGACACAGCAATCCTCAATACAACATTAGTTTGGTTAACTGCAATATCGAGCTTTCCTACATCTGCCAGTGTTGGCGGTTGGTTAGACGACAATGTAGAACCATCTTTCCACAGCTAAGGACTTGTTTGCGAATGTGTACTGTTTAGTTTTCATTCAGAAATGCGGAAATCGCATGTGTATGCACAAATTTGGCCCATTTGTGATTTTTCAATGCTGACCCCTCTTTAGTGTTTATGCCTATGTTATGAAATCAACGACCTGTGACTGCACAATATTTTCACACAAAGCATAAGTAATAGTAGTTTTACCAAAAAAAGTATAACAACTTCCCAGAAACTTAAAATTTTAATTCTTATTTGTCATTGAGTTCCATTATCCCTATATTTTTGTGCTTAGTATATTTATGTAAACAAATCTTATTTAGATACCATACACTCCTTGCAACTTCAGGCGTTGCCCGTTGCAATGGAAATTGACAGTGGTATTGACGGCGAGATTTGACCCAGCAGAGCAGACCAAGCGGAAAGGTCAACAGACTTACTGTATCGTCCAGGGGTGATAGGTATGCCGGAACCCCTCGTGATTTGTCGAACACTTCGCATGCTTCGCTATTTACAGCTAATAATCATATTATTCAACGACTTAACAGTATTTTCACGTGCATACATTTGTCGCGTCATCTTAAAATGGTAATTGGATAAATGAATATGCAAAAATGCCGATCCTGGTCAGCCTGTGCCATCTGTACGGTATGACCAGGATGTGAACTGTATTTAAATATTTTCTTTTTTACGCCTGTTTTAGTGATTAGCTTTACTGAAAATTTCGATCCAAACGGACCACGGTAGCTTAACATTTTTATTTGACTAGATTAGATGAAATCTTATTTTAACATGGCGGCACAATGTTGTATAACGGATACAGTGCACGCTTTTACGTAAATTAACGACGGACCATTCCCATCTAAACTGGACCATAAACTTGTCCACTTTTGTGTACAGTTAAGGTCACTCTGCCGGGTCAATTATTGTCCTCTATATACCCTAGTCAATACTCGGGAGTCAACCATGGCAACCCTTGTCCATTTCCGTTGTTACGGACTTCGCCCAAAGATGCAAGACGTGTTTGGTATCTAAAGATGGATTGAAATTCTTAAACTTAATGTTTTACCGTGCAACACAAAGATATACGAAAGTCCTTAAGGTAATTGTTCCTTGAAATATGTTCAGTTTGACTGAATGTTTCACATCTGGTCGAACTTGTAGGCAACAAAGATCGACATGTTTTATACTTTCTTTTTAACCCATTACTACAAAACGACTCTTTTTGACGCCCAACAAGATGATGGCAGTGGATAACATTGGGGAAAATGGCAAGCAATTTCTTCATCTCCAAGAAAGGGTCTACACAAGAAGACCAAAGTGTTTTTCGTACACTGGAAATTGTCGTCTCCAGAATGTTTTAATTTGACAAGTCCGATATTTTGCTGTCTGGTAATGGGTTAAAGGTCATCTTACATACGTGACTTATCGTTCTTTGGCAGAATCCAATGCCGACGCCGAGTGATAGTTATTTATGCCTGTTGCATAATACATAATCCATTTAAACTTAAAAATGTCAAACAAACTGATCAAGATATGGTCAAAATAATATAATCCAAAATATATAAAATGTATTGAGAAAAGACAAAAGAAAGGTTTTGATTTGAATGCAAACCAAAACAAAATGATAGACAAAAGACCGCATGGTAAGTATAGTGGTCCAACGATATTCTGTTTGCCGCCAAACAATAAAGATCATGCCCATTTACTACTTGATGGTTATACTTTTCGAAACGAAACCATATCTATGATAATCAGGATTGTTATGTAATATTGGCGAGACGAGTGGCACGTGTGTCCCCATGATAACATGTTTTATAGGTTAGAGGTTTGGTTATAAACATCAGATTAGCGTTGGACCACTGTAAGTGTGGATGACCTATGTAAATGTACGAATTCGGTCACAATCAAATGGTCATCATAATTATATGTACCGTCAAAGGGTCGTTTCTGTAACTCCTTGGACATGCGTTTTGATTCACACCAGCGTCAACTGTTTGTTGTACGTCTGATAATGTGTACTTGACCAAGGTCGTAACTGCGCTTGTTGTGTCTAATGTCGGCTTGAAGGGACATTCTGTTTGCATCATGGCATATATGTTCTCGCCGTTACATTTAGCACAAAATATGTTTCTGTACCTGTTACGAAGACATAACTTAATAGTACGCACACATTGAAGTGACATTTCTCAAATATTTTTTCATAACTAATTTTTATCTAAACGACGATATTTTCTTATAACAAATCTAGAAATTTCAAGTCGTATATTGCATCGTTTACGAGAAATATAAGCTATTATTATGTTAAAATTTAACAAATTGATGTAGACAGCAGTTAAGATGTATATGGCATTTTCCATGTATGTCTCAACATTAAAGGCGCATTTTTCGCTTATATTCAACAACTTGAAAAAAATGAGAGCATTTATGCGCATTGGAATAACCAATCTTAACATCAAAACATACTTTAAAAAAGTAATTTGAATGTTATGTCACTTGAAACAGAACACAACCAAGTTGAAGTCATGCATATAAAAGTGTGAGTAATATTTTGCCCATCCTTATCAATCGAAATCAAAACTTGTAAAACAAAATTGTTCGGGAAATGAATTTCCGAAGTTAAAGTTTGGCTTCTACATGTACGCTTTTGCTTACTTTGATATCATTTAAAGTTAGATCTATCAATTTCGTTCTGGGATGTCACAAGGCGAAACGAAACTTTTTTGACTTAAGTTTACAAGCAAACATTCGTACAGAATACATGTGTAAAAAACAACAAACAAACAAACAAACATAATAAACGATAATAATTGCTTGTTCAAAATGATAGATCGATTGTCTATCACTTCAAGTTTAGAAAGTTAAACAATCCTCAAGTAATTATTCAATTTTATACTTACTTTCTTGTTTGATTCACGATGGAAACATACAGCATATCCAAATTCTGACAAAAGTAAGCGCCAATCTCATCATAAACGGCTAGGTCGCCTGTGACATTGCATTCCGTAATGACGTCATTAAAACATGGCGGAATTTCCGGTCCATCGCTGGGTGGGACAAATATAACTTCACAGTTGTATTCATTTATTCCGATGTCTATATTAGTTGATATCATTTGTAGATCAACGTCCCCGTCACATCTGAAGAAAATAGATTAAGGACAAAAAGTAAAAATGGATAAAGTCTGATCGGTATCTACATGACTTTCGTTAATGCATCATAAAATATGGCATACTCTTGGAGTATTGTTACTGGAGATGAACATTTTAGGAACACGGAGTAATGAACAGTTCCGTTACACATATTTTGAAAAGTTCTTATCTCTAAACTGTGTAGGTGGATGGATCCCATTATCGGGAAATGTGCAAGAACAATAAGTCTGCCGACCATAATTATGGAGCCATCGTCCTTTGTTAGTTTTATTATGTAAGTTAGAATCAGGGAACTTAAAAGCTCGATGGATCTAATTATTAAGAAGTATATTGTACAAAACCGTAATTCTGCCGATCATGTGCATTGAATTTTTGTTCTTTGTTGACCCTCATGATTACGTATTCTACGTTGAAAAAGAAAACGTTTGTGACTCTTTCGAGCGATTCAAAATTGAAGACCTCAGTGTGGCCAATTAAAAGTTTTGGCTACTGTATATACGATTATCTCATTTCCTTTTGTAAAGCGTCATTCCCAAACAATACAAATAAACTACTTACTTCAACCTTGGTTGCCATACAAGAACGTCCGCGGTGGCTCCTATGTTACATTTAGCACAGTGAATGTTGGCATAATTCTTCTGACTGTCTGGGTCGTATACCGGAATGTTGTCATAAACTCTCGAATCGTTCGTACGTGCTGCGTTCTCACATTTCTGCTTCGTTGTTTCATCTGTGGTCTCCAAACATATCTCTACAAATTCATATTCCGGATGAAGATATACATTTTTTGGTTTCCCACTATATAGCGTATTTCTGCACACAGTATCATCAAGCCCCGACTTATAAGGTATGGCGTCATTAGAAACATGGGAACTATTCGGACAACACGAATGCTGCTCCACACAGGAAGCTTCACAGGAACAAACCAAACAACAGAAGAAAAATGGGGACGATGGATCGATACTTGCAGGTCCATCGTTCTTACAATCTTTGGCGTTCGAGCAAATAAGGTCTAAATAAGTCGTAACGCTTGGAAGCGTATCTACCTCGGTTTGTAGACATATTGGTCCAAATTGTACCATCAGTGACGCAAAAAATGTCAAAGAACCACCAAAGTGTGCGCAAACCATATTTGTGGCTCTCTGTGTTTAATCAAAATACTGTTAGTCCTCTTTAAAGAAAATTTCCCCTAAATGAACTCTGACACAAAAGAACGAACATCAGTGAGGAAATCACCACTGGTATTGACCCTTTCACAAACAAAAAAATGTTAGACTGTTCCTATTTGAAAAATGTTGAAGACCACACACAGTGGGAGGTGCTGGAGATGGGATATGATGATCATATAGTACAGAAAATATTGAGATAAAATGAAATAATGCTGATTATCATCATTTTCTACTTTTGTCTGAATGAAGTCTTTTCTGATGGGGACGTCAAAACATGGTGTTGTTTTGGAAAGGGTTACAGAAGACATACAAATAATGTTAAGTTTGATTATTACTGCGTGATATTTCATAATGCTAGAGGACCATTTCGCTGCTTATCAACGGAAACTGGTTAACTGTAGCTTAAAACAACTTGTAGTTACGAGGTTTTCATTGCAAAGCGACGATTTGTTGCCTGTAGGTATTTTGCCGACAAAGCAAACATAGAGTCCGGTCATAATATTACAGCACATGTTTACAAAATTTACTCATGTAAACAACACAATATCATTCTCTAAACTACTATAATTTTGAATGCAACGGTTGGGAACGTGCAGGGGTCTAATCTGCAAGATTTGAGCCGACGCAATGCAAAATTATTTTCAAAATGAACCTGTATTAACTCTCATTTACATTTTACTAAACGCGAATCATGACTGGACTATCCCTATGATTAAATGCGAAGAAGGGCGTGGTTCTTTATTAATCAATTAATCACATAGGAACGCCACAAAAGATAAATATATCAAATGACAACAGTTAGAAAATAAAATATTTTGCTGTTTTTCTCATAAATCGTTTGAAAGTGGATTTCAGTATAATGCATAGACGCCATAGGGAGGTCATTTCATAATCTTTAGCGTTTTCGCGTTGAACAAAGTAGTCAAGATACCGGTTTTTTACTGCGATAGAAAATCAACCATTTGTTTATTTGATGACGCATTGGTTCTCCCGAACCTTAAACTAGATTGTTCACAACAATAAAGATTCAAGTTTTCCTTCAAGTTATTTTTTACATAAATGTCGCCTGCACACCCACGAGATACATATGACCAAATTCTTATAAATATCAACAAAGGTAATTTAATTCCAGGACTCTAACACCCCACCCCAAACAACCACCACACCATGTTGTGTACTCTTCAACTCCAAACTCCACACAGCGACAATGCCTTACATTATCACTGCAGGCATATAAATCACGTGACCATGGATAATGTCACGTGATATCGTATTTAAAGATGGTGGAAAGTTATTTATTTTTCTGAAATCATTTTTAATCCAATTATATTTTTTATTTTGGATTCATATCTGATACCTCATATTCTTAAAACATCACTTAAAGCATGTTTACTTTTTTAAAACAAAAATCAAAATAAAAAAATAAAAAAAAAAACAGTTACCTGAAATCTTGGTAACTCAAACTGTGCCGGCAGAGATCTCCCAAATTCAAATTCAGGGGAAATAACTGCGAAGGAGATTGCCTCAACTCGTCATCATGATCAAGCCACTGTTACAATTTATTGGTGGAGAAGATTCATAAGTGATGACCCGCTTTACTTGTAAGACTTAGGAAGATCACACTTACGCCTCGTGTTGTCAGAGGGGAATAATCTATCAAGAACGATCTACACTGTTCGGTTTTTAGGTCAGTTGTTTCCCTGTTTTTACTAATCGCATGGTAAATTGATTCCGCTTACAGTACGACGTCGCAACGTCATGATGACGTCATGTATCCTGTGACCTAATTCTATCGGAATATTCAGACAAAAAAGTCGCCATACTTCTCTCTCGCATTGCTCACAGGTTAAAGACGCGGTGATTGGTTGGTGGGTTATAGCCCCCCCCCCCCCCACACACACACACATTTGAAAATTATAAATATAAATTATTTTTTTATCAAATATAATCCAAAATAATAAAAATATTTTTTCTCATTTTTTATAACTTTCTTTTAGAAAGGCACTTGTCTTCAATCTCGGAAAACAACAGTGCCTCCACTTCTCCTATCATAATTTATTTAATTCTCAACCGAGCACCAAAAGTAACAAACAGAAATACGCAGCAGAGGTGTGGCCAAAAACATGCCATAAACGGTTTTGCGAGATTTTCTTCCATTCGGCAATGGCGAACGTCGGAATGACAAAACTTGTCAGAACGGACAAGATCTGATTCGACGGCAAATCGAGGATATTCATCAGTAATGTGCATCATCTACAACGAACATGAACCTAAATAACAAATAAAGTATTCAAAATACTGTTTTACAATCAATTACCGCTAAGCAAAACATCAATCTCGGTCGATTTCGGTGTTTAAATTGATAAAATGCTTCCCTTCAAACAAATCTAAACTAAAAGCAGCCTTGATTTCACAAATTTGAAAATAGAAATTCGCTTTCTGATTGGTCGAATTTGGGGGTGTGTACTTTCCGATAGTATTGGTTTCCCGATTGGCTCTAAATCAAAGTCAGAAACGGGAACCAGCTCATTTTCTCATTAATGATTTCCGGGTCACCAAAAAATTAACAAAAATTGCATGAGTTTGGGTCGATACTGCTCCAATCATTCACCGAAAACTGGGAAAATCGATAGAAATTGATGTTCCGCTTAGCAGTTAGTGATTTTAAAACAGTATTTTCAATACATTATATGTTATTTACGTTGAAGTTCGTTGCAGATTATGCACATTAGTGATGAATATCGGCGGTTTGTTCTCAAATCACATCTTGTCCGAACTGGCAGTTTTTGTCATTCCGACGTTCGCCGTTGCCGTACGGAACATTATCTTGGAAAATCGCTTAGAATATGTTTTGGCCACACCTCTGCTGCGTATTTCTAGACCTTACATTTGGTCCTCGGTTGAGAATTAAAAAAGTTACGATGTGAGAAGTGGAGGCGGTGTCGATATTAGAACATATTTACCTTTCCATAGAATATTGATAGAAAATGAGAAAAAAATCATATTGTATATTATTTTCGATTGTATTTGATAAAGAAAAATAATATTAGGTGATTCTGAGGTCCCATATTTAATTTTCTAAGGTGGAGGGGGGGGGGGGGTAGGTGGGGTATAGCCCACCGTCCAATCACCGCGTCTTTAACCTGTGGCAATGCTTATTTATTTGCTATAGAACTTGGATAAATATTAACCCGTAGGCAAGTTTCGTTCATCCATGAATGCATTTTTATGCTCCCCGAAAAAAATTCGGGGGAGCATATAGTCGTGCTGTCCTTCCGTCCGTCCGTCCGTCCGTCCTTCCGTTCGTCCACAGCCAGATCTCAGCAGCCCTTGGACCAAATTCAATGAAACTTCCCATGTGAACTCCCTTGGACAATACCTAGAGACCCTTTTCTCCGTTTCTTAATTTGAGGCTGCGTCACGGAAAAAGGGCCTGAACGTAAAAATTAGTTTTTCTCTAATTTCTCTTCATCTAATGAGCAGAATTTAATCAAATTTTATACTTGTGTGATAAATAAGCTGTTCTAGACCATATTCTACAAATAATGTGTGTACAAAAAATCTGTCATGGGAAAAGGGGCCTTAATGTAGGATAGATTTTTTTGTGTGACAATCACTTATTCGGGGAGCATAATCCGTCTATGACGGCTCTTGTTGTACACTGTACACAATTCATGATTTGAGTTTGTGCGACGGTTTTGTTGTGGTTTTGTGACAACAAGTAATAATAAAATTCGGCGACCGGGCGAGTTCGTTTTAACACGCAGTGACAAGGGTTTGACTCTCATTTAATGTTTTGCTTTTTCCTAAAGTAAAACTGAAAGGCAGGTGGTTGTAATTACGCATTTTAACAAGTTCATTAAAGTAGTGTGTATGGGGTTTACTGAATGTTAAATTTGATTTGAGTGTGAAGGTTCAAACGAAATTCAGTGTGAATTGGCATATTACGTAATGGCCCAGTCACACTACAGCGTATTGAGTCAGCGTATGAGTAACAAATAGATTTGTGGGCAAACGCTGGTAAACGCTGGAGATACGCTAGGGGTACGTTGTTATACGTTACTCATACGCTGCGGTACGTCGATATACGCTGATGTACGTTGAGGGTCAAAATAATTTTTGAACATGCACAAAAAATTTCAGTGTATGCCAGCGTATGAATTTTACGCCCGTCATTCGTTTCTCATACGCTGAATACGCTAGAGGTACGCTAAATATACGTTACTCATACGTCGAGTACGCTGAATGTATGTTACCCATACGCCGCGTATGCTTCTTATACGTTGAGTACCAGCAACGCAAATGTGGAGATTTCTGTGCTGCAACACCACAATAATTCATTAGAATTAGCAGTTTAAATGCTACACATAAAAATGATAATGATAGTAAATAACAGAAGAAGCTGTAGAAGGAGGTGATGATCATGACGATGAAGATGACAGAGAACGAAGAAGAGAAAGAAGAAGGAGAAGAAGAAGAGGAGGAAGAAAAGTAGAAGAAGAAATAGAAGAAGGATGAGAAGAAGAAGGAGAAGAAAAAAGAAAGAAGAAGAAGGAGAAAAGTAGAAGGAGGAGAAGAAGACCTCCTCCTCCTCCTCCTCATCATCATCATCATCATCGTCATCATCATTGATGGAAAAGCGAGGAATATAAACACACTTTTCACATGTAATTATTTTGTATTCATGTCTCTCGGAACCCTTTTATTGGGGATAAACACTATTTTGACAAGTTTAGACTTAGTTATCAATTGATGACTTGATGTTGTAATTACCCTAAAGACTGGGTCACCTACACCAATTTGCGTCTACATCACGGCCAGAGTGGGGCCAGTGCAGTATAAGTTTGGACGTGATGCATACACGGAATCGTATGCGATGCGATCGTTGTCTGACACGAACCCAACCCAGCATGGGAGATTTGTACTGTACGTTTGCAATGGCTCCCTCATTGAATTTTTAGGAAGCGAATGAAATTACAGAATTCGTTCATTGGTAAATTAGAAAAAAAACCTTTAAATATGGGTTCTTGATGCTGCTGCTTAACCTTGAAATTGTTAATATATAGATTACGAAGATGCTGCACGAAACAAAAATCAGCACAGAGGACCGGGAATATAGTCTTCCATGATATGCGGAATTTCATTTTTCAGACGCATGCGATATGTCACATGTTTTTAAATGGAGATGTACGTACTGACATTTTTCAGTAAGTACATGTACAAATAAATGCAATCAGATATAGGGTGTTTCATAATATGTGTTACCATTTCAAATTCGAAGTATGTTTAAATTAAATGCACATTTAAAAGAATTGAACATTGTCAAATAGGATATAATGGACGTTTTTTGGCATATAACAATTAATGATAATAGCATATTTGCATTCATGGTTGACACGAATCCAATCTAACTCAAATAGAACCGTTTTACGACAAAACTTTCTAGACGACGTCATCTACTCGTACGTTGCAAAACTACTTCAATATGTTTCTTTGGGTTTAAAATGTTTAAATGTTTAAAATGTCTAAATTGCATGTGTCCAAAGCAATATTCTTATTTCCTAATGGAATGCTATGGTTAATTCATCTACGGATATTGCGACATGGTTATGCAAACATGCTCTGTCAGAAATGTCAAAGAAAAAGCGGACTGATATAATCTTATATGTTTTAAATCCATATGCCCCAAATTCACTATTAAAACATGCGATAACATCCCTGGAAGTGCAGGGGGGATCTCAACGTCACATTTTTGTCCTCGAAAAGGAAGGCACATTTATTACCGATAGATTTAAGACTGTCCATGCAGTTAAATGGGGAGATTGAGATGATCTTAGCAGACAAAGTCTTAATTGTTTAAATTATCTGTGTTGAGTTTTCATCGTCAGGATAGTATTTGTTAATAGATCTGATGACAGTTTTTGGTAAATATTTGATCAAGCAGGTTAGTCGACTTATTTTCATGCGTCAATGGACAGCACCAATATAAAAAACAGAGTATTTTATGACGTCAAAGAAGACGTCACGACGCTAAAATTTGCTCTATTTTTTTTCTTTTAACCCATTCCCAAACGACAAAATTTTAGGGTGATCCAATTTGATGGCTGCTGCAGACGACAGAAATGATGATAATAAAGACATGATTTGTGTAAAATATGACACAGAAAATATTGAGACAAAAGGAGAAAACTGCTGGTTATCAGCAGTTTCTTCTTTTGTTTCAATGTTTCCTAAGCATTTCCTATTGGTGACGTCAAAACCAGGTCTTGTTTGGGAAAGGGTTAAGACAAAACTTCATTATGTAACCTTTAGAGACATATATAAGATGACGTTGTTGTTTGTAAACTCAATTATTTATATTTATTTATAAAGGTAAAAGATATTATGAAACATCCCGTAAAAGGACAGACGTACTTTTAAAATCGTACCTCGTCGAAAACACGGATATATTCAGCTTGACTAGCTTTCAGAGCTTGGAACTGGCATAGCAGATTTGATATGAAATTGTGGCCGCTAGAATTGTTTGGTTTGAATTATTAAATGTGTTTTGCCGATTCAAATTTATAGCTTTTAATCTTGCATTTTTATTTATTTAACGTTTGTACTATTTGAGTTGTTTTACTCGAACAAAGCACACGATAATACCGAATTTTGAAAAAAGTATTTATGTTTGTAATTGAGGGGCTAACGCTCGAATGAGAAGATCCATTAATGTTGCATATCCTATTTCAGTAACAATTGACAATACATATCAAAAGAGAAAATGCGAAAATAACCAAGTTATTGCTGTTATAAATTTGCAGGAGAATGCTATATCTGAGGGTTGATCTAAAAACTTCGAAAAAATATATTTTTCATTTTGAAGAGTTCTTCAATTTTGTCAGTTGATGTTATCAATACACTAATTCATTTGATACATGTACATGTAAATTGACAAAAAACATTGCTAAACATTGTTTCACTTTTTGTCCGTTTGGAACGACTTCTAATTGTCAAGTATGACAGTCTTGGCTCATTCTAAGTGATGTTTATTTTTCTATCTCTATCAAACGCGTGACAAATCTCTACAAAATTATGAAATGACTAAATTCGTTGAAATTTTATTGCAACATAGTACAATGTATACATTATTTTGAGATTAGATATACTTTCTTTTCTTTTTCTGTTTAACCCATTACCAAACACCAAAATATAAAACTATTCCACATTCAAAGGTGTTGCAAAGTCGATTTCAAATGGATTTTTTTACATGTTTAGACCTTTCCCAGTTGTAAACATTGTGAGAAATGATGAATCGTACAATCATGATCAGAAAATATCACGCGAATTTATATAGAAAAATGCTATAGAGATTAATAAAGTTTGTACATCAAAATGAGCAAAATCTTGGGTTGACAGTAGAATGAATACAGAAAATAAACAAACTAGTACGTGTATTGTAAACAAAGTGGAACTTTTGCTCAATGTTCTCTCTAATTCCTGTCTTCAACCTGGCTAGTTGTTCAGGTGGATAAGTAAATAATGAGAGGCAAAGGTTAGTTTTAGAAATGTATGATTTAATCCAGTTGTTGGGGATTTCTGCATCGAAGTAACATCGTTGACTCTGATAGTGAAAACTAAACTAGTGCCAGGATTTAGCCCTTTACATAGACTTTTGATCACCTGGTTACACCCTCATTAACTAATTACAGGTAATGGAATGTGTCACTGAGCCAATCAACATGTTCCTGGCAATCCATGAATCCTGGCTGCAAAAAGAATATTTCAAGCCATTTCGGCCATATTGCCAGGAGTAAATCATGTCACCCGCATTTACTCTAAACATGACCTTTATATGTTTTAAAGTCATACAAATTGACAATTGACAAATTGACAAATTTTTTATTAGCAATACAAGGCCACCGGCCCAAAATACCAATACGTAGTACAATAATATTAAGAGTCAACAGTCAAACGTAGAAATATAAACTTATAAAATCATGACAATGTATTTTCATGTAGTTGTCAATCGTGTAAATAATATTTTTGCAATGCAATACATGTAGGAAACAATAGTCATCATATTTTGGATTTGTATGCGTTTCTTTAACCACGTTCAAGAGTGTCGTAACTATAACCTTTTACAGTTGTTTTTACGACAATCTTAAACCTAGTAGACGGTTTGTTATCAGTATTCATATTATAATAGAAAATAATTGTGTATGGTTAATTAATATTAACATTTATAAATATATCTATCCACATGTTTAAGTCATTTCGATTCAAATTTCTGTATGTTGGAATAATCATGTTATAAAATAATTGTATAAATCTTGAATAGGCTGCTAATCATCGGCATTATTGCTCTGTCTTAAGGTAAATGCAAAATACAAGTATTTCGCGAGTGCAAATATACTGTCCCTTCTCTGATCAGTCATTATTTTGACAAACATATTCACATTGGCATTGTCACTTTTCCAATCTGCTTGAAAATATTGCTCTCGTAATGTATCGTACATTGGACAAAACAGAAGAAAGTGTATCTCGTCCTCGATTACCATTTCACCACCATTCGCACAGTATTCACAGTATCTCATGTCTCTTTCTATACCAAGATGTCTGCCCTTTTCAATCATAAGGTTATGCCCAGAACAACGGAAATTCGAAATAGCTCGCTTGTAAGCGTAAGGCATTGTTAAATATAGATACTTTTCTGGATTAAGCGCAGTCTTGTACACACAGTAGTTCATAGCTTTTGGGGAAGTATTTATATCTGTTATTAATGTTTGCTTTGCGCAGTCTATTAATCTGTTTTTAAAACTATGCATGAATACATTTGTGTTACCAACTTCATTCGCTAGCCACGCATACTCAAAACCATACTGGAACAACATTTGTTTGATATGAGTTGCCCATGTTACTCGTCCTGTATCGTCCATTCTGCGCAACATCAAGTTACACTGTTTGGGATATCAATTAGGTGTCATACTAAGGAGCTTTAACCAATATCTAATACATGACAGTTTATAATTTGTAGACAATGGCAATCGTCCACACTCACATAGAGCAAAAAAGTTTGCGACTTTACCGTTTAATAATGAAAGTCTTTTGCAGAATTCGACCTGAACCTTTTCGATTTCATCACACTCTTTGTATCCCCACAGGACAGACGAGTACAAAAGTATTGGTTTTATCATGGCGTCAAACAATTTAAATGCATCAGTTGGATCAAAATACCCAAAGTGTTTTTGGTAGCATAATATAGTATTAAAAGCTTTTCTAGCCTGTGTACATGACATAGTAATTGTTTTAGACCACGATAACTGAGAAGAAAAATATACACCAAGATATTTGTAATACGGAACAACTTCAATCGGCATACCTTTAAAGTACCATTTTTCGCTGTTTCTTAAAGGCCCACCTTTTCTGAACACTATTATTTTGGATTTATCCAAATTAAGTTTCATTCCGGAATTATCGCAGAATCTTTCAATAGCATTTATCTTGTGTTGTAGATTGATTACAGTGTCTGTGAATGTTGATACGTCATCCGCGAACATAAGAGCGTGTAAGTCTTCGATTTCCTGGGATATGAAAATACCATATCTAGTTGAAGATCTGATATATGTGATTAACTCGTCTATAAATAGGAGAAAAATTGTCGTTGACGTCACGCAGCCTTGCTTTGTTCCGATCTCGCATTTGAAGAAATTTGTTAAGCCATCGTTTACGTTCACACATGACTTAAGCTGGCTATACATGGATTTTAATATACCTAATAGTTTGCTATTTCTGTTGATTCCATGTCTCACAAGGCCGTGCCATAACTGTTTATGTTCACACGAATCAAATGCTTTAAGGAAGTCAATGAAAAACACATAGAAACGTCCATTTTGATTTGTTAGATACTTCTGTATGACGGCGTTTAGACTGAATATATTGTCTATCGTAGAATAATTGGCTCTAAAACCGGCCTGCGATTCGTCTATCACGTTATTTACTTCAGTCCAATGTGTTAAACGGTTACTCACAATTTTCATGAATATCTTGCTTAAGCTATTTACAACGGATATCGCTCTATAGTTATTTGGTTCGTCTTTTGCGCCCTTTTTATGCACTGGCGTAATTAGACTTAAACACCATTCTTCAGGAATAGCGCCCGACGATAGAACACTATTGAAAAGTTTATTCAGGTATGATATCGTGATATTGATTGTCGATTTATACATATCGATACATGTTCCATCGACACCAGGAGCACTTGCACTTTTCAAACTTTTCAGGCTCATCATGATCTCATTATTTGATATTACGTCATCTAATGTATTTTGTTCGTACAAATTGACGTCATCGTGTTCATTTTCATCCAATTCATCACCATCACTTTCATTAGGCTTTGCAAATAAAGTAGCAAAATACTCAAACCATTTATCACTTGCTATACCACAATTATTGTTTTTTCTTTGTGTATTCTTATTCACTGATTTAATGCAATTCCAAAATGCCTTTGGATTTTTTCTATTTTCTAGCAACGTGTCTCTTCTTTGTCGTTCGAGATTAAGTCTTTTAGCTCGGCATAAGTTTTTAAAGGCTCTTTTACTATCAATATAGTTTTTTAAGTCTTGGGTAGAGAGCGTTATACGATACTTTCTCAGTCTAGAGTATTTGTCATACTTCGCATTTTTACAATCTAAATCCCACCATTGTGGTTGTTTTGTAACGTTGTGTATTTGCTGTTTACGTTTTTGCTTGATTTCCATACGTTCACCGGCTTTCTGATATAGTTTTATGAAATCACTTTGACTTGACAGTATATTTTCATCATTTATGGTTCGCTCAAAATCGACGAATAAATGCTCAAATGTTTGTAGGAAAGACTGTCCTTCACTCTCTTTCCATTTAAACTTCTTTCTTGGAGTTAAATTTGCGTCCAGTGTGTTTGCACCAACTGCTGGGTATACCATGTTATCTGGTAGCGTTAAACAACAAACGATAGGAAAGTGATCAGAAATATCGAAATCATCAACGTAAAAGTCTGATATATCTTTGTAAATAATGGAGGATACAATGAAATAGTCTACTGTGCTACTACCGCCGTTGGCAGTGCACGTAAAATTGCCGTTAACGTCACTGAATCGACCGTTTAATATACGCATACGTTTTGTACAGCACATATCAATCAGCGTACGACCAAACTTGTTACATTCCCTATCTTGATTTGCTCGGTTCTCGATGATTATGTCATCTGGATAGTCTGAATTTTCGCCGAATATAATGTCAAGATCGTCATCTATTATATAATCAGGCAAATCTTTCACTCTCGCGTTTAAATCTCCAGTAAGAATTAAGGGAACTTCACCAAAATCAGATTCAATGTGAGTTAGTTTATTGCTCAACGTTTCGATTCCGTTACGATTATAGTCTTTATATATTGGCGAAAACTCTGGTGCAACGTACGACGATACTAAGATAATATTGTCTGAGTTATTGTTTTTTGACAGTTCAAAATATAATACGACACACTCTTCGAATTCGGGAAAAATGCGTTTTATAAAACCTTTCTTGTATAAGTCCTCTTTTATGAAAACAACTACACCACCGGCGCCACGATTGCCTTTAAATCGTTGTCTCGGGCTATCAAAATTCAAGAAACCTGGAAGAAGTCCATTATAGTTATCTGTATTTGTCTGCCACGTTTCACATAAACATACAATGTCATATTTTGAGCAATATCCTATAAAATCGGAATCGTCTGTGTATTTTCGTAAACCTTGGATGTTCATAGAACATATCGTAATTTTGTTAGAATAACTGGTAAATTGGTATTTTGAGCGTCGGCCAGATTGTTATTTGGTTACCAAAACCGGCCCTTTTGATTCTTCGTCAAACTTGTATGTTTGTCCGTTTACCACAAGTTGGTCATTTTTGAAGTATGCCTTATCCTTCTTTTCAATGCTGTCCTTAAAGAAAGGATATAACTTTGCTCTAGCTTTAGATGTAGCAATTGGCAAGTCTTCTCCTATTCGGAAAGGTAGCGCTGTTCCGTTTTTACGCAATGTACGGAATGATTTGAGGATCCGGTCTCTGATTGTCAGATTTGAACAGCGTAGTAATATTGGAGCAGACGGGCTTTTACTTCTAAGTTTATTTATGCTCTCAAACGAATCTGCTGTTTCTGAGAGTCCGAGTGAATCATTTAATGCGTGTATGATACTATCGTCCGTCGGAATATCATCGTCGGCTAAGTCCGATTCTCCTTTGAAATCGAATAGCTTTAGATTCTGTTTTTTGAATAACTGCTCGAGGTTATCATGTTTACGCGTACATGTTTCCAACTGTGATTCTAGAGTATCTACCCTACTTGTGAGGAACTCAACATCGGTTGTCAGTTTTTCATTTTGTTCTTTGAGCACTATGTTTTCACCCTGAAGCCTTTCAACGGAAACTTTAAGCTCGTCAAATTTCCTATTAGTTGATCGACATTCTTTAAGTATGTCTAACACAACAGAACGCATATCGAAATCTTCGTTTTCGGGGTTCGAATCTTGATCCCTACTGGTATCATGACGGAACCAATCGTTTAGAGATCGTTGTTCGATTTCGTTAGTTTTACGCCTGTTCATGTGGAAGCTTTCGCCCATCTCTGGTTGAGATAGTGAAGGTGAGTATGTTGCTGTAGATGCGCGTGTGTTGATGCGTGTGGTACTTTGAGCTCTACCTCATATAGCAAGTTATTCTGAATGGATAATTTCAAATGATATATCAATTTAGAGATTTAAAATATGCAAAAATGTGACGAAACGATTAAAAAGAAATATTTCAAAACCATTTTCTGGAAAAATTATGGGAAAAGTTGAAAAAGGATGGGTTGCAATAAGGGGTCAAAAAATATATTTTTTTTAAATTTTGTGGATTGATAGAGTTACATAATATCTTTAATTTGTATGTGTAAAAAATCTGGTTTTGGCTTATTTTTCGAGATATGGGTAAATGAAGTGGGTGGGGTAAGATGGACTGAAACACAGTAGGGGTAATTCTAAGTCACTTATCTTTCTTATTTTTAGCCCCAGATACGTGAAAATTTGTATGCGTGTCTTGTGATATATGCGTTAAACATTTATGGGCTTACATTAGATATTCCATGTATATCTTTTCCATAATATTCATTCTTCTTTCTCTCGCAAAATTTCGCTATTTTTTAACGACCAACTTTACCAAACTATCTCCACACGTTTTATTTGAAACTTGATTTTAATGAAACTTTACAGATGTATTATCCAAATATTAATGTAACTTTGTGTAAAATTTGAAAGAAAAGCGTTGGCCCGTTGTTGAGATATTTGACCTTGACCTTCAAAATAACATCAAATTCGGGAATGTCCGTTAAAACTACGCATTGTTGGGAAAATGGTTAGGGCTGAATGGCATGTGACAGCCCATTCATAAAAGAATGCATTTCACACACGATTGGGGTTTTTATTGTATGATTTTACCGTTAAAATTGATATAATCAATATAATAAACTTGGTCACCTCTCAGAGTTACCCGGTCATTTCATCTAATGAAATCATTGATAGACAGATATTTGTTTAAGGCCTGTCTATACATTTAACATTATTTTCTTTTTGTTGATATAATATAACGTTATATAAATATTTAGCTTAAGTTAATTAATTGTAAGCACATTTGGTCATTTAGTAAAATCATTCACAATGCCTCTTCTTTATAACCACAAAAGAAATACAATCTGAAAATGATTAGTTTTCTCCTAGCAAAGTTGATAATTCTTGTCCATCATGAGATGGGTGAATGAATATAAACTCTTAGACAATTCAAGTTGTATATAAAGCTTTGGTAGTTCTAGCAATCTTAACATAATGCTAATATTTAATTTCACTTACCTGTGGTAGTAATATTAATCATAGCGCTTTCCGCGTAGACATGTTTCATGTGCAATATTTAGTTTGATAAGAAAACTGAGAAGTAAAAAGAATTTCTTTTCTTTCCCATGCTTCCGAATGGGTTGTACGATACAAAAAAGTAAATATTGCTACGAAACTCATTAGGAACAATAAAAAGAAACCACGTTTCCAATCCTTATGAATAAAATTGGCGCTTTAACTATCACATGTTGGCATTTCCCGAGTTTTGAAGTCATTTTGAAGGTCAAGGTCAAATATCTCAACAACGGGCCAACGCTTTTCTTTCAAAATTCACACAAAGTTACATTAATATCTGGACAATATATCTGTAATGTTTCATAGAAATCGGGTTTCAAATAAACGTGTGGAGATAGTTTGGTAAAGTTGGTCGTTAAAAAATAGCGAAATTCTTCGAAAGAAAGAAGAATGAATATTACGGAAAAGATATACATAGAATATTAAATATAAGCCCATAAATGTTTAACGCATATATCACAAAACATGCAATCAAATTTTCACGCATCTTGGGCTAAAAATAAGAAAGATATGCGACTTAGAATAACCCCTACTGTGTTTCAGTCCATCTTACCCCACCCACTTTATTTACCCATATCTCAAAAAGTAAGCCGGAACCAGATTTTTTACACATACAAATTAAAGATATTATGTAACCCTATCAATCCACGAAATTTAAAGAAAATCAATTTTTTGACCCCTTATTGCAACCCATCCTTACATTTTTGAGAAAATTTTGCAATTTTTTTCAATTCACCCAAAAAAACCCAATAAATATTTTTGGTTTTTGGATTTTTTGAAGATAATGCAAAGAGCTTTTTACATAATAAATCAGCAAAGCTTTCTATGCAAATATACATAATAAAAAAAGTTTAGCAACAATATGTAAATATCTGTAGTAACTAAAATAGTTTTGTTTTAACATAAAATCAAACGTTCACACAATAGACTATAGCTAGAGAACACAAACAAATGAATTTTATACCGCCATCGCGTGCGTCTCGCATTCCAGGTGCGCATTTCCGGTTTTCATGTCTGCCATGGTATTCATGTGTATGGAGCATAATTCTAGAAAACGTTTAGGTGTGAACATAATTGTCTTTGCCCAGCATAAAAAAGGCCACAAAAAAGATTTTTCTGCAACGCTGTGGGACTACGCCATGGATTTACGTTAGAAGGACGTTATATTACCAATGTGTTCCTACATGGCAGAACCGACGATAAAGATGTCTTTGAATTTTGCGCATCTCAAAGCATAATTAACAGTTTGAGGATACTATGTGAGCCAATTTGTGTGGTTTGAGATAGTCCCGGTCAAGGACGTCGTAGAAAAAGGCCACGAGAAGATGACCGTCATAATTCCGTAACGTCACGGCAAAGATGTTCCAAATCAACACCAAAACTTCCGAGTGGCTTCCACACGAATTTCAACATAGAGTATCTACACTTACCATCCGTGATCGTCTCCACAGATGAACGGTTACTAGACGTTGACCATACGTTGTTATTTCCCTGACGCTACACCATGAACGGACCAGGCTTGACTGGTATAGAGTCCTGAATACTTTAAGCCAAATTAAGCGTATACAACATTGATGTACTCCCATTATCATCCAATTCTTTCACATTTGTCACCCATAGAGCACATACGATGCATTTACGGAAGACGTAAGCGTGATCGTACTGACGCGAATGACGTTCAATCTCTTGATAAAGTAGTGAATGTTGATACTGTGTACAAACAATTTAAGTGGATTAGAAAACGTTTCACTGCTGTTCTTGCTCGAAAATGGCCGCACAGTCGATACCGAATTCTATTGTAACTTTTTTATTTTGACCCCTCACCTACGTCAAGACAATGTTTCTAACACAATATTTAACGTTACCACAAAGCGACATTTGAATGTTGTGCGAAAATGCATGTGCTAAAATGTATATAACGGTTGTGAAATAAATATCACAGAAAATACATGTTTTCAATTAACAAAGTCAGTGTTGCTAAACTTTTTTACATGGTACAAAAAATATTTGACTTTATCTTACCCCACCCACCCTGTTTTAGCCTAATTATAACAAAAAAATCTATACTTTCAAAAAATGCTAAAATTTTCTGGCATATGTTTACATTTAGAACAAGAAAATACTTCAATTGACATTCACCATCACAAAAAAGGGTAATGTTTTGCTTTAAAAATGTGATGAAAATTGTAGCATGGGAATTTGGTGCCGCAGAATAAACAAAAAAAATGCAAGTCACATGGCCGCGCTCCAAACTTAACAAAGTAATTGAACTTCGAACTAAAACTTTGCCCTTCTTGTCAAATAATCCCACCTACTTAGTCAGCCATCATTTCTAAATGTAATTCCTCATCAGATTTCTATACGTACAAATTAAAGATACTATGTAACCCTATCAATCCAGAGAATTTGAAGAAAACAAGAGCCGTCAGAGACGGACAATGCTCCCCGAATAAGGCATTGTCACAATAAATGTATGCCATGCACAGCTAACATAAAGCTAACAAATGTTAAGCCCCCTTTTTGCATGACATAATTTTCATACCCAAATTTCACATAGTTTATTGTCAAGGGAATCTGATTTACTACTCAAATATGAAATTTCATCAAATTCTGACCATTAGACTAGGAGAAATTAGAGAAAAACTGTATTTTACCTTAAGTCCCCCTTTCCCATGACGAGGCCTCAAATCCAAAAACCGGGAAAAGTACATCGGCATTATGTCATAGGGAGTTCACATGGTAAGTTTCATTTGATTTGGCCCAAGGGTTATGGAGAAATCACTTCGGACGGACGGACGGACGGAATGACGGACGGACCGGACGGACCGGACAGACGGACGGATGGACGGACAGACAAAGCGGCGACTATATGCTTTCCCTTCGGGGAGCATAATTAGCAAGAAAAACTGTATTTTACCTTAAGTCCCCTTTTCCCATGACGATGCCTCAAATCCCAAAACCGGGAAAAGTACATCGGCATTATGTCATAGGGAGTTCACATGGTAAGTTTCATTTGATTTGGCCCAAGGGTTATGGAGAAATCACTTCGGACGGACGGACGGACGGAATGACGGACGGACCGGACGGACAGACAAAGCGGCGACTATATGCTCTCCCTTCGGGGAGCATAAAAATATCTTTAGAACCCTTGTTGCAGCACACCCCTTATCCAATTCATCTTAAGCAATTTGTTATTTTGATGTCTATATACGATTAGATCAGCCCTCATAACATATCGTATTTAAGACTAGACCGAAAAATGTCTAAACAATTCTTAAATGTACAAATGGCGTCTTTTGACTTGGAGAAAAACTGGTTTATTCATTTCTTCGCAATGCTAAGCATAACATTACAGACAGTTTGGTGTACCGAGAATTTCGACTCGAACAGTTCCCGGGATTATCTGACTCAAACGTGTCCTAGTTATACTGGGTGTGGTGAGGGATTTTTCTGGGGTGCAGAACTTTGTTGTATAAAATGCAGCTGTAATTCTACTTGCGTTGACAAACACAGCTGCTGTCCTGAAAGCGAATACGCATCTTCAAGCCACAGACCATATCGCTCCGAGGATCCGAGACTCGTGTGCCGAAACACAGTCTTCATCGGAAATCCGGTTAATATTTACTTTAATCCGGAATATGAGTTTATAGATACGTGTCCGGGTACTAGTGATGACCGAATACTGGAGGAGTTTTGTGAGAGAATTGAGCTGACGAATAGATCTGGTATAGTTGCGGACAATACACCTGTCCTAGATAAGAGCACGGGGATCAGTTACGGTAACATTTATTGTGCACTATGTAATAATATGGATGTGGCTAATCTCGAGGCCTGGCAACCGAAGCTTGTGTAAGTATAGTAGCCTGCATGTTTAACACTTATTAATGTCTGACAGAATAAAATAAAGACTGTAGAATTCGACACTGTCCATCTGTCCTACTGTACGCCTGATTCTCCTACACCTGAATGTCCGGTAAACGGTGCTATAAGACGTTAAATGGTACCGACGTTAAATCATTAGGAACGATTGATAATATAATAAGAGCATATAGCGTTAGTGTTGTTATTGTTTCAAACGATGGCATATTCAAGCATTTTCGAACAAAACTAAACGCCAATCAGTTTAGTAGCATAGATGCATGTCCTCGATCTTGGAATTACCGTTACAAAAACGTGTACATAGTTTCCTTACTCGTAGTATTATTATTTTTACCAGCTTAAAGATAATTCTGATGTTCTGTCTCATACGTTGCATGAAAGAGGTTTGAGAATTGGTCATTCAGAACTAAAATAGTAAGAAATTAACGATCTTTAACGTTTTAAGGCAATGAATTTTGCTTTCAATTGTGATTACTTTCAGATGTAAGACTAAATTTGATTTGCGGGCAGAATCGTTTGGTCAGGAGAATGGTTTAGAGAGATTGATAGAATACAACAGATGCGACGTGTCCTTTGAACCTCCAGAATCCTTCAATGACGTCAAACCGTGTTTCGCTGACGTTATTGACGCCTGTAACATTACTGGAAACTGGACGACATACAACCAGCTGGATGAGTATCATTGCCAAAATCTGGATTTGATATATGTATCCATACATGATTATGGAAGAAAGTAAGTAATTGATAAATTGAAGAAAATGTAAAGACTATCTTCGAATCCATACAGGTGTAAACTGAAAAACTACATCACATTATATGATGGTAGGCTTACATTGTTTGAATTGACACATAAATTTAGAATGGATAGAAAAATTGTGAGAATGAATCGGAACAAATTAATGTCATTGATGATGAAATATTCTTATTTTTCAAACACACCATAACGAGTTTTAAATATTGGAAATAGAAAACAAAGCTATCTAGTGATTTAACCCTTTCCCAAACAAGACCTGGTTTTGACGGTTTTGGAAAACATTGAGACAAAAGAAGAAACTGCTGATAACCAGCAGTTTCTCCTTTTGCCACAACATTTTCTGTGCAATATTTCACACAAAATTTATCAATGTCAATACTTATTTCGTTGTTTGTAGCAGTTTTCAAATTGGACCACCCTAAATTCTAGTTGTTTGGTAATGGGTTAAGGCAGTCCGACTCTAATGAGATTCGCGCAGCGTCGGAAATATTCTGGGTAAGTCGAAAACACTCAACGGTGGAACCTTTAACCACCGGATGTTTACGACCGCACCCGAATAGGTTCGAATACGTAACGACGCCGATCGATGTTTAATGAATCTCAAAATGACCACATTGCGGGTATTATACTGTAAGTGAAAAGGAAAGTGCTGGTAGAACTAGAAAAACAATCTATTTTCGCTCACACTATCCTTTCAGACCAATGAAATATCCGACGTTTTTATTTTGTTTCAGGTACAAGAATATATTTTGTGCAATATGTAACGGAGAGCATGTTTACGTTAGGCAAGTTATGATGTGTCCCTTCCGGGCTAACAGAAACACCTTGACCATGACGCTTTTGCTGGACTTTACCATTGGCGAGATAGGAATTCAAACCAGCCAGTCAGAGCTGAGACACGCGTCACGTGATCAATGTCCTTCATCATTTAGATATGATCCACTAATGGTAAATCTAAAATTATTCTTTCTATTCCCAGCAAGCCGTCTTCAATACACCCGAGATATCATGTTTGTGCTTTGCATAGCATGTTTGATATATACCCAGCCAAAGTTCCGAAGCATCACTCTAAAAAATTAAATAAGTTGTTTCTTGTTATATTGAGGTATGTCATTATCCTGTAAGTTTCTGCATATAACCCCGATGCCTATGCAGCTGTTTCGAAACATCAAGTTGGCTGTGCCTATCTTCAGGGAGTAGCGGTGTAACGATAACATTTATTCAGAAATACGGGAAAATACCCGTAATGCGGCCATTTTGAGATCCATAAAACGTCGGATTTTTCCGAGCGTCGTCGTTACGTATCCGAACCTATCCGGGAGCGGTCGTTACTATTCGGCGATGGAAAGTTCCACCGCCGAATGTTTTTGACCGCGCCCGAATATTTCCAACGCCGCGCGAATGTAATTAGGGATAGATTACCTTAAATTTTGACAGGTATGGTTGTTGTTTTCAGGGTGAATGCAGACCCCTCTATTGCTCACTGCCGTATCGCGTTGATATGATCACATCTACATGTAAACTGTTCCATCGATATATAGAAAATGGACACTTGGTGCACCCCTTCAAACTTGTATTCAAGACACTAGTGAATATACGTGAAGCTCAGAATATCGCAGAAATATTTCACGCCCGCGTCACTGAAGACTCTGATGTGAGTACTTGCAGTATCTGCGTGTTCTACCAAACCGTTCCGACAGAAGACAAGTATTATATAAATAATTCCACACCATCAAACCTGAATGTTTCAAGTATATATTTATCAGTGTATTCATTTATAAGCAAAGTAAACCCGAGTGAGGAAAACGATCTATACACACAAAGATTTTACGATCATTTGGATCATGAAAATGTTATTCCACTAGACTCCGAATACTTTGATCCTGGGATGTTGCTAGGTGATGGCCACGAGGACGAATTAGAATTGATCCGTCTGGATTACGAGGAAGGCTTTACTTTCAATTTCGATGGTGCACCTTCTCATTACATCTTTACAAATCCATATGACAGTACCATGATTATTGGACATAAAGGAAATTTCGCTGCGGGGAGATGTAAACCACGCGTGTATGACCAAGATTTTTTTAATGTGTACTTCATTCTTGTATGAAACGGCCAATCTCTTCAATAGAAAACAAGATGGTTTGATGATCGAGTTTGAAGATTCAAGTCTTGTTTTCAATTTCAGTAAATTTAAATCCGTGAACAAAACCACTGTGCGCATTTGCAGTGATTCGGTGATAACAAAAGTGCAGGCGGTTAACTTAGGCATATCTTTTTCATTTGATTGTTTTGCGTTAGGACTTGTGCTAACGCTTATATTTTGTATTTAAATAAAGTGTTTGACTATAATGCATTCAACTCATTGTCTTTATATTCACATGAACTGTAATAGTATATATAGAGGTTAACTAACTGGAGAAATGTGATATTAAAATTATTTCACGAGAATGGGGTGAGATGCGGTTGAAAAAACGAGTCCGGAAGGACGAGTTTTTTAACCGCATCTCACCCCAGTCGAGTGAAATAATTTTCATATCACGTTTCTTCAGTTAGTTAATCTATTTATTACATACCTTTTTCGGGAGTTTTACCCTCATTTTTAGTTTTGTTTCTTTTATAATTCTTATTTCCAATCTGATCTAAGGCGTCTTTACATTGCGTATAAATACATGTTCTATGTGTATTTAGAAAAAAAAATGACCGCCATTTTGTTTGAATGTTGAAGCCAGAAAAAATATTAAGCATATATCAGAACTTCAAATCATACTATAATTTGAGCAACGTTTGTGTGTTTGTCTGTTTGTTCCCCTACTCCTCCTAGGTCCTTGGGCCGATCTTCACCAAACTTGGAGGGAAGGTGGAGGGCGGCCCCGGATATTAGTTTGAGGGGTTCATTTTTTGAAAGGTCAAGGTCATCGAGGTCAAAGGTCAAATTTATCGTTTTTACGGGTTACGGGACGGGATTGCTTAGTTACGGGACGGGATTGCTTACGGGTTACGGGACGGGATTAGGTGGAGTGCAGCCCCGGATAGGTCAAGGTCATCGAGGTCAAACGTCAGCCCCGGATAGGTCAAGGTCATCGAGGTCAAAGGTCAAATTTCGAGACGGGTAAAATTGCTAGTCATAAAAAAGACAGCAATGAAATGATAAAGAACGATCTGAATAAAATTTAAATCTTCTAGTCTACAATCTATCTCGAAATCCAGACTATTACAACAACAACTTCGATTATTTAACAACAACAACTCAGATTTCTGACAGAAAGAAAACACGGGATTTTCGGCCGAGAACTATTGATTTAGAGGGATTTAAGCATAGAGGATCATCTGACAACAATTTTATCGCTTAGAACTGTGATGTGTCTTTTGGTTGCTTTGACAAGACTTGAAAAAAAAACAGTCTCTGTTCAATGTTTGAATATGTCACCGTGTAAATTCGTCGACTGGCTTTGTGGTTTCCACTTTGACAACACTGCCTGGATGCTTGGAAAGGTACAGGGTGTCCCAAAAGTAAGGTAACACTTAAAATCTAATATATCTCGGCCAATATATCACTTATACATTCCCTCTATCGCTGACAGTACAGAAGGTTATGTGTAAAAATGAATAAAAGAAATTTCATCAAATTATCATACAATTTGTATATTTTATATATGATAAACCAAACACACCCTATTTTATCAATGACGTCATTTTGATAGTAAATGACGTTCTCTATATTACGTTCCTTCTGTCACTTTCCTTGGTTTATTCCTTTTGCTTAAAGTTTTAGGCTAATAACTGCCTCATATGTGTCCATAGAAAGGTTCCTACATACTCCTTGAATGTTTTATAGCAACATTGAAGATGTTCTTGCTGTGGGAATTACACTTTAGACAACATGTGTCTGCACAAAAAACAGTCCAGTGAATTCAAATCCGGCATGTGTCCACCGACAACATTCTTAGCGTTCAACTCGATCTTCCAAAGTCATAATTTAAATATATGGTATGGGAAAATTTCAAATAAAAAATCTAAATACACTGTACTAATGATTTCAATGAATCTTGATCGGACGAAATTCTTCGCATTGACTTTCCTGGACTTCCATATGCAGTTTTTTGCTTCCATGTTCATCAAAATCTGACCAAGGTCGTTAAAAGTTATCTTTAATTGAGTAGATGGGTATTCCCATGGTGAATCTTCTATTTTGAATTAGAATTTAAATTTTATTTGCACACATATTGGACATTTAGATAAATGATATGCTTTACCGCATACATACGTTTTGAGAAGGTAGGTCGTGACGTCATTTTGATAGTGGTACAGATGACGTCAAAAATGACGTCATTTTGATATGTGCATATCATTGAAGTGTATGGTGAACAAAATTTCAATGAATTCTGCAGATATTGACAGTTTTCCGAAAGAAATCGGATAAGAAATAGCAGAACTAGAACCATTTATAAGTGTTACCTTACTTTTGGGACACCCTGTATTTACCCTTCTCACATATGTTTATTTTATAGTCTTATTGAGTAAATTCTGCCCTATATTTTAAGACACAGCATAGCCTGATTAAAAATTGTTCAGTGCAGTTTTTAAGTTGCCACAACATGTGGAAATAGTCCCGGCTACTACAATGAAATTTGAAAGTGATATCGTCACTGGAGTGACGATATCATAATTCATTACACTATGAAAATCCAGGATTTCACAGCTAGGAATGTAATAAATCAAGATAAAAAGAAGATGTTTAGTGTTCTTTTTTGCATTGTCATGCAAATGGTTTACTTCTGGGCTACACTGTATAATTTGCTCATTCTCATGCTCAAGTTCAGCTAAATTGACAGTTTAGACCAAAACAACAAAGTCAGATTTTTAGCCCGACAGTTCGTAATTCTAATAGGGGGAGGGATATTCTAGTCACCCGTGTGTCGGCGTCGCCGTAATGCTTTGGTTAAGTTTTTACGTGCGTCAAATCTCTGTTTCTACTATTGCTTTAGCTCTGAAACTTTGCAACTGATTCAGTAACTATAATATCAGCATCTAGGCAAGGATTCGTTCCTCTGACATTGGATTTAATTAATGGAACTTTTAACCTTTTCGGACTTATAATTCTTCACAAGACTCTATCCAGCACTTGATAGTGGCGCTTTGCTGTCCTGAGAAGCTCTTGTTGTGCACGTAGCCATCTAATCGAATGTTTTCAAATCAATGTAATTAGTTATAACTAGGTCCTGCAAACAGGACATGTCTTTAAATAGTTTGCGTAAGTTGTTCTAGATAACTTCAATGTTTTAACTACCACAGAATTCGCCGTCTGCAAACTTTGTTCGTAACATACAAACTAGAGAAATGTCTATAAAGTCTCGGTCACACATGTCCGCGGTCTCAATCGGTTATACAAGATTGTTACATTACGTTGACACAACTTTGTCAACTTCGTGAATCCTTCAAAAATGCGTAAAGTAAAGCGATTCATTACGAGGCACATAAGTAAATGAAGTTCAAAAGTCGATTACGGGAAGACTAGTCTACGGTCTCTTAATCCTACGATGACTCCTGATGGCATTCTTTGTTAATGCTCGGCATCCATGCTAGAATTGTTTCTTAGACTATTACAAACAAGATAGGGGTGGATGCCCAGCGTGTTTTTTTTTTCGATTTAAGGTGACAGTGAGGTCAAAGGTCAATGAGTGCAAAAATCAAGAAAAATGGCTTGTAGTTAAAGGAGAACTATTTGCGTCCACACAATATGAATGCAATGTAAACGAAATCAAATAAATTGAATCAGGAATAGACAGAGGCTCACACAGGGCCTATATTGTCATTTTCAAACATTATTTTACCATATTTATGCTGAAAAACGCTCAGGCCAATAACAAAATAAAGCACGATACTTAACGAATTTTTTATTGAACTTGAGTCAAAGATTTAGTTCTTTTTTTTTCCAACAAATAATCCAAGGCATTCTAAAGGTAACTAAAGGTAGCAATGCTAAATGTATTCTAGACTACTTCAAACAATGTTAGGATGCATGCTTAATTTCTGTTTCGAATTCCAGGTCAGAATGATGTCACAGGAAAGTTACGTTCAAACGTGTGAAACTGGCAAATAGCTAAGCAGATAAGTGCAAAACCTTGCACTTATGATGCAAGCATCAAACTTGGCACATACATTTCTAAAATCATGTAGTTTAATAAAAACCCATTAGCTACTCAAAAAAATTTAGATGGCCGCCAGTTTTCTAGATGGCAGCCAATGTCGTGTGAAAGATACTGCTTTTACCATAAAAGCCAATATAATTAGCTGATTTTGTACTTTTCACAACAAAATGAATGTTTCTAAACATGAGAAAACATGATGTGTAATGTACCTAATGAATGTACCTGAAAGTGGTATTTTGGTCAAGGGTCCTTATATTGTACGTACGCAACACCAATACAGTACAAAAATACCATTATGTAGGTAGTACGTTGAAAATTATATTTTTTTCTTTTTGGAAAATGTGTCCCAAACGGTGTAAAAACGAATGTCCACATTTCAAGTAATCTTTTAGCCATGGAATGAACACCATCGACAAATGTATACAGGGACGATATTTTCAAACATCATCCCTTAGTTTCTCTTCTCTAGATAAACATATTCGCCAAACATTCTTAGCGTCACTAGAATGTTACTACCATCAACACATTTGGCTCTTTCAAATGGTATTGTCCTATGCAAAAGACTATGTACGATATTTAGACTTGGTATGAATGTGAACACAAAAGATAACTATTGTGTTGGTAAAGAGGTTTCATTGTCACCTGAAAATTTGGCAGTTTTATGTTGTTGACGTGCATGTCATATAATCATAAATGTTTATGGTTTATTCTTGCCAGTTCTCATGTGGAAAAAAGGACAGTTGCACTCTTGATACTTTTGCACAAATTGGACGTTTGACTAACGCAAAACGCAATTTGGCTTTCGGGTGTGGTAGAAGCGGAGTTTTCTGTGGGCCGAAAAGGATGGCCTCGACAAATGATTACGTATCCTGTCTATACACATAACCGAACGGTGTCTGTACATGATAGACCATGCACAGGACGACCAAAGGTGACGTAAACACGAACTGGTTGCATATTCATTTAAACACATCTTCGCGATAGGTTTCTACAGACTGCGAAGACGGCCCGGGACACACAAGGATTTCCAAATGAAGGATATAAGCACCTACTATACGCCGTCGTTTGAAAAAGGTCGCTTTACGCACAGAAACAGCTTTCAAAGAGAATGTTTTAACGCAGACTATCGACATAAGCGAGTTAATCAGTCCTTCTTTTATCGGGGATCGGTTAAACGGCATAGAAAACATCTTCCTTTCACCGAAGAATCCAAACTCTGTCTCGATATGTCGTAAAAGTGAACGTTATGCGGAATGTTTGGGTTACATATGTTATACGTTTGGTTGGTGGGGGCATAATGGTACGCTGGTATTCTATGGAAACACAAACCACACATGTCGTTGAGGTTTACGGAAGTTTGCGACGAAACGTTATGCTGACGACATCTTGAGACGACGTGTCCGTTCTCAACGACACACGGTGAAATTGACTTTTTCTAACAGATCAACACACGGTCTCGTTCTGCAAGGTAGACTTAGGGTGTCTTAAGACTCAATAGTGTCAATCCACTTCCTTGTCTGGACTTCTCTCTCGATCTCAATCCTGCTTAGCAAGTGTGGGACCAATAAGGGGGTGCGATGTTTGACGGTTGACTTCATATCGGAAACCGGTAGCAGCTAACCAAGGCCATCTCGCAATAACGTGTACAGTATATACTATAAGAAAAGAAGACTCTGCAGTCCTCCAAGCAAACAGTGGTCATGGTCGTTATTGATCTTAGTCACTTTCATATTAGGCAAAATTCTTCTAGCCAGAAAAAAGACGTTTGCTCTTAGCAAATGATTAAAATGTTTATATTTTTTCCAAGCACTGCATTGTTATTGAATATATGAGTACGAAGCCAGGCGTTAACGGAGTTAACGGCTGATGAACCTACTCAAAAATGCACGTTTTCTCCTGATATTCGCCTAGTTTCTTCCCGTTATTACACGCATTTAACGTCAATACGCTATTTCGGTTACGAAGTGCCGGACGAATAGCCCATACGTTGTTTAAAAAATTTTGTCCGGTACCGGACGAATAGCCATTTACACTTTTAGTCCGGTACCGGACGAATAACAGTTTGCTACGTATAGGCTATCCGTCCAGGTAAACTGTCAAAATCTTCCGCAGTCCTGTACAGAGGCGAAATGAAAGAGCCTCTGTGAACGAGAAAGCTTCTTGTTATACACGAAAATGGATCGATAGTGAACACGGTGTATAATCACGTGACTTAGAATTTCCGATAATATTCAATAACTTTGTCAATACTTGACCAATTTGAATTCGGTTTGATGCAGAGAATATGGACAGACGTCACCCATTAGATTGACGTGGTTTTTTTCTAAAATCAACTGATAAAAAAGTTATTGAAGATAAACCAAAGTTTTGGTTTATCTTCAATAACGTTTTCATCAGTTGATTTTTTTAAAAATCTACAACGTCCATGTTATTCCTGACATTTTTCCACATTCTCGGCTTTAAACCGAATTCAAATCGGTCCCGTATTAACAAAGATATTGAAGATATTCACAAATTATTGCATCACGTGATTAGCTACCGTGGTGAATATTAAGACCCCACGTGCAAGAACAATCAACGGGACCACGAAAACGTACATATGAGCCAGGATCTGGAAAAACGTCCCTTAAAGCATTTTCAAAAAATGAGTTTCAAGATCAGCACGTTGTCAAATGCAGCCCAATGTGCATCCATGCTGCTCTCTTTAAGTTACTACAGGTCAAGAAGAAGCTATTAGAGAACAACATGGATCCTGATCAGACTGTGCGTATGCACAGGCTGATCTGGATCTATGTTGGGCTCAAAAGCCTTAACGGACGTTTTTCCAGATCCTGGCTCATATATTTGTAAAAGACTTGGTCACACATACGAACCCACCTCCACATACATGCCGGAACTCGTCTAAAAAAGTCAGATGTACAGCTTATTCATGACCGAAATGTGGACATGATGTAGACGCAGAATTGTATCAGACTAGACCTTAAGAAGTACAGAGTTCAATCAATTTTCGTCCCATTGTTTCCTTTCTTTTACCAGAAGATTATTATATATTTAGACCAATATCCCTTCCAATCTTGCTCTTGCATTTTTACTTTGTTATATAAAGAAATCAAGAAACCGAATTTTTTGTTTTATAAAAAGGAAACAATTAAGTTTTGACCATTAATACCCAATTCTCATTTACCTACTTGTATGTCAACCGATACCATATAATAAACTGACGTCCAAAAGAAACGCTCCAATAAAATTTGTCGTTGTTTTCCTTATGCCTATTACAATGTTGGTGAAATATATACTGTATATTTTCATTTTGGCCGACAATTACGACAAATGAATAAATATGCGTTTCTATCTGTCAACATGTCCATTTCCGGTGACTGGTCACGTTTTCTACGTGCGCTTCGTGTATGTACATCACGTGATGAAATTGGTCACATTTTACACAGTAACATGTGTTAGTGGATAAGGAACCACGAATTCAAAGTTTTTCTTATGAAACATCCGATTTGAAGGATTCCAAGACTAAACCCTGAAAAAGGAGCTCGGAAGATAGCCATTTTTGAATGCGACGAATGCACAAACAAGTCGCAAGACAGTTTAACATTTTGTGTTTCTGGATTCGGTGTCTTGATCGACGCGTTAGAATTCCAAGAACGTTTATTGATCGGCCATGCTCAACTAGTCCTCACATAACGCCTGTAAAGAAAGATAATTCTCCCCGTTAACGTCATGTACGTTTCGTGTTTGTGACGTTGGCATCGACGTTTTGTCGAATAGTCAGTAAATGTGGTGGCCGAATAAGTGTTTTTCTGGCAACTGTTGTTGTTGCAAGTAACGTTTGAAATAGACACATTGCTTGGAAAATAGAGCTCGTAGATTAGCCATTTTCGAATACGGGAAAATCAAGAACAAGCCGCCTGACGTTTTGATGTCTTACACTGCACGATTAGGCAACTTGGTCGACGAGTAAATGTTACAGAAACATTTGCCAATCGGCCAAAATCAGATAGACCTCATATAACGCCTGTTATACAAGAAGCTGTCTTACGTTAACGTCATATGCGTTCAGGTTTGTGACGTTGAAATCGACGTCGAGTTTAGAAGTCACTAACTGTGGTCACCAAATAAGACATTTTACGGTATCTTTTGTCGTCGCAAGTAAAGTTTGAACCACGCGCTATTGATTTTCAAATTGAAATTCTGATACCGCTCTGTTTAAATGTGCCGTTTTTTCTAAACTGTAACAATTTGATAATTTCTTTACCATCATTTTTCATTAACAGATAGTCAAATTTACAGATGGAAATAAGGATTTGTAATTTCAAATCAGATTTACTGAATAATCGGACATTTATTAGGACTGAGGCGTTTCTTTTGGACGTCAGTATATTTATTCTAGTAGGGGCCAATATAAATGTCATTAACATTCTATCATAAATCAGCAATTCAAATAATAAGACCAGTCGAAGTCGTATACAATGATAATAGTTATTTCGTTCTTGTAATCAAATATTTATCTGTTTCATATAAAGGAACATTGCCTCTTTACTATGACACGAAGTCATTTATAAAATACGTTATGAAATAGTGGAATCATGTATATCGTTTACCCGTATATTTTGTATGTTGGCATAAATATAACAGTATTCCAACACAAAACACTCCCCCAAAAAGAACTAAAGAAACATTCCACACAAAGAAATTCGCAATGTAAAATTTATCAAGTTGATATCATGTTGATACGAAATGCTAAATGATCATTCTTATTTAATTTTTCAATGCATTTGATATTGGTTGATATCACTTTCTTTCATAGATTCACGTTATTTCGTATAAATCACGATAAAAATCCAATTAAAATATTTCAGAGGAATTTAACACCTGAACTCGTATTTTTTAAAAGTCTTTGTCAAATTTTGTTTTCTTGTTGTAATTGTTGTAATTGTTACTGCCCCATTTAAGAGAAGATGATTCTCCTCTGACGTTTTTAATTTCACTCGATCCCAATGAAGAGCAGTAAAGAAAAATGCTATAATATGACACATGGCGTAGTCGTCGCCGACGGTCTTGAACGCGTCCACGGCAAGCGTTGGTGGGGGTTTGAATAAAAAGAAAAAAACATGACTGTGTTGGTTATTGGGGCCTAATGGCTTAATTAATGAACCTAACTCTTACTTATTTGAAGTTACCTCAATTTGATTTGCACGAGTTTCTTACATTTTATCATGTAATCAGCACGAGGTTTTTATAAGATTTCGATCTTGAGGACAGGTTAGTATTCAGAGACATAAGGAGGGTTTGAAGCGACTAAACTAAGTTATCATTTCTCGAGGCAAGAAGGTCGGAGCTTGAGCTAAACTCATGCTTATTTTCTCCTACGTTTTAAAGAATTTTGAAAGAAAATTTGCTGGAATGTATTCGTTTGAAACAAGTTCTTCCATAAAAACAAGTTCTTGTAATATAAAAGTAAATTTTTCGGTCTTTGAAAATGTCAAACTCTTCTCCTTTTGTCACCTTTTTAATTTTCATTTTATTTGTTTGATTTCAGACAAGTCCTGTTTCAAATGTGCTGTAATTAACCATAACGTAAATGCAGCAAAATTTTTGTATACACGACGTGCCTATAACAATGGTCTGGGCAAACATTGAGAGAAAAATCTGATGTCATCAATTTGTCCCTTTTCCCCATATGTTTTCAATGGTATATTCATGTAACACAAACATTTTTCTGTTTTTTTTTCACGTCGAATATTTTGTCGTCTGCAAGAACCATTAAATTGAACTAGGCTGAAATTTTACCATTAGACAAAAGCGGGTTACCCCATTTCCACACGTTGACTCGTGTTTGACTCTTTAACAGATAATTTTGGGAAAAATGGGAAACTGAAAACAAACTTCTTCATTTCCCAAAATATTTTCTAACCGAAAGGACAAAAATGAAATAAAATATATTTACTTGAAATTGTCGTTTGCAGCATATTTAAATTTGGAATAGTCAAAAATTTGGTCGCCTGGTAATGACTTGGATGAAACCAACCCATTCGTAACTAGATGTTTCAATTGACCGATTCAAATGTTATCTACTTAGCTGTGAGGTTCTGATACTTTATAAAAAAAACATTATTAAAGGACGTATTTTAAATACCCACAGTATTTCTTTTCCACCGAAGTTGTCTGAAGCATTCTTAATCAAAATATGATACATAAGCTGAACGGATTTATCCATTATAAAAATGGTATAATGCCAATAAAATTGGTTTCAAGCGACATTTCGAAAGAAAACGGTTTTAACATATTAGATAAGATTACAAAAAGGGTTAAGAAACATTTCCTCGATAAAAAAAGAACGATTTTGACTGTGAATACCACTTTGTCACTGAGTCTTTCTGGTCCGGGGATCTCGTGCTAACGACATTACATTTACAGTAACTTCAGGCGTCCTTTGTTGAATTGGACTGAATTAAGAGTCGAGGTTGAATTAAGCCATTAGTCTTGCTTTTCGCAACAAAAGAGTGGAGTCTATGGGTTTACTAAAACGTGTATGTATTATGCTACACTTGGAATACAACACAATCTTGCAAAGATGAATACCCAAGTAGCTTATGAATACACTAGTGTGCGCACAACCTCACCGGTTAAGTTGTACATTATAGCCTATTTCAAATGATTTAAGGTTATATAAAAACGCATACCCTTACTTTGGAAGAACGAATTCTGACCGCGTTTTAAATTTCAGACACAAATAATTCAGAAAAATTTGTCAAACATTGTTTTCAAAAAAAAAAAAATGACAACAACAAAAAAAAACACACACAATTATATTCGAAATCCCCACCCAGCACTATAGCGTATGGTGAGACTGATCTGGATATACATGTATGTTGTTTGAAAATACATTGTTGAGCCTTTTTCTAGATCCTGGCTCAAATCAAAAGCTGCTGTTGTACAGAAGAAATCGTTTAGCTGCTAATTACGTATAGATGTAAATACATGTACCCCAATATTTCATTATAATTATCAATTTTCATATTTGTACTATGAAATCGGAAAAGTGAACAGTATTTTTTTTTCAAACAGTCGCTTAAAATTAGAACCAAAGACAGTTCTTTCTTCACGCATCATCTTCGCAAGCCAAGGGTGACATCTACTCTACGACGTGACGTCGTTTCTGTATTCACCCTTGGCGTATTTAGTCCGATTTTCTTGGTCTCCTGGAAAGCGTTTTCATTCCAGCGAGGTCTCGCTGGAACCAATCAGATTGTCGACTGATACATTTGTTATGAGTAACCAAATCATGACAACGGGCGGGAAAAAGCATTGCATTTGCAACTCAAAAACGTGAAGATGGGCGATTTTTCCTAAGAATTTCACTGCAATAGACAGGAATTCCCCAACTTTAATCGACGAATTATTATACTTTCGACAATTCGACCAAAAAAGCAGCTTACTTTTACATAATCCGCATGACGTATGACGCGAAAGACAACGCGCGTTGATGACGTCATCAATAATGGACGTAAACAAACAGCAGAACAACCGCTAGGCGGCGCTTCGCGATTTCAAGAAAATCGGACTAAATCCGCCAAGGGTGAATACAAACGTAGGTGGGTTCAACCTTGGCTAGCGAAGATGTTCACGCATATGAATAATCATTTTACTTCTGTAAGGTTGATGTCTTGCATATACAGTCGACACTCGTTGTGTCGCAGTAGGAGGGGGTCGTCAAAATACCTTGACATATCCGGAGTTCGACTCATCCGATTTTATTCGGCTTCGATAAAGTTGATATTTGACCGTTTTTGAAACTAATCAAGTACGAATATCATTGAAATATACTAGGAAAAGGAAAGAAATTGCTCGTTTCGAGCAATTTCTATCCTTTTCCTATTATATTTCAATAGCTATATTCAGTTCGAAATTATTTTGTTTGAGAAAAGTATGTCCACTAATGAGGACGGGACCAGATTTGAACTTCGACTTAAGCGAAAATTCGACTTATCCGATGTCGACACAACGTGTCGACTGTATATTCTTCTGTTATATGATATATGTAAACAAATTTAATCTTCTTTCTTTTTTTCTAAATTCATTACTTATATTCATGTTTCACGTTTGCTATTTTTTGTATTTTGCAAATCAAAACTGAAGTATTATACTGTAGAACTTTTGCTAATGTACTTCTCTGTTCTTGAGAGTCACAACTTCCTACGTTCCACGTGCGTATGAGCCAATATGAACGTGTTATTATTTAGCATGACTACTAATTAGCCAAACTAGGACAGTATATTATGGAAAGGAGATTCGTAAAAAAATTGCTATCAGAGCTTGCTTCTCCTGAAATGCGTGAAACTGATACATACATGTATCATCATTATTTCAACTTGATATTTTAACCACGTTTATTTCTATATACGACCAGTTTTCCCACGACAGAGTAAAACCTCATACCGACATCGGAGAAAAAAAAAAGTAATAATTATGCCAAATTGTAAATCTTCTCTCGCGAATAAAAACAGATATCAAAAGAAAATAATTTAAACAATCAATGGTGTTATCAAATGTCATAGTTAATACAATCTACACGAGGGCTGATCTAAAACTTGTTAAAAAAGATCTGGGTCGTTTTAGCGAGCCGGGACTTTATGTCCGGGGAGCTAATGTCACAGCCCTAGTGTCGGCGTCGGCGTCGCGTCCCGTCGCGTCTTCTCTTGAAAAATTTAAACTGGTCTATATCTCAGTCACTATTAGAGATACAGCCTTGATATTTCACATATAGATACTTCTTGACAAGACCTTTCATTTGGGACCATGACCTTTGACCTGGTGACCTTAATTTTGCGTTTGGCCTACTTTTTAAAAACTTTAACCTGGCCTATATCTCATGCACTATTATAGATAGAGCTTTGATATTTCACACATGGATACCTCTAACCAAGACCTTTTATTTGTAAACCATAACCCTTGACCGTGTGACCTTGACCTAGGAGTTTGACCTACTTTTTAAAAAATAGATGTTTTTGTTACAAGCTCCTCGTGTAGGTTGACAACTCTTGTTTTAGTTCTACAATGCTCATGACTTTTATGTAATATGACATTAAATGCTTCTTATTTGAAATATTATTATCGAATATTTGTCATCCGTTTGCAGTGGCTTCTGATCGTGACGTATCAAAGTCACGGCCATATGTAGTTGATGTCTTCTCATCTAGGGATAACAAATTTTGACGAAATATTATAATACAATGTTACATGGCATCATGTTTTCAGCTTCGATAAGCTTGCAATTGATTTTTGTCCAGACTTTGCATGGTGGCATATTTCTGCTCTGAGATACAAGACTTCCATGATATAAAAAAACCGTTCGTGATCTTTTTTGTATATTTCATAATGATATGACTACCTGGTATCTCGATCTTGTACGATACCGCCCACACGTGACATCGTGGTAAAATTACTGCAATAATACGGGTCAATAGGAACAATTCACAGTATCTTTATTTAGATGGAAACACTAATCTTGTTGATATGCTTTGTCTAGATCATTGGACTATATGTATAAGAGTTTTCTGTCGCAATTATTTTCAGTTGTCATAACAGAATGGTAAACGCTTAAAGATGATATAGCAAATAGCAATATTCTTATCACGAAATCATTCATGATCCAAGAAAGAAAGAAATTCTGTTTTTATTCTCTTATTTTTACAATTTTTAAATTCCTTAATACAATGTATATTCACTACTATCTTGTACCTTGAGGCAGAAAAATGCCACCATAGCTTCTGATCCAAGTAAATACATATGTGACCCGTCACGCTAAAAGGGACCTTATCCGAACTCCAAAAATCCAAATTTTTACAAACTTGCCAGATGCAGCACAGGTCAACTAGATCTCGTATGCGAAAACTGAATATATAGTAAGATAGGGAAAACATCCCAGATTTAGAAAATTATATAAAAGTGAAAAGTATCGGCCCTAGTCTGGCTGCGCGGACTGCGCAGACTGACTAGGGTCAATATTTTTCACAAAACCCATAAGGTCCCTTTTAGCGTGACGGGTCACAAATACATAAGCTGCGTTTGGTTTAAGATAAAAAAATCATGAGAAAATAAATATTTAACGACGTTTAGGCCTAAATGTTTAAATTTTTAATTTGTCTTTCGTATACATGTATTGGTACTTCACTCGTTTATTTGAAAATAGTTATATCTATGATCTTTAGTTATAGCGGTATTATGAACTCACATATCAACAAAAGGTACACATATTATAGAAAAACCCACAAAAATACGTTTATTATAGAAGAAATGAAAAACAAAGCAACAAAACAAACAGAGAAGCAGTAGTGAGTTGTCTCTCTGATCTTATAAAAATAAACTAAAATGAATGTGTCATGATTCCTCAGTTCTGGCTACTATCAACATAAAAATATCTTATCTGTAGTCTACCTCTGAGCATATACTACTTCGATTGTGACGTCGCATTTCATTATCAAATAATGTAGAAACAGTCGTTTGAGTTTTCTCCCGATGACTTATAACTGAATAACATACTTCAAGTTCAGGTTAATTTAATGTAAGCCTTTGAAACAATGTTAATACACTTTTTGACCAGCCCTCGCAACGTGTCGTATTTAAGCCTGAATACGATAAGGTCAAACCAATGTCTTTGTAGTCAGTATGGTGTCTTTGATCGTGGACAAAAACATGCTTATTCATATTCTCATCTTAGTAAGTTTAACATATCAGTGTACTGAAACTTACGACTTGAACAGGTCCCTTGATTATCTGACTCAAACATGTCCTAGTTATGCTGGTTGTAGTGGGGGATTTCTCTGGAATGCACCTGTACTTTGTTGTATACGATGCAGCTGTAATTCTACTTGCCTCGACTCACACAGTTGTTGTCCTGAAAGTCAGTACGCAACAATTAACCCCATACCTTATCGCTCCGAGGATCCGAGACTCATATGTCGAAACACAGTCTTCATCGGTAATCCGGGCAACATCTACATTCATCCGGAATATGAGTTTATTGATGCGTGTCCGGAAACTAGTGACGACCGAATACTGGAAGAGTTTTGTGAGAGAATTGCGTTGACGAATAGGTCTGGACTAGTTGCGGACAATACACCTGTCTTAGATAAGAGCACGGGGATCAGTTACGGTAACATTTATTGTGCACGATGTAATAATATTGATGTGGCAAATCTCGAGGCATGGCAACCAAAACTTGTGTAAGTTAACACTACAAAGCTTATTGAACAAAAAAAAGAGGCTTTAGAAGTAAATAGCATTAATTACTTAAATTTAATATCCTTAGATTTAAAGAAAAATAACAGACACAATTTTCATGGTTCATTTTAAACAAGAAAATTAATTCCGGCTATGTCTTTTTTTTCTTGCAGCTATGATTTTTTATCCAATCAGAACGCTCGGAATTGAATATGCATTTAATAGAAAATATGTGAAATGGTGGTAAATACATTTTGGGATTCTTGACATGTATATAAAATGCTTAAAATCAATTAAAATGATTGTTTGATAAATTGCAAAATTTCTTATCTATTATAATACCCTCTCAATTCTGCCGTTCTTTTTCATTTATCGCATAAACAGTTTGAGATTTCAAGATATCGGCGTTTTACCTACGCAAATCCTATCTCTATCAACATCCATTTCGTAGTCTGCGAAAGCTTCCTGATGAGAACTTTAAAATGTTTAACGTTAAGGAACGGACTTATGATGTCAATTTTGATTATTTTCAGATGCAAGAAAAATATTGTCACGAAAAAATTGGATCTGCGAGCAGAATCATATGGTCAGGTGAATGCCTTAGAGAGATTGATAGAATACAACAGATGCGACGTGTCCTTTGAACCTACGCTGTCATCACATGATACCAAACCGTGTTTCGCTGACGTTATTGACGCCTGTAACGTTACCGGAGCCTGGACGACGTATAACCAGCTGGACGAGTATCATTGTCAACATCTGGATTTGATATATTTATCCATACAGAATAAAGGAAACAAGTAATTCAATAGTAATAAATTAATAATAAGGAAAATCTTCAAATCCATGAAAGTGTGATCTAAAAAATGCTTCACACCTGTTGATAGCAAATTGTTTGTATAGGCACAAAGAGTGAATAGAAAAGTTGTGGGAATGAATCTGATTAAATAAATAAATGTGATCTAGGATCACACATTCTTTGATAAATTCATTGTTTCTTACCTATTTGCTTTTTATGAACGTAAAGTTCTCTTCATAGTTAACGATTTTACAGTTCTCTTTCTGTTTATTTTCTTAACTCGCAAGGTTTTTTTCAAACACGCCTAAACGATGTTTAATGAAGATGAAATAAATGAAAATGAAGTAATCTTGTTACAGTAAAGTATTGAATGTAAAATGGTACTGATGGAAGAACTAGAATAGCGACCTTTGTACACAAACCCAATGTCTAATATTGGATTTTTTTTTTTCAGGTACAGAAATATTTTTTGTGCAATATGTAACGGAGAAAATGTGTATCCTCGAACTAATTTGGGCTGTCCATTCCGAGATAATCAAAACACAGAGACTGCGACGATTTTGCTGGACTTCAAGATTGGTGAGATAGAAATTCAAACCAGCCAGTCAGAGCTGAGACACGCAGCACGTGACCAATGCCCGCCATTATTTAGATACGATCCACTAATGGTAAATCTAAAATTATTTCTTCTCTTTCGCTTAAATTTCTTTCAATACAGTCGCATCTGGATAGCTCCGTCGGTAATGTTGGAGACTATCAATCCAGGGGTCGCGGGTTCGAATCAGGAGTTGGCCAATATCCGTTCTGATATTTGAAAAAAAGTCATTCGTCTCCCTTCAATTCATGTGAATCATCAAAGTGAAGCTTGATGTTCGGATTTAAATTTGTGGTTGTGCTAGTGAAAAAATCAATTGATCAACAGTTAGGTGCTTCAGCCGTGTGTCATAATCTGTGATAACAAGGAGTCAAATCCCTGTTCCGAAATGCATAACTTTCACGGAGTAATATTATAAAAATGTTGTACTTCGAAACCCATAAAATGTCTATAGACGCCGCCGCCCAACATCAATCAATCAATCAAATAAATTGTTTTATTTGTAAATAGAGGCCACCGTCTCATGATAAAGTTCTTATACAGAATATATCAATAAGTGAACCAACATGAGTTGCACATAAAAATGTATGAACAAAACAATATATGTATAAAGTTAATAGTATTTTCTTTTTTCTGCAATGTGTGATTTGTGTTTGATGCGAAAATTCAAGACAATTTCTGATTATTTTTTACGGAAAGAATACTTAAAACATATTTTGCTACTTTTCTAATAGTAACTATAGTAACTATATCTTTACAGAGCAAGAAATAAGATAGGTGAAGACATTCAACGTTTCTAATTTTCCCCTATGTTGCAGGTACTAATTTAATTGTATCGGCGAGACACTACTAATAAAAACCTTCATCATAGAGTTTTCTTACCATTAAATGAAAAAAAAATGAAAAGCTATCACTCTCTCTAATATGTAGCTTTGATTGCTGTTGTTGTTGTTTTCAGAGTGAGTGCAGGCCACTGTATTGTTCACTGCCGTACCACGTCGATGTGAGTTCATCAACTTGTAAACTCTTCCATAGATATATCGGACATGGGTATTTGGTACACCCATTCAAACTGGTGTTCAAGACAATTCTGAATATACGCGAAGCTCAGAATATCACAGAATTATTTCATGCCCGTTTCAAAGGAGACCCTGATGTGAGTACTTGCGCTATTGGCGTTTTCTATCAAACCGTTCTGACAGAAGATGACTACCTCGTAAATAATTCCACGCCATCAAATCTTAATGTTTCTAGTCTATATCTACATGTGTATTCGCATATAAGCGAAGTTAACCCGAATGAGGAATATGACCGTCATACAAGAAGATTTTACGATCATTTGGACCATGAAAATGTTGTTCCACTAGACTCTCAGTACTTTGATCCTGAGATGTTGCTAGGCGATGGCCACGAGGACGAATTAGACTGGATCCGTCTGGATTACGAGGAAAATTTCACGTCCAATTTCGATGATACACCTTCTCATTACATCTTTACAAATCTGTATGACAACACCATGATTATTGGTCATAGGGCTAACTTTGATACAGATAGATGTATACCACGCGTGCATGACGGAGCTTTCTTAATGTGTACTTCATTCTTATATGAAACGGCCAATTTCTTCAATAAAATACAAGATGGCTTGATGATCGAGCTTGAAGGTGCCAGTCTTGTTTTCAATTTCAGTGAATTCAAATCCGCGAATCAAACCGCGGTGCGTGTTTGCAGTGATTCGGTGGTAACAAAGGTGAATGCCGTGAGCTCAGGAATTTTATTTTCTCTTGATTGTTTTGCTCTTGGCTTTGCGCTAACACTGGTATTTTTAACTTTGTATCTGAATAAAGTGTATGATTGAAACCCTGCCCAAAACAAAGTTCACCAAGGTTGAAAAGGAAAAATTGGAATAGCTTTTTAAAACACACAATACATATAAATATAGGCATTCACATTTTGTTGTTAGATCCATCAAATTTGCTCTCCTCAATCCTTAATAGATAATATTATTTAGATATCTCTAAAGGATGTCTGTTTACAAGTGATTTCCGTAGTCGCCCACTCATGAACTTGAAGAGCCTTCATATTCCTGTTTTTGTAAATGTTGATATATGGACAGAAGCTCAAATTCCAAGAGAAAATCGACATAGCAAAATAAGATAAACAAGCGCTTATCTCTATCCGTCCTTGTCAACATAATCCGTTATCTTTCATTCCGTTTACTTCTTGTGTTCAAGAAACGAACGTCACCATGTTACGTTATCAGATATTATCAGACTGGCAGATAACAAGATTTTGGTATTCATGAGGAGGAACAGGGGGTCTTCAAAAAAATACTTTACGGAAAAGGGAGATGACTAAACGCTGATCGAGTACATTCGAGAGCAGAACTGGTTGGATATCGCAGGAGAACCTACTAACTAACACGCGGTTTTTCCAATATTCTTGCGGTTTATTCTCGGTATTATATTAAGATAATTGCCAAATTAAAACCCATGCATTTTATGGATGGTTAATAGTTTGCTTGATTAGCAACACCGAATTGATAAAACCGACACAAATTACAATGGTTATATTCCCTTTCCAATATATCTTTATGTCCACTTATTAACCCTTTCCCAAACGGCAAAATGTTAGGATGATCCACTTGAAAAACTGCAACAAACGACAAAATGTATGTTATTTAAGATAGAATATGTGTAAGATATGGCATGGAAAATATTGAGACAAAAGGAGAAACTGCTGATTATCAGCAGTTTCTTCTTTAGTTTCAATGTTTTTCTTAGCCTTTACTAACAGGGACGCCAAAACCAGGTCTTGTTTGGACAAAGGGGTAATACAGATAGGAGGCGTACTGTTTACAGCAGTCCGCATGTCCGTCTTTCCTTCTAGAGAATATAGACGTGTTCTTATAACCAGTATTTCCTCCTGTGCCATCCATTTAATCTAGTCTGCATAATAAATTATCAAGCGTCTGTCAAATATGTGTATTTGACGAACAGATATCATTAACTCGATGTATTTTACAGTTAGTTTGATTTTTTTGGTCAGATTGATGAATTTCTCAAAATGTTACTTTAACGTGTGTTATATTTAGGACACTTACACATATCTATTTCGTATTGTTAAATGTTTGTATATGTGTATGGGCCGTTGGCCTCATTATACGCAAAAATAGAATATTGACGAACCTAAGCCTTTGTCGCTTGCAAAATGATTAAAGTTTAACCTATTAGCCCATTCCCTTCAATTCAGACAATACATTCTGCAAGTGTATAATTCAGTCGCAATATTATGCTACATGTTAAAAGTTTCTTTGTAAAATTAAACAATGGAAAAGTGTTATAAATCTTAAAATAATGTGCATGTGTAGGTTCGTATCTTGGAGGTACACGGCACCTGTAAGATTCCAACCATCGCATGCAACTGTACAACGGTTTGGAGTTTGATATGTTGTTGTTATATGTATATTTCATTTACATGTGCAATAATATCGTGACTGAAGTATAGGTCTAATGAAAATATCATTAGCATCCCCGTTCAAAAAGGTAACTAAGCACGCGAGTTGGGTAAAAGTTTTATTTCTATAAAATACCGACAAACGTATGTACATGTATATGTCGGAGGCCATATTGGAATCTAGGCCGATCCGGAATAGGCCTAGTCCAGATTGGAGTTATACGCTGGCCTAGTCCAAAGTGGAATTCTGATCTGGACTAGTCCGATCTGGAATCGGCCTACAAAGTTTCTAGTCCAGATGAGAATTCCAATCTGGCTAGGCCGATCTGGAATCTGCCTAGACCAGATTGGAATCTGTTCTTAACAAGAATTTCACATTAAAAACACTTCTTCTTTTAACCAATTTGAGTTTTATACACTTTTTGAGTGGGAAAATGGTTGCAAAAGGCCTGTTCTACTATGACTTTAAAAGAACCTAAACTATTCAACAAACAACAATAATAATCGTACTCAAACTAGATATAAAATTACTAAAATATCAAACAATTAATAATGTTCAATAGCCGTTCCGAAAATGTAAGAATAAATCTTCTGTTTATTTTTTTTCTCAGTTTTAAGATTTTTGTTTATTGTTTTCATTTATTTCTCCAATAGAACTATAGGCCATTTTCTTGTATCTTAATGACTGGAGAATGGTAACAACAACAAACGGTCACTAAAAACGAGATGCATCTTATAAATAGCCAAAAGTCGAACAGAACTGAGCTTTCAATAGCAGCATTGAACGTTTGTGGACTGAAAACTAGGGTTAACTATCCAGAATTCATAGATTGTGTCCAAAAGTATTCCATTTTCTGTGTTTTAGAAACTAAGCTAGACAAGTTTGATGTTATAGACTGTCCCAATTATACTTTCTTTTCTAAGCCCAGATCAGATAGCTACAAACGTAAATCCGGAGGGATTGGATTTTTCGTCCGAAATGATATTGTCCACCAAGTTGAAGCACTAGACTCAGATTGCGAGTACGTTTACTGGTTGAAGTACATAGACCAAGATCAGAACAGTGTTATAATAGGTGGTGTCTATATACCCCCTGAACAATCGCGTTTTCATAATGCATACGAATTATTTACTTTTGAATGTGACGTCACGAGTAAATGTGCACAATATGACCATGTTCTAATACTTGGTGATTTAAATGGACATACCTCGGATTTACCCGACTTTGTTGAAAATGATGATTTTTTGAATAAGCACATCGATATTGATGAACAAAATTAATCATTATTGGATATTAATTGTTTATTAACAGATCTAAATATATCAACTAAACGACATTCAAAGTGCAAAAAAGTCAATAATATTGGCAAAACGTTTTTAAACATCTGTAAAACTAGTGATTTATTGATCCTTAATGGAAAAATGGGAAAATATCGCGGGATAGGAGCTTTTACTTTTAGAAATACGTCAATTATAGATTATGCAGCAGTATCTTATAGCATGTTGACATGTTGCTCTGATTTTAATGTTATTGAAACAGATCCTTTATTATCTGACGGTCACTGTCTCCTATATGTTAAACTATCAATTCAAGAATCACCGTCTAAATCTAAACACATATACAATTCTGGCACATGTAAATGGCAAGAAACAAAGAAAGAAGGATTTCTATTAAACATAGACCAAGATCGGGTTCAAGAAATCGATACTTTACTTGATTCGTTTGATAATCAAAATCCAAAATTACTAATTGAGACTATAAATGAAAAGATAAGCAAATTATTCCAAAATGCTTCAAGTAAGACATTTACCCCTCAAACCTTTAATCCTAAGTCTAAATCAATAAAACAGAATAATACGAAGCCTTGGTTCGAGCCTCAGTGTGATCTCGCACGAGGAAAATACCATTTGGCGCGTAAAGAGTACAATTTATGTAGGACTTCACTAAATAAACAGCGACTTAATACAGCGAGTAAATCGTATAAACAAACGATAAGATATTTCATTCATAAACACAAGTATACTAACGAGAAAAAATAAATACGCGCCCTAAACAAATCAAGGCCAAAGGATTATTGGAAATTGTTAAACAAATTAGTTAAACAGAAACAGTATGATACGCCAAGCTTGGGTCAATTTTATGAACATTATCGGGATATAAATAGTTCGTCTAACCAATCCGAAGAAATTCCGGAAGTAGATGATATTGATCCCAACTCTAACATCCATACAAAATAGTTTAAATGGACCTATTACCGAACAAGAAATTGACAAAATGATAAATAAAAGCAATAATGGCAAATCACCCTCTCCACATGACAAAATTCTAAACGAATATATAAAATTAACCAAAACATTCATGATACCTATCTATAAGAAATTATTTAACATTATATTGGATACGGGTGAACTGCCCGATTCCTGGCTACTAGGGACTATATGGCCAATTTATAAACATAAAGGTTCTACTATGGGCGCAAATAATTATAGACCTATTACAATATTAAGTTGCCTTGGTAAATTGTTCACGGCAATCCTTAACGAAAGAATTAATAATTTTCTGGACGAAAATGACTTACTACTTGAAAACCAAGCCGGATTCCGAGCTAAATATTCCACAATTGACCATATATTTACCCTGTACACACTCGTCGAAAAATTACGTTCGCAAAAGAAAAAGTTGTTTTGTTCATTTATAGATTTCTCGTCTGCTTTTGATTCAATCTGGAGAGCTGGACTTTGGCAGCAAATCTTCAACGTCGGTATTAAAGGAAAGATTTTTACTGTAATTCGAAACTTATACTCTGGTATCAAATCACGTGTTTCCGTAAATGGCGAAACTTCAGCCTTTTTCCCTAGTTATAACGGTGTCAGGCAAGGTGAAAATCTTTCACCGATCTTTTTTTCTCTGTATATGAACGATCTAGAGCAGTATCTGAACAAAACCAATGACGGTATTAAACTTGAAATAACCCAAGATCAAACTATACTATATGTACAACTGCTTATCCTCCTTTATGCAGACGATACTATTATTTTCAGCGACAATGAAAAATCGTTCCAATCGCTATTAAACCAATTCAATGACTACTGTCAAAAGTGGAAACTGAAAATAAATATGTCTAAAACAAAAATAGTGATATTCGGCACAAATAGACCGCAAAAATATAAATTTGATATAAATAAAGAGAAAATAGAAATTGTGAAATCATATGAGTATCTCGGTGTATACTTTCCTCGTCTGGTAGCTTTTTAAATTGTATTCAACATAATATAAACCAGGCTAGGAAGGCACCTTTTCAACTCTTTGTAAGGATATCGAATATTGGTCTACCATTTGATCTCCAATCAAAATTGTTCGATTCCACCATTGTTCCAATTCTAACTTACGGATATATGGGGATTTGTTAAAACTGATATTATTGAACAATTTCATTGTAACTTCCTTCGTAAAATAACAAAAACAAAAAGAAGCACTCCGCGGTATATGATATACGGCGAACTGGGAAGATACTCTCTTGATATTGAAATTAAATCACGCATGATAAACTTTTGGTCAAAACTAGTTAACTCCAAACATTCAAAAATCTCGTACCGTGTCTATCAACACATGATCACAAACAATTTGGAAAATAAATGGACAAATGAAGTAAAGAATATTCTTAACACTACAGGTAATGCCTATTTATGGCTCGGTCAAGATTTGCTAGTTAATAAAAATACACACAAGCTAGTTAAACAAACATTGATAGATCAATTTAAACAAAACTGGTATGCACAAACACAATTGTCACAGAAAGGTAAACTATACTCATGCTTTAAACTTAACTTCGGCATTGGAAATTACTTGATTACATTACCGTCTCAACTAAGAATTCCTATGTTACATTTCAGAACTGGTAATCATAAACTTCCAGTCGAAACTGGCCGGTGGAGAAATAACACAAATATCACCATTGCCTATTCAGAACGCAAATGCACGCTTGCAAATCCGGTGATGTTGGTAATGAAATGCACTACCTCTTGATTTGTAATAGATTTAAAAATCAGAGAATTAAGCACATAAATAGAAAATTTTATAAGTCCCCGAATATTCTGAAATTTCAAGATATTATGAATTTAACTAACAAAAGAGAAGTCAATAACGTTGCAACTTTCATGAAATTGATTATCTCTTACTTCAAAAATCGATCTTCTACTCGATGATACACGATTATATATACTACCTTTTCCCAATCTTCTACTCGTTTTCTTTTTTCGATCAGTATATTTATATGTAAACTTTGTTATTGTAAGCAGTCATCTGTGACGTGATTACGTCGATACATTTTAAAATGTTTTCATGTATAGCATTCCAACGATAATGTGCTGTTTACAAACAAAGCTATAAATAGAATGAACTCGGCCTACAGGTAAGAAAGACTTGTTGTTATACACGATTCAAGTTTTATATTTTACTCTGATATGTAGAATACTCGATAGCGCAGTGGATAGTGCACCGGCGCTTCGTCCGTTTTCTTTTAGCAACCGTGGGTTCGAATCTCATAGAACGATGGGTAATTACATATTTTGTTTTACAAATACATTTTGTTTTATCATTTTAGAAAAAAAAGATGAGAAGAAAGCAGAATCTTTATTATTTTTATATAGATTTATAAGATAATTTCGGAAAATCACGTACATAATGTGCTATATAGTGGGTATATGGCCTTAGACAACATTCAAGTCTTGAAACATGTGCTTGTCGAAAAAACGTGCTTTATGAGAGTTATTGAAAGGGGGAATGGTACTTAAAATCATGTAAATTTTCCGAGAGCTTCGTACAAAATAAATATGTATTATGAAAATATGGCATTGAAATTGCATCTATGCCAAATCTTAGCTTTCTATCTTGTGTATTGGCTAGGATGTCGACGGATTTTAAACTCCATATGTTCCATTATTGTAAATACGAGGGGTGATCCAAAAGTTCGTAAACTGGGTTAATGAAACTTCAGGAGTGTTTACTATCAAAACAAAAGTCGTACAGTTTTTAAATGTGACATCTGTACAATAAATGTGGAAAATTTCAATTGTGTACATATAACAGTTATTGCTCAGTGATAAATTTTAGACACAGACCATGCGCGGGGCGGGGGAGCAAGAACGTCAAAAGCGACGTCAATTTAACGCGATTATGAACCCTTCTATTCAAAGTGCTTATTTACTATCATACAATTCTGTGTCCGAGGTATAAATGTGCTGAAAGTACAATTTTAGAATCGAAATGATGAATGTTTCTCTGCCTGGATGTTTTAAGACCGATATACTACCAAAGCAGAGCCTATCACTGTGTACCCCAGTTCTGACGTCGTGAACCGGGTTGTGGCCCTTCGCAGGACTACCTTGGCATTCATTTTCCTCTATTGAAGTCCAAATCTTGGGTGTCATATAAACATAATTTCTCTACAGCACCATATTCTTGTTCTCTTCAACATTTTAAATGTCTACGTTGGTGTATGATCAAGATCGTGACAGAATTTTATAATTAACCGACATTCAAATTTCGTTGTTGACGTCATATCGCCTTTTCATTAATTTGTTCTATCTTATAAAAATGTGGTGTGTTCAAAACAATTTTTACATCAACGTATGCAACTTGGTGTCACTACGTAAAACTAGCGTAATAACAATTTTCACCGAAAAATTCCCGCAGAAATTTGAGAAAATTTGATTAATTTAACGTTCATGTATCATTTTTTGTTACTCCCCCGCCTAGGCGTACAAACGTTACTATGGTAACGCAGTTTACGGCCGCTATATTTTTTTTGTTAATCTTATAATTTTTTATGCCATCTATAGATAATGAACTACGCTATTACCAAATTATATACTGATCAAGCATGTGATGAGGAAGTTATGGGTCCATTTTACGAATTTTTGGATCACCCCTCGTATTATCCCCGGGACAAAAAAATCATGGGGTTTTAAATCCGTCGACATCTAAGCCGATACACAAGGTAGAAAGCTAAGATTTGGCATATATGCAATTTAAAGACCATATTTTAATAATATATATTTATTTTTTTGTACGAAGTTCTCGGAAAATTTGCAAGATGTTAAGTGTTATTCTGCCTTTAATTGTATATATGTTAATAAACTTTTTACCATTTTATGCTCGATATTCGCATTGAAGACTTGATCCATTATTAATTATGAGCGAAAAATGTTATTCTGCTGAAACGAAACTCATCATAAAGAATGTCTATATGGTATTTATTTGAAATGATGGTAATTCGTAATATAATAATTTTTCATCTCTTTTCCAATGTTAAATGACCTATGTGGGCGAGCAGCTGGAGGCTCGGTTACGCAAATAAGGGGGAAAAAAATAAAAAAATACACGGCTATGTGTGGAATCGAACCCACACAGTTAAAAAAGAACTCCTTCTTTAAGGTCAAGCGCCAACTGTTTAACCATTAGACCACAGACACAGGTATTTTGAGGGAGTGATACTTACAACATAATCATTGTTTTCACTGCGATAATTGTGTTTTGATCTGTCTAACCTTTCATTATCAAATGGGTATGGTCTATATTTTTGGCGGGAACCTGATTATCGTTGGAGCACTATAGTTTTCTTATAATTCATGGCATGGATAGTATTCCGCTTTCCCCATCTGTTCATACTACACACGCAACTTTTTGTGTATTTCACTTGTTCACATGTTTTTGCAATTTGTTACATGTATAACATAATTGTAAATTGTGAGGAAAATAAAGGTATTTGTATTGTATTGTATTGTAACAACAACAACACAAAATACCATGTTGATTGCGGAGATCAATTCATATATGTTTTCATTTGTTAATCTGCTGAGAAGAAAAATAAGATAGCAAACCAATCATTTCTTGTCACCTTTAATCTGTAATCTGTTTTATATGCAGTTCTGATAAGAAGTGATTAATTATAATCTGTCTTTGATCAATATTTGGCTTGCCTTCTCAATCAGTATCAGATATTTCGCATTCCAAGACAACTTGAATTAATCTATTGAAATAAAATGGTATCAACCTGTGATTGACCATACTATGTACTTTAAATTTTGTATCATCTGACCAGTGTAAGCCCATATCTTAATCCTTGCTCAGTTTTAAATCATTGCTTTATAGCCAAACTGTTTGAAATTTCCAAAGCTGTTAAGTACTTTTCAATTCTAAAGTAGATGTTAGTTTATTGGATATAGCATGGGCAATGGATGGCTTTTCACTATTTAAAAATGTGTAAAGTAAATTTTAAACAGGAAATTAAGTACGATCAGGCGATACAAGCCTTTCTGTACTGTAGCACACTGAGACGTGCAAGTAAACGATTAACTCAATTTACCGAGTTACATGTACATAATAATTATTTCGTGTGTTCTTTAACCCTTTCCCAAAATGAAACAGCGTTATAATTGGCCAAATGTAAAGTTGCTGTTGATTGCAAAATTATGTCTATCAATGAAACTGAAAAGATGCAAAAGCATAAATATTTAGTGAATGGAAAAAATCAGGTCATCATCATTTTTTAAACATTTTAGCCTTTTATTAGGGACGCCAGAACTAGGGTTTATTGTTAATTACCAAAAGCGTTTTACATTTGGGTTTGCCTATCATATGTTCTCTCTTAAGAGTAAGTTAAACAAAAATAAAAACGAAATCCAACATTTATCACTGTAGAAAAACAAGCAATCGCCAAAACTCATGTTTGTTCACATCTTACAGTTTTGTGTTTTAACTCTCGCTATTTGTAACTGCTCTCTGACTTTATGTCGATTTTAGTGATTTTGAAAGTAAAATCTTGTATGTCCAGTTTAGACAATTCTTGCAGGTTTTGGGATATTTTTTGTGAACAATATGTCCAAATTTCAAGTAAAACCTTTGAATTTCGGAAAAAGTATTAAACTTTCTTCCTTTCCCTTTAAAACGTTCCAAAAACGAGATACGAGGTTTTGCATTTACACCGACAATTTTGTGTATTCGATCAAACTTCTGCAATTTTGATATTTTCAACTTTCTTTATCGTTAACTTCAATTTTCGACCGGATTCCAAATTGGTCTAGGCAGATTCTAGATTGGCCTAGCCAGATTGGAATTCCATTCTGGCCTAGACCGATCCAGAATCTGCCTAAACCAAACTAGTATTCTAATCTGGACTAGTCCAAACTAGAATTCCAGTTTTGCCTAGACCAATTCTGGATCGGCATAGGCCGATTCTGAATCGGCCTGGATTCCAATCTGGAGTCCGACATATACATGTGTATGGATGACTTTCACAATAGCCATCTCTTCCTTTATCTTGCCTAGATCAACATGATCGCTAAGTAATCCACAAAACTCTCGGTATTGTCGGTAACGCAATATTTCGTTATCGTTATTGCAGTTAAAAAGATGTTTCATGTACGCGTTTGTATGTAATTGCTGTGTTAAGAATTTGAACTTTGTAGCATTATTTAAACAAAACCTGCGTCCGCATGTCTGAAAGCATTTATTATTCCGTATAATTATACCTTGCTTTTTGTGTCTAAGCAAAATAATCATTCGTCCAGTTGTTCTTTAAATTGTAAGCTTTTCGTAACGAGCGTGAAAACATTTTGAAATTGAAAAATCTACCAGAATAAATACCAGACCTCTCCTGGTGCACGCGTTTACAAGAGTGAAGATAAAGTCCCGTGTGCAACAGCAACCAATTTAACAACAAAGATGAATATAAGTTTTTAAAGGCCTGGTCTCACATACGATTCAAATCCAAATTATGAACAGGCCATCTTGGCCCCATCGCATACAGATCTGAGTCCACATTGCGTCCGAATTACGGCCACAAAAGAGCCACCCGTGAAGAGGGCGCTGTTGGAGGCCCTAAAGCAGTGGTTCGGCCGTGCTTTGACAGTAATATGGGCGTGGTAGGGCGCGGAACCAAAATCGAAGTGATTTTGGACGGTGTAGAGACTCGGCAACATACAGTTTCGCGTCCCAACGCATCCACACCACTGTTAAAAATCTGTAAATATTTTGGAAGTGGTTGGACGCGCTTTTTCTAGGACAATTTTGTTTAAGCCGCGCAGTCGGCGGCTGTTAACTACCGAAATACTGTCCTAGGGGTTAAATTGTCTAAACCAATATCAAGGCACTGCCGTAGCACTTTAACATCGCTATCATTCCTCTTCCTGGTCGCGGCAAAATATCCGAACGTCCGAAGCGCGTATAATGCTATTTTCCCACCGCAGATTAGATCAACTCGACCAATCCAGTACAAGAGACCTCGAGTATAAAGATCGAGTTCGGTCGGTATAAATGATCGGACGTGGTCCGGTTCATCAATCTTTACCTATATCATTTGAATTTCCAACTTGAATATTTTGGCATGTAAAAATACTTGTATATTATCAAGTAGCAAATTGATCTTGATTGTGTATTGATCGGTTTGAAGATCGATCTAATCGAGAGCCAGTCGTGACTGTAGAAGTGTGATCGGATTTATATCTAATCCGATATGTACCCAATCTGCAGTCGATCATATCGACTCGTACTCGATTTGGCCGGATGTAGTCAAGGGAAATTAGTGCTAGCAACACTACCTGTATATATTAACTAAACTTCTGGTTAAACCCCTAAAAAATGATTCCTTCTCGATCTCTATAGATCAGACCGATCAAATCCAGCCTCTGTAGTATAGCGAGTTAACAGATAAGGCAGAGGTCGTGTTGATTTAGATTTGATCAGGAATCAAACAAGGGCAAGTCGAGGTGAACAAATGAAGGAATGCAGCAAGTCGCGTAAGATATATTAACTCCATCACATTTAATCTCCAGAGACGATTGCCTCTAGATCAGGTAGGTATTCTACCGGATCAAAAAATATTTTCCCGATCATTGGTCTACTCAATTACACACGAATATTTTTTACATGCAAAAAACTCAAGTAGGAAGCCTTATCGGTAAAGATCAAGCTCGATAAAACCAAATCTTAACATACCACGACTGAGAGGTATGGTGATATAGTGGAGCGGACGGGCAATGGACGCGGTGCAGACGCGATAAGCAGTGCTTCGGCAGTGATTAAGACGTATACAGATGCGGTGGGGTGTAGAAACTACTGACCATCGCTAGACTCAGCTACTTATCATATGTGTGTGGGTTAGTTTCTGAACTGGAAGGAACATCAACCGAAAAAATGGACCCAACATGCGATCTTTAATGGGTACCTGCACTTTTTGAGCTTCATTTGCTTATTTGCCGACCAGAACGTCTGTTTTGGCATGATAATCTTTGGATAACTATCCAAAATTTCTGTAAACTGTAAAGAATATCCGTGTTAGATGGTAAATTCTAGGTCCGAACTAACGATCAAATCTGATCAAGCGATCTAGTACAAATCATGTTCGGTCGACATGGGTTTATCAGGATTGATCGATCGAGATTTCGATTTCTTTTTGCATGCCAACTATTTGTGAACGATCGTATTTCACCAGACCTGCAAAAGCCTGTATCACGCCGAATTGTACTTGTGTGATTCCAAATCGCATCTCGATCTTGTGTAAATTTGTTACATCTATACACTAGGTCAACTCGACTGCACAGGGTGGGTTTGATCCACTTAAGATCGAGGACACGTCATTTTGTCGGGTTTGATCAGACAATGTAGGCGATCGAGTTGGTCAAGTTGTTTTGACTGAGAATGGGGACCTAGCATTGACAAAACCGACTTCTTCTCGATCTCTAGCCAATAAAAACGACATCCACAAGATCACTCGATCTTCAGACACGACTGATCAAGTCGATATTTTACCTGATCAATAAACAATCTGTTCTCTATCAATTGTCTACCAGATTGCACACCACGATTATTTTTGACATGCCAAAATAATCGAGTACGAAGTCCGAGTGAAGTATTTCATACCCTAATCCGAGTTTTCTCTGATGAAATTGTTCTTTGACATATTGATGTCGCTAAGAGAAAACTCGGATTGATCATACCCTATCACCATGACAACTCATGATCACCCAAACCGACCGATATCAATCTGTACACGATTGCTTGATTTGCCCTGATGAAATATACGAACAGTGGGGAAATAACATTATACGCTCTTCGTACAGTGTTTAGTCGCGATTTAGAAGTGGAATGACAGTGCTCCGGCAGTGCTTTGGCATTGATTCGTGCGCGATGGAGACGCGTGTTTAAACACGAGACGCGGTTGAAAGCTGTTTTCTAAATTGCGTCAGTGTGGCAGTAGTCGAACAACCACAGGTGGCCATGCTACATCTATAGCGCGTCCATAACACGGCCGAAAAGAAACTGAAGCAAAGTTACCACGTCCAAAATATATTCACATTTATAGACGTGATGTGGACGCGGTGTAGATGTGGAACTATATGCGACACAGCCTTGAGAAAAATAATTTGTGATTAATTTATGTCCCATTGTTTTCTTCTCTTTACTAGAACACGTTTATGTCAAGTAACCAAAAGGATGGATTTAGTTAACAATGCATAATTAAAGTTTAATTTTTTATTTTACATGCCAAGTTATGTACAAGACAAGACAAACGTAAAACCCAACAATTAGTAATATACAATGAGAACATCTATGAAAACATCATAAAAGCAGCTTCTTTATATACGTGTTTGGGGGGTACCAAATTATTGAAACATGACGTCTTAATGGGCGTCTTTGTCACAAAATATTCGTTCAACAGAGCATACTACATGTATAATACATGGTCTCACCTAGAACTACACGACGACCTTGACCCAGCCGGTCCTGCACAACACCAATTTCCAGTCCTGTCTATTTTTAGAACTAAGATTATGCAACAATGAGCCTATTGTGTGGCCTGCTTAATATTGCGTTTGCATTATTATTTTTTTTTGTTTGTCATAAAAATCAACCGATAACAAATTATTTCTTTCATAAAAGTATACTCAGTTCCAAAGGAAAGTGTGCACTTTTAAATTTTGAATATCTCGAAACGTACACCACCTACCGCCGGGAAACTTTGTACGACACATCCTTAGAGTATTGACAAACGATCTATAGATGAAAAAATTACATTGCACGCACGAATTTTCTGCTTAGTTGCGACTTTTCATTTTGGCTTTTTTACGTGTGCCTCACGTGCTGGATGAGTTATTGATCTGAAATTACATTCACTTAAATTCTTTTGGCACTACTTAGTATAAAATCACATTTTCATAACAATTTGTACAAAATGCATCAGCGTGAAACGAATTACAATTAACGCATGTGAACGAGACCCAGCCTAGTGAAAATAAAACCCCTCAATACATTTGAATTAGTACGGCATTTATGTTCTAATACCAATTGTCCAATTGTATGGCTCCATAGAGGCATAAAAGTTTGTTGTAGAACGTTGTTGCACCGTTCGACGACAATCTACTAGACTACTAACGTACCGATTACTAATGTTGACGCACACGTAACGTCTATGTGAAAATTTTGCTTCGAAATGGCTTTGCAGGCCAGGTCAAATCTTACAACGGCGCATTAGCTCTCAACTCTATCCGGGAAAGAAGCTGTAAGGAGTGCAAATCTCAACACCATCAACACCATAATGATCTGACTGCGTGTATGCAGTATGAGCAACTTTATCAACATCTGCTTTGATGCCAATTATCTTTAAGTTCTAATCCGAAGTATGTCACCAGTTTTACTCCATAGATTGCCATAAACATCGTGAAAATTGAGGTAAAAGCAAAAAGTGAAAGTGCACACTTTCTTTTGGAACTGAGTACATATCGATTTGACGTCGCGCTCAATGTTGGCGTACAATTGCGTAACCGACGTTATTTTGCAACGACGCTACAGTACATACAAAGAAAGAGCGGACAGCAACTTTTCTCGTGATTTCACTCCGGTTTTAATTCTGTTTCGGTGTGTCACATGCTACATGTATATATTTTAAGCTTCAATCTATAGATATTGATGTCTTTGTACCAGATCTAGTCAGAGAAAAAGAGGCATTTAACTTATTTTCTCTTTAGATTACAAAAATCTCCGAAAGACGTATTATTGTATTAAGAATATAAGAATGCCTTTATTCAAAACAGTTATTATATGAACAAAATAAAATTGGTGTATACTCTTAATATCGATCATAAAAATATAAATGAATAACGAAGAATAAATGTTGCATTCGCAAGAATCCGAAATTAAGATTCTCTACAATATTTGCCTCTTTGTGTTCCGCATCCGCCATAATCTAGGTATCGAGTAAATATATACATTAAAAGCACATGTGAATCTGATCGTATTAATTTAGAACTTGATATTTCATATAAAAATTCAAATTATCTTAATAAGCTTTCACTCATATTCATGTAGTAACAGATTTTTTATACGACGTCGTTGACGAACGTCGCAGATTATTCACGCTTTTTGTGCATTCACACATTAGATTGTTATTTAGATTCTCTTTTTATTTTGTATAAACAAGACATGACATTTTTACATTTTATTATGTTTTTAACCTTTCTATATATTACTACATTTGGGTTGGTATATGAACCGAAATTATCAAAAACAAACTCCACCAGACAATTTTCTCCACTTCCCGAACTGCCGGTTTTACTCCTTTTCCATGTCGTTACGTCGTACCATATCCCTAGCTATATCCTTGTTTTACAATATTGAGCCTTGAAATTTTACCAAGTATCTTATATGATGACCTTCTTTATGTAAATAAAATATCAGAAGTTTTGCTTGAGCACGTTTTGAAAAATAATCGTTTTGTGAAGATTTACAAGTATAATTTCATGGCGTGCTACGGGGTTGCGTTCCTTAACCCTTTTAATGAGAGAAAAAATATCGTTTTCATGAATTGAGACTTATGATATTTTATCAGAGAGTTAATAATATGAAAAAAATGCATACGTGAAAAAATAGATGCAATCGAATGAAAGGTAATAAAGTAATGATGCACTTCTACGAGCTCTTTGTTCAGCCCTCGTACGTGACGTTGACGTAACGTTTTCGGACAGTGTGACATTTTCGCTAGATTTACAAAAGAACGTTTTTCTTCTCGACAAACAATCAAATTTCGCAAAGTTGCACATTTACTTATTGACATATGTTTGTACTTTTATTTTGATGTCTTTATATATAATTAAATGTGATAATACGATTTTTAACATCTCTCCATTTGTAAACATTAAACTATTTAGTGTGTTTTTCGGCGCGTGTGACATTGTCGCTAGAATTAAAAAGTTAAATTTTTCACAGATTTTAAAACGTGAAACTCCACAAAAAATTATATCTTTCAAAACTACAAACAATGTACTTCGAACTCAACAATTAAAGTTTCTACAATAAAAGACGTGTTTTTCTGTTTTGCCGTACTAATCAAATAGATCCAAATAAAAAATCAGAATCTTACCTTTTTATCTATACTATTTAATCACACATTATTTAAGTCATTTGAGTCTGTTTTCTGTAAAACGCGTTTTGACTTGTAGAAGAGATGATTTCACGTCATTCTTTAAACGGTTTGGTGAGAAAAACGTTGTTTTTGTCATTTTCGGGCACATTTTAACTAACGTTTGTGCTAATTTTGTTACATCTTACCTTATCATTTAATGACGTTCGTAAACGTTTCGCATTAGATTAAAACTATTTTGAATCTTTAAAAATAGTTTTCGTCGGTAGCATTCACAAGAGAAATCATTGCCGAATCCGAAGATATAAATATCGCAAAAAATTATCAATCCTATGCATTCTGGTGGTAGTTTGAAAAGGAGCGATATGGCGTTTTTTCGTTTGTACGTCAACATCGAGCGCGACGTCATTTACGTTTTGATTATTAATATCCAGTTCTTAAATCAGCCTAACCCTATCCAAACCAATACAACGCGATATTAATTCAGCTAGATAAATATCATTTAATCACTTGCATAAATCAACAATTTGAGTAATTAGAGCAATCAAATTCAGATAAAATGGTAACTTGTCATTTTACTCTTGTAGTCGAATATTTATTTGTTTAATAAAAAAGAATATTTCCTCCTATTCTGATGGCGCGAACTAATTCATTAAAAGCGGTATGAAATATTGCCATTATGTTTGACGTATTCCGGTATAATTTTGCCTGAAACGATAAAAGACAGCTATTTTCACAAAGACATCAACAAATAAAAAATAATAAAACCTTTCCTTACATTTCCTTACATAGGAAATTCGTTAAGTACAAGGTAGATATATCACATTGAGTAAATCTTTTTACTTTATTCATTCAGAGACATGAACAATTGTTAATGAAACCCCAAACAAAAGGAGTCATTCTTATACATCTTTTTTATTTCATTTTTTTACTAATGAAGAGCGGTAATGAAAAATCGGCCTACTCTCTACCACAGGGGTCCGTAATTTGAGCCTTGGCACCATCTAGACTATTCTTTATCACAAGGGATGTTTCTACGTTCAATCTGATCAATTCAATCAAAATACGCGGAACTTTTTTCAAATTTACAGACAATCTGTCCTTCGTTAACCGAGAGCCAACATATTTTTCTTCAAAGAAAATGCAATTGTTTGGCGGCGGGTAACGAAGTCTGACTGCTACAATGGCTCAAAGTTGAGGTTTTGCTTCATTGACACTCTCAAGTTCAGTCGATTTCAAGATATGAACACGCTTGAGATCAAACAGAACGTCATTCTAACTGCGTGAACACCTAAAGCAAGTTTAAATCAAACACTGACCCTGTCACATTCGTCTTCTACAAACGTAAACAACTGAGAATTCGGTGATTTTGAGGTTTGTTGTCAAATTTTCAAAAGGAAACTGCCAATCTGGGTCAGATGCAACGATGGGTAATTTCGTTGGATAATCGATGTCACGTTTTTGGTGACGTAATTAGCGGCGAATGATTTTAACCCCAAATTCAGTTTAGAGGCGCCACTAGGGTCTGAAATGGTCGAAAAATTCATGTCATCAGAAACGTTTCCCACATTGATATCTGGAAACAAGTATATCTGACGTTACATATTTCGATGTTTTTGGATGCACCATGATCTTTCCATCGGAATTGTTAAGCATCGAAAATGGGTAGTTTCAATCATAATTTTGTGAATATTGGGTATCTTTTAAATTAGAACATGAACTTTATTAGAAGGAGAGGCAAACCGCGTCGAGTAGTTAGTCAATGCCAATAATCTAGTTAACGATATGCCGTTTAGATTTCAGCTTCTGACCTTTCCATCTCTGCAGAATTTTAAGCTGAAACAAATTAAATTTCCGTTACCTACTTGAAATTTCCGTTGTATGCATACTTATGTCTTTTGTCCTGTCCTTCAAACGTGTGGATAGAATAAGTTTCATTTTTGTGATATTAGAGAAGTATCAACGATTGAGAATCTCGAACTATGTTGAATTTGTGTTATGCGATGAAATATTTTAGTTGCATTAACTGTAAAATTCAACCTTACGTTTTCTGTAACAACGAATACATTATACTGAGAAAACAATATCAAAGACGACTTAGAAATATAGCAACTTCAAATTGGCAAAATCCGGTACCAAGTATTCACTCTTTCGCAACGTTTTGAAACATGGGCAGCTGCGTTTACCTTACCAAATTTCCGTTACCTATTCGCTCATTGAAAACAGACTTTTCATGACAAGCTCTCGCAAATTTACCTGGAATACACCCACATTCGTAGGACATGTATATTTTACAGATATTTATCAGTTGTAGAGGTAAGTGCATAGTGATAAACATTGCCGAAATGCCATGTGAAAATGCAGATGCCTTTCCTACTTTAGATATGAAATATGTCTTCCAAACAGTATTACGTAGTTAGTTCAATGATATAATCGTCATACACTACGTTATAGATCAACAGCACCAAATTGCGCACCTGTTTTCCATTAAATTCAATTTTGGTATCGGAAATTTCGAAAATGGTATCGGGAATTTGGTATCGGAAATTTCAAATTTATCACATTTTGTCCTGTGTTTTCTATCATATTGCCATTATGTACAAATACTTTAGTATACCATTTCTCTGATAGCATTAACACTTTAATCTAAGAATCATCAAACTATATTGCCAAAAGAGTACTTTATTGCCAAAAGAGTACTTTATTCAGTATAACGGAAATTTCACGTGTTTACTTTTCATGAGGGGTACCTCGCTATTGAAGCGTTTTGCAATTTTATGTCGTAAAATATCAACCTGGTTTATGTCATTCTCAAAAAATAAGTACATTAAAGTGTCAGAAAAATGACGACGAAATCTATCGGGAAAACTGTGTTTAAACCAAGTGTCAAGGTAAGGTAACGGACATTTATTCAATCTGTGGAATTTTGGCGACACTAATTTGACCTTGATTAATTTTGTTTTTATGACGGACAAATAACAAAAGAGGTATTTATCAAAAACTAAGTTCATTGACGGATGTTTTTGAATGCATATACAGCGGATAAAACATATCTATTTGTGAGAAAGTACCACATTTATTTAGTCTACTGCGTCTGGCGACATAATGGAAATTTAAAAATACGACCAATGTTTTGATATTTTAGAGAAACGAGTCTCTCGATTTTCTTGAAATGTTTAACAAAGTTGTAAAGTGATCTGTACTAATGTTTGGACTTTCAAAATTCCATGCACTACGTTTCTTCACTTAGATACATACCGGCGACAGGGGTGGCGCCTCTAAACTGAATTTGTGCGTTTATTGGTCGACTATCGTTTTGACAGTCTCGCGCGAGATTGGTACTCGATTTCTAAAGCTATTTTTAAACAGTTTCATGATGTAAGAGCGGGAACCAGAGGATATTTAAACATTTAGCTTACGGAGACAAAGGAAAGTTGGAAAAGTTCGCTCTTGTTATTTTTTTTCAGCAGTAAAGAGAAGATTATAAGAATGTAGATTATTTAAAACACAAATAGTCAAGCTAGTGGCGCTAGCGCTTGTATTGGTGCCTCGATTTTCGAGGGAATGTACGAACAAGTTAACAGAAACGAGTCGACCAATGAAATTATTTTTCGCCAATTACGTCACCTTTTCAAGATGTCTACTTTCGTGTCAATACTTTAACTGAACGGAAAATTCGTAAAATGTTTGATTCTAAGCCATTAGAGAATACGAATGTGACAGGTTAGTGTTATATTTAGACTTGCCTTTGGTGTTCATGCAGTTTAAAGGGCGCTCTGTTCGATCTAAAGCGTGCTCATATCTTGAAATCGACTGAACTTGAGAGTGTAAATGAAACAAAACCTCGATGGAAATTTCAACTTTGAGCCATTGCAGCAGTCAGACTTCGTTACCCACCCCCAAACAATTGCATTTTCTTTGAAGAAAAATAAGTTTGCTCTTAGTTATACTTCACATAAGTTGATTCACCGTGTCAGATTTCAAGATTATGCTTCAAGAAGAAAATAATTTACATATGGTATTTTACTCTTTATTCATATGCAAGGGAGGTAATTTTGAACAGTTTTGTCAAATATGCTTTAATTCAAAATTCTAAACCATACAAAATGCTGCTGTTTGTATTTTGAATGGAAATGTAACACAGTTTATGAATTACTGGCATTTTTTCAAATTTCGCTTCCAGCTCTGCATTTCATTCTCAGTTCGTAAAACTTAACAGCGAACTATTATGGATAATAAACTTTTGCCAAGGCCCTGAGATAAGACAAGATTCGCCATTGTTTTACGCCGGAGCATTTCCCGTTCGTAGTAAAATACACACAGCCACGGTTCAAATTTGTTACTAAAAATAGCAACACATTTTTATGCTAGATCGAGATCGAGGCTGTGACCCTAATCAGAGCGAAGCATCCAACGTGCATTGGAGCCGCACGGAGAAAGAAGAAGTTTAAGAGGAATCACCATCCGTTTAGTGATGATTTGTCTGTGAATCTCGACGGGATATCATTGACTGACTTCCAATTATGGTCTTTACCGGCTTTAAAGTCATTTTGACCCTCCGAAAAAGGAGTATCCACGGATCTTTTGAGGACCTAGCCGTCATTTTCACGTAACCCCCCACCCTTCGTCAACAAAAAAACAACAAAAAAAAAAAAATACGAAACATGCCATTTTCAGTGTGAAGATGATAATCTCAGTACCGAAAGGTTTATGTAGATAGATTATTCATTATGGTAGATCAATTTGATATCAAAAGCATTGCTCTTACATTGTAAAGCCCATTTCCCAAACGACAAATTATTTAGACTTTTCAAGTTTGACTGCGGCTTAACGTACCCTTTACTAAACCGCACCTGATTCAATTTGGAAGCTCTTGCAGACTTTAATTTAACACATTCAAGTCATCATTTGGGCGTGCCCCCCCCCCCCGGCATTTGGGCTTGGACACCCCTGAAAAAACCCTGGATCCACCCTTGTGTGTGTACATAGAGGCCTAATATAAAGTGTAGAAGACCTTGAGGCAAAAGGAAAAATTGCTGATTAAAAGTATTTCATTATTTTGCCTCTTGAATTGATTTCTGAAATATTCTCTGTAAGACAGTCTAGAGCGGATCTAAAAGGGGGTCGAGGCCTGGAATAGGCCGAAAATCGAATTTTGACTATACAACGTTAGTACAGTATAACGTATATGTACACAATTCACAAAAAAATCTTTTGGGCTAGACCCCCCCCCCCCCTTGCAAAAAATCCTGGATCCGTCCTTGACAGTATAAACATTAACATTTCTTGTTTTGAAAAGGTTTAAAACATTTTTTTCCTTTCATTTCTTTTTTAATTTAACACCTCTTTACAATATTTCAGTCATAAGTTTATTTATAATTGGTCACGTTAATAGGCTGGGAATCCATCCTGTGACCTGTCAACTATTGGCTCTAATCTAGAGCACTAACACATGCAAAATATTACCGCTCACACTTGGACAGTACTGAGGGGCTCACTTGCTTCTGCAAAATTGATTTTATTTGGTGGTCAAAAGCAGTAGCTCATCCTGAACTTGCATGGTGGTAGTGGGCGATAGAGACAGGGTACGAATGATTACAAGCCAAAAAGTCTCTTTTGTTTTCAATCAAAGTTGCAAAAATAATCCTGTAACTTAAAACACTAATAATTAACGTAAATGACTGTAGAAAATATTCTTAGAATTTAGGCAGAATAATTGAAAAAATGCTCGTGTGAAAACAACGACTCGCAAAATGAAATATATATAGTAAAACGACCACGTGACCTTTTGTTTGCTCTTTTGCATACTCAGGTCACGGTTGAAATTTTAAACCGGTCTTGTGTATGGAATAAACAATGAGCGTAAGAAACAGAGTAGGTCAAATATATACTCATAGTATAATGTATTATATAGTTAGTCTACTAAGTTATAGTTGCTACTGGTCTTAAACAAGCTCTTGGAGAACAATATGAATCTAGATCGGTTTGTGGGTATGTACAGGCCAATCTGGATCTTTGTTGTTCCCAATTGCCTTTAGGGACCCTTTTCCTGATCTTTGCTCAAATCAAAAGTTGTTGCTGTACGGAAGCAATCTTTTAGCCGCTAGCTATTAGTATGTGTTGATGTAAATACTCAAATAATTTCGTTCTGATTTTCAATGTTTGCCTGTGTTCTACGGCATCTGAGAGGTAAACATTTCCTCAAAAATTCGCTTTGCTTTGTTTCTTCATTTTGATGTTTCAACGTTGATTTCTCTTATTTACGTCTATTTTCTTTTAAAATTTTACCATCAGTACTTTTATATTACTATATTTTTTACATCAATATGTATCACGTTTGGTAGTTTTTGTATTTTAGCATAAAATAATAGAAATAAAACGGTGTGCTTTGTACAAGTCTTGCTAAGAAGCTGTTCTTTTCTGTTCTTGAGAGCGACAACTTCCTACTTTCTACAGGTGTATAAGCAAATATCAGCGTGTTGTAATGGATTGGTGTGAGTCCTCAACGAAACGGACCTATTACATATATAGTACAATGGGTCCATTTGGCAGCATCTATCTTCTCTCATAAGTATCTGTGATGTTAATTTACTACAAAAAAGTGGTATCATTAGCAACATCAGCTTCAATCACGCTTTCGTGAATACAACCACCCTTGTAATTTGCCGTCTCTTTCGGGTTCTAAATGTGACACCCCCAATGAAAGGTCACGACCGCGAGTGAAACAAGTTCCTGTGAGATTAATTAAAACACATTCGATCAGTGCACTGATGGTCCGCCAGTATGGAGAACCACATTTCAAGCATCTGTCTGTTCTATAGACACAGCATCAATGCAACAACAAGAGCCGTCATAGACGGATTATGCTCCCCGAATAAGTGCTTGTCACAAAATAAAAACTATCATACATTAAGCCCCCTTTTCCCATGACAGCTTATTTTGTACACACATCATTTATAGAATATGGTCTAGAACATCCTATTTGTTACATAAGTACAAAATTTCAATAAATTCTGCCCATTAGATGAAGAGAAATTAGAGAAAAACTAATTTTTACACTAAGGCCCCTTTTTCCATGACACAGCCTCAAATTAAGAAACGGAGAAAAAGATCCCTAGGTATTATCCAAGGGAGTTCACATGTGAAGTTTCATTGAATTTGGTCCAAGGATTGCTGAGATCTGGCTGTGGACGGACGGACGGACGGACGGACACACGGACGGACGGACAGCCGGACGGACGAACGGACGGACGGACAGCATGGCGACTATATGCTCCCCCGAAATTATTTCGGGGAGCATAAAAAGGAGAGAATCCACTTGTGACACAAATATGTTTGTATATTACGACCCGGAAGCATTTCCCGTTGCCTCTTATTAGTCAAACAAGCATCCGTTGGTCCAGTGATAATATGTTATGTCAGGAAGGGAATGATAGTTGCTAGCAGAGTTTGCGTCTTTGATAGGCGTTCATTTCCTGCATCTTACAGTCCACAACTGAAATACATTTTACCACATATACTTCCATATATGACCAGTTTTCTCATGACTGAGTAGAAAATCATGCTGAAATTCGAGTATAAAAGTAATAATTATGTCAATTGATAAATCATCTTTCACATATAATAAAAAGATACAAAGAGAAAAAATGGAAAAATACTTTTGCTATCAAATTACAGTGTAAAACTACATACATGAGGGCTGATTCAAATTATTTTGGAAACGATCTCTTTTCTGAGTTCTACAATGTTCGTGATTTTGATATAATATGACGAAGTGCTTCTAGTTTAACACATATATACTTATTGACAATTTGACATCTGTTTTCAGTGGCCTCTAATTGTGAAGTATAAACTGAAAACGATAATTTTTACACTGACCCGGGTGAGTCGATGTCAGGTACGGGAATCCAGGTAAATTATCCGATATGGTTGATTGATTTAATGTTGATTAGGTATATAAATACTTTTTGTCACAGATAATTTTAAGTCAAAGTGGTCTAATGGTAACGGTCGAAGACTTAAAACCTAAGTTGCCTTTTGATATGGGTTCGAAACTCACAATCGCATCTGATGTGATTTGTTTTTCATTTCTATTTCTTTTTTTATTGCACCAAGTTTTTTTTTTATTTTTCTTTTATAATTTTTTCATTTTGCTCGACGGACATACGCGAATATAGGCATATGTTTTATTGTAAACGGTCTTCCAACAAAAATCACAAATCATATATCTTTAACATATATCAACAAATGTTTAGAGAAAAATAAATAACATGCAAACAAAAACGATCTGGATTATGAAAATGTGTCATTTAATTTTGCCAGAAATATTTTACTTTGACATTTCACGCAGAAAACTTGAAGAGAAAAGCATGAAAAAGTGAGCACTTTTATTTCCTCAAAGATTTCTCTTTTTTCTTTTTAAATTTCAAAAGCGCGTTCCTTGTATCGCCTTAAAAAATTAGGAATATTTAGGGAATAGCGGTAATTGATGTCTGTAAATGGTTTAAACTGCACACATTAAACAAAAGAAGAAGAAGAATAAAAAATAAATAAATGAAAATCCTTGAAAAATTAAAATTGTGCCTGTCTTGTAGTAGAATCGAACTAGGTCCATTCCAGTAGAAGTCCCAGGTCTTTCCACTGGGCTATCACAGACATGCAAATCGACGTTTGTATAAACGAATAGTTTCTAAAATTGAAATCTGTGAACTGTTTTCAATAACAATGGACAGGTCAGTGTAAATAAACAAATGATCAAATTATCGTGCGGCCTTTATATCAAATTCACTGTCAAGTGTAACTGATCTTAACTCGTCTAGGTATAGCAACTTTGTACAAACCCATGTTACAGTGGCATGTATTGTCCGTAAATATTGACCTGGACCTATGGAATATGCAATGAGTAATCGGAATGCTAAATGATCACTCTCCAACATATGTTGACACGAGAAGCATGTTCAAAATACAAAGCCAAAATGGTTATGGAAACGTTCGACTTTGTTCGACAGTGAGGATTGCTGGTGAGTATTAATTATTCCGTGTCACAATTACTCATTGCATATTCATCGGGTTCAGGTCAATATTCACAGACTATACTATGCTTTCGTTGTAACATGGCACATTGTTTTCAGATTCGAAAAACTAAAGTGATATATTTGTTCTTACTTAAAAGATTTGTATGATGGCATATTTCTGCCATGAGAAAATCGATGGCAGTATCATGATAATTCAACAATTGTCGTAATATTAAAAAAATGCTTGAACATTTTATGTCGATCGTTGTGTGTTTTTTCATGATATAACTACCAAGAAATAGCTACCTGGTATGTCGATTTTTACAATACTATCCACAAGTGACATCGTGGTAAAATCATTGCCATAATGCTGGTCAAAAGCAAAAATCACGGTATCTATATCAAGATGATTAAGATGATCCAAGAAGTGTTTTTTGAAACTTGTAATAGTTTTTTTAAAAGTTTCTTGATACTGATATCCTATATCTCATGGCAGATACGCGTATATATACTGAGAGGCAAAAATAAGTATACACTCTAGTTCTTCCACGTATTCTAAGAAAACGAGGTATAGATTTTTACGATTTCTAAACGCCACTGATGAAGGTCGTTTGTTTTATGTACACTTCTTCGCCTACCCGTTTATCTGTCCTTCCTTCCGCTGCGAAGTTTTTTTCCTATCATACAGCGGCATCGAAAAAGGGGATTTAGGAAATAAATTAACACAATAATTCACGTTGACACAAACCCTACATTTATGAACGGATTTGGATAAAATGTTCGCAGAAAGAGCCTAGTTACCTAGGACCATGCGTATATTGTTAGTGCTTTCCATATTATGATGCGTCATGGCAAAATGGGGCTTGATGCTAACAAATCATCTGACATTACTCATTCTAAATTTATAGACGGATTTTGATAAAATTTGCACAGGATGTTCCTATGTTACCCGAATAGGTGTATATTGTGTACGTTTCTTTCGTATTACGCTGCGTCATAGAAAAAAAGGGGCTTAATGGCAAAAATGGGTATGTTGATCATTTTCTACCAGCCACCGAGAATTGTGTTATGATTTATGAGAAAATTTAACGTTGTGATTTGTTGTGATAATTGATAAAGAATTCCAATAACGATTAACAGCAATATTTGATGCTCCACTAGGTCGCACGTGCAAAATTTGCAAGATCGGCATGTAGCAAGAGTACAGATAGTCAAGCAATTTCAGATAAAATTTAACAACACTGCATTATTGGTCTATGAGTAGGAATAAATAGTGCAAAATTTTGAGTCGATATGATGGAAATTAAGAGAGATATCGAAAATCAAAAAGTGTATACTTTCTTTTGCCTCTCAGTATATGAATATGGGTATATCTACGGTCTTAAACCTTTCCCAAACTACAAAATTTAGAGAGGTCCAGCTCAAAAGCTGCTGCGGACGACAAAATGAGTGTAAATAAAGATTGACATTGTGTGTGCTATAGTCAAGAAAATATTGAGGCAAAAGGAGAAAGGAGTTTCTTATTTTGTCTCAATCTTTTCACACGCCTATTCTATTAGGGACGTCAAAACCAGGTCTTTTTTTGGGAAAGGGTTAAACCTTTAAGCGATAGCCTATGTGTAATCACACATTTTTTTATTTGAAAAAAAAAACGAACCAAAAACGAAGAAAGGAAACAAACCAAAATTGTTGTGCGTTGTTCCTTTGACTGAAATAAACCACAATGAATGTGTCATGATTCTCAGTTCTGACTACTTTCAACTGATAAATAAAGAATAACAATGGTAGGCTACTATCCATATAATGCCGTCGATTTTGATGTTATGGTGTCACCGCGTTTTATATTTAATAGTGCAGAAACAATTACATTGTATATTCTGTCCAATCTGAATAATTCATTGGAGTTATCTTGATAAGTTATTACAACAAAAATACTCCAAATTGATTAGAATTATTTAATATAACTGTTAATTACAATCTCAATAAACTTTTGATACAGCCCTCGCAACGTGTTGTATTTAAGACTAAACAGAATAATGTCAAATTAATGTCTTGGTAGTCATTATGGCGTCTTTTAGCGTGAACAAGAACAAGTTTACTCATATTCTCGTATTTTTAAGCTTAACGCATCAGAAAGTTCAGTGTACCGAAACTTACGACTTGAACAGTTCTCGGGATTATCTGACTCAAACGTGTCCTAGCCATGCTGGTTGTAGTGGAGGATTTGTTTGGGATTGGCCACTTCTTTGTTGTATCAAATGCAGCTGTAACTCCACGTGTATCGACTCGCACAGTTGCTGTCCTGAAAGCCAGTACGCACCCATCAACTCCACACCATATCGGTCAGAGGATCAAAGGCTCGTGTGCCGAAACACAGTCTTTATTGGTAATTCGGACAATATCTACATTCATCCGGAATATGAGTTTATAGATACGTGTCCGGGTACTAGTGATGACCGAATACTTGAGGAGTTTTGTGAGAGAATTGCGTTGACGAATAGGTCTGGACTAGTTGCGGACAATACACCTGTCCTAGATAAGACCACGGGAATCAGTTACGGCAATATTTACTGTGCACGATGTAATAACATTGATGTGACAAATCTAGAGGCATGGCAACCAAAACTCGTGTAAGTTTTAAAATGCTTGATTATATAGGCAAGCATGCTTCCATTTTGACTTCCCCGAGAAAGACAGTATGCTGATTCTTTCAACAACCTTACCTTGTATTAGTCATTTTTATCTCCACTGGCCGAAGGATCTTCCTCTCTCAAACCAATGAGCCAATTTTGATCAAACTTGGCAGAAATGTTCCTTGGGTGGTGCTTGACTTAGACTGCGAAAATAATTTTGATTGGTCCATATACATGTATGTTGGTGTGGCAGTGCGGGGCTTATCAGACTTAGGGAAATCACAAAATAATTCTTTAAACAATTTTTCCATATGACCAATTCTGATCAAATGGCAAAGATGATTTTTAGGTGGTGCTTAACTTAAATTGCTAACGAAATTTAGATTGGTCCATAAATACGGGCGTGACAGGCGCAGGGCTTATCGGACGAAATAACTATTAGTGGGGGCGCATAACTCATATAATCGTTCAGTTTGTGATACAAGCATGAACTTTGGCATATATATAGTTTCAAGTGTATATTTTCAGAAAAAAGTGCTAGCCACTTGAAATTCAATATGGCGGCCATTTTCTGAGATGGCCGCCATATGAGCATTATAGAGCTTCCCTGTGCAATGATATGACGCACTAAAACTAATAGAAACTTGCATTTTTCATTTCAAACACTCAGACATGAATGCCAAATGTAATAAAGACAATATTTGTGCGTGAGATGGCAACCAAAATCTCATATGGCAGCCATACAATATAAAGTCCTTCATTTATATATGAAAATTACGAATTTACCGCTGGAAAAAAATCTTTAATTTGCTTTTTCAACTTATAAGCTCTACTGGCTAATTTCATTAATAAATTGTAAAAAATCAACTAACTTGATAACAGATGGCAGCCAACCAAGCCCGTGTAATCATTATTTTCTTACTCTTTTAATCGATTGCCATAGATATCTGCAAATGTAATATGTAGTGTATATCAGTTTGGTTAGACAATTAATTTAGAGCCACCGAACCTACTATAAGTATATATATAGTTTCAAGTGTACATTTTCAGAAAAAAGTGCTAGCCACTTGAAATTCAATACGGCGGCAATTTTCTGAGATGGCCGCCATCTTGACATTATAGAGCTTCCCTTTGTAATGATAAGATGCACTAAAACTAATATGAACTTGCATTTTTCATTTCAAACACTCAGACATAAATGCCAGATGTAAAAAAAGACAATATTTGTGCTTGAGATGGCAACCACAATCTCATACGGCTGCCATACAATATAAAGTTCTTCATTTTTTTATATGAAAATTGCGATTTTACCACTGGAAAAAATCTTTGATTTGCTTTTTCGACTTATAAGTCCCACTGGCTTATTTCATTGACGAATTATATAAAATTCGACTGACTTGATAACAGATGGCAGCCAACCAAGTCCGTGTATTCATTATTTTCTTACTCTTTTAATCGATTGCCATAGATATCTGCAAATGTAATATGTAGTGTATATCAGTTTGGTGATACAATTAATTTAGAGCCACAGAACCTACCGTAACAAGTAGACTACAAGATTGGGTCCCTCAACAAAGAGAAATGGTATGTAGAATACAATTGATATATAGTGTTTGTGGACCCGAGATGGCAATCATCTGGAACAAGTCCCCAGTGATTTAGTTTTCAGATTTGATTAGATCGCCATGAGAGATGGCACTGCCAACCGGCTTTTTTCAAAGAAGGTCTCTTAAAAATGTAGCAGACGATTTTCAATTTTGACAATATGCCTACAAGAGATGGCAGCCAAACCCACTGAGGCTTATTATTGTTTTAACGCCGTCTCAGTTGATTCCTATTTTCAACATCCATGTGTCCGGTGTATTCGTTGTTTTTTTTTTTGGCCAGAATAGTTCTGTAAATCAACAGCCTTTACAAGGAAACTAGCCCTCACCACATATGGGGTCCCTCGACAACAAGAGATGGTATGTCGAATACAAGCAAGGTTTAGTGCTTGTGAACATAGTCATATCAACACTGAAGACGCTATAACATAGATGGCCACTACTGCTTATATATGATTTTAACTTTCATGTGATATTTCCCAGACGCAGATATATCTAGTGAAGTGCAGAAAAGCCCGGTTTTCTTGAACTTACACCGTCCACTTCAAGTTTTTGCACCCATTCGTAGCCATCTCTCTGCAGCATTACGAAAGTGGGTCCAAACAACTCTCCAAAATTCATTTTCTTTTGACAATCCCCATTTCGACCGCCATTAATAATTCGGTTGCTGAAAATTACACAGTCTCTAAATATGGCCAGCTTTGTATGCAGCCTGTTTTGCGCATTGATATGGTGCTTATACAATAGGATTAAGTCATGAAGTTTGACAACTGGACTTTCTCAGAAGCCACGAATTCCATGATATACCGGTATATAACAAGTTAAAAAAAGCCACATGATACTTGTAAATCTTTTACAAAACTATTGTCGTATCATATTTTGTTAAGACCTCGTCGAGTTATACAACTCTACTAAGCTGTTTGGGTGATACTTTAACTCTTGAACGACAACACGTACAACTGCGCTGAGTTTTACAAGCAACTTTCCATTGTCCTTAGTTTAAACGCATTGATTAAGCTTGTCTCAAATTTTGCGAATCGTGCTACGAATGCATAAGAAACGTGGCATCTTTTGCAAATCAGATTCTACAGACCGTTTACAGCTGTCTCCATCTGTAATTGAACCTTGTTTCTGTGCCAGTTTGAGCTTTATATTGTAGATAAAAGACGGTATCTATCATGATACTTGGCTTATGCAGTGTCAAAGTTTTCTCTTTGCCCTCATTATCATCTAATAGAGCTGGATTGAACGAAGTTGCTATATCATTGAAGGCAAGGTATAAAGGAATATCTGTTGCAGTATAATTGTACATTGGTATCCACTAAGATCTTGCTCTTTCTGTAAATTACTCAGAAGAGAAATAAGCAAATCATTAGATTTTTCCTCTTGGCAGGGATAACATTTACTTTACATATTTTTTTTTATTTGTTTTACAATCATCCATTATTAATGTAAGAAAGACTTCCTTTACACTATCTGGTTTAGAATGCATGAGTTTTCTGATATTTGGTGTGGACGATTCCAAGGATGATTTGAACACTAGGTTTTGACTAACTTAGCGCAAAGCGACTAATCACACGAAAGTGCTTTAAACCATGTCAATGAAGCTGCTGTTTTTTAAAGTAATCGACGATAATCGGTATTTAATTATGGAGGCCAATAAGACAGTTTAAAAGATAATACAAAAATGGTCGCCATTTCAATAGCAAAATATATATTCTCTTAGAACAATTTTGTTTGTAATTCATTCATTTTATTAGCTGATACTTAAAGAGAGGGGTTGATATCTTTTTTGTTAAAAGTAATAAGATTTCCTTGAAGAAACTATGAACATTTGAATATTTTGGCGGCCATCTTGGAAAAAGGCAGCCATGTTATAAAGACATCAAGTTGGTTTATATTGGTTACAAAAAAGACTATGCAGGAAAGGTATACCTATAAAAATCCCGACGAAATTCATCACTTGGGATTCATTTCTATTTGATATTTTCATATATATGCCTAATTAATACATGAGAATGGCGGCTATTTGGAAAGATGGCCACCGGCTAAATCGGTTTGTGTTTCATTCCATTATGCTGGTTGAAATTTTATGACAAGGATTGATAATATCTTATCAAAAATAGTATCTAATTGAAGAAACGGCCATTTTTGGAGTATTTTGGCGGCCATCTCGGATAAACGACCGCAATGTTGTAGAAAAGCTATGCTAGTTTATTAATTACAAAATTGACTATATTGGGACGATTGATTAGAAAAATCTTGGCAGATTTCAGCATTTGGAATGTCTTTCTATTTGATATATAGACTACATTTATCCGAATGGCGGCCATCTTGGAAAATGGCCACCGGATGCGAATTTCAAGTGGCTAGCACTTTTTTCTGATTCAGGGACCCTCAAAGACTTACCATACCAAAATTCATGCTTGTATCACAAAGTGAACGATTAGGCCAAATTTTCGGAGTTGTGCGCCCCACTATATTTAAAAATCAACTATTTGGCCGGGTTTTTAGCTCACCTGAGCAACATGCTCAAGGTGAGCTTTTGTGATCACCCTGTGTCCGGCGTGCGTCGTGAGTCGGTCGTCGGAAGTCGTCAACAATTGCTTTAAACATCTTCTTCTTCTTCTTATCCACTGGGCCAATCCTGACCAAACTTGGCAGAAATGTTCCTTGGGTGGCCCCTTTTAAAACTTGTTCGTGAAATTTTGATTCGTCTAAAAATGTGGGCGTGGCAGGGCGGGGCTTATCAGACTTAAAGAAATTATAAGTTAATTCTTCAAAAATCTTCTCCTCCTCAACCACTTGGTCAATTCTTTCCAAACTGGGCAGAAATGTTCCTTGGGTAACCCTTTTTAAAATTTGTTCGTGAATTTTTGATTCGTCAAAAATTGTGGGCGTGACAGGGCGGGGCTTATCAGACTTAAAGAAATCTTTAGGTAATTCTTCAAAAATATTCTACTGCTCAAGCACTTGGCCAACTCTTTCCAAACTGGGCAGAAATGATCATTGGGTGACCTTTTTCAAAATTCGTTCGTGAATTTTTGATTCGTCAAAAATTGTGGGCGTGGCAGGGCGGGGCGTATCAGACTTAAAGAAATCTTTACGTAATTCTTCAAAAATCTGCTTCTCCTCAACCACTGAGCCAATTCTTTCCAAACCTGGCAGCAATGTTCCTTGGGTGACCCTTTTCAAAACTTGTTCGTGAATTTTTGATTTGTCAAAAATTATGGGCGTGGCAGGGCGGGGCTTATCGGACTTAGAGAAAGCATGTGAAGAATCTTTAAAAATCAATTATCTGGCCAATTTGAACCAAGCTTAGCAGAAATGTCCCTTGAGTGACTGTTTTCAACACGTGCTCATGAATTTTTGATTGGGTGAAAATTGTGGGCGTGGCAGGGCGGAGCTTATCAGACTTCGAGAAATTGTAAGATAATTATTCAAAAAGTTTCTTCTCCTTAACCATTGGGCTAATCCTTACCAAACTTTAAAGGAATGTTCCTTGGGTGACCCTTTTCAAAATTCGTTTGTGAATTTTTTACTCGTCAAAAATTGTGGGCGTGGCAGGGCGGGGCTTATAAGACTTAAAGAAATCTTTAGGTAATTCTTCAAAATCTTCTCCTCCTCAACCACTTGGCCAATTCTTTCAAAACTTGGCAGAAATGTTCCTTGGGTAACCCGTATCACAACTTGTTCGTGGATTTTTGATTCGTAAAATATTGTGGGCGTGGCATGGCGGGGCTTATCGGACTTGGAAAAATCATGTGAAAAATCGTTAAAAATCAATTATCAGACCAATTTGAACCAAGCATGGCAGAAATGTCCCTTTAGTGACTGTTTTCAACACATGCTCATGAATTTTTAATTGGGTGAAAATTGTGGGCGTGGCAGGGCGGGGCTTATCAGACTTCGAGAAATTGAAAGATAATTATTCAAAAAGTTTCTTCTCCTTAACCATTGGGCTAATCCTTACCAAACTTTAAAGGAATGTTCCTTGGGTGACCCTTTTCAAAATTCGTTTGTGAATTTTTTACTCGTCAAAAATTGTGGGCGTGGCAGGGCGGGGCTTATAAGACTTAAAGAAATCTTTAGGTAATTCTTCAAAATCTTCTCCTCCTCAACCACTTGGCCAATTCTTTCAAAACTTGGCAGAAATGTTCCTTTGGTAACCCTTATCACAACTTGTTCGTGGATTTTTGATTCGTAAAATATTGTGGGCGTGGCATGGCGGGGCTTATCGGACTTGGAAAAATCATGTGAAAAATCGTTAAAAATCAATTATCAGACCAATTTGAACCAAACATGGCAGAAATGTCCCTTTAGTGACTGTTTTCAACACATGCTCATGAATTTTTGATTGGGTGAAAATTGTGGGCGTGGCAGGGCGGGGCTTATCAGACTTAAAGAAATGTTTAGGTAATTCTTCAAAAATCTTCTCCTCCTCAACCACTTGGCCAATTCTTTCCAAACTGGGCAGAAATGTTCCTTGGGTGACCCTCTTCAAAACTTGTTCGTGAATTTTTGATTCGTCCAAAATTGTGGGCGTGGCAGGGCGGGGCTTATCGGACTTAGAGAAATCATGTGAAGAATCTTTAAAAATCAATTATCAGGCCAATTTGAAACAAGCATGGCAGAAATGTCCCTTGAGTTACTGTTTTCAACACATGCTCATGACTTTTTGATTGGGTGAAAATTGTGGGCGTGGCAGGACGGGGCTTATCAGACTTCGAGAAATTGTAAGATAATTATTCAAAAATCTTCTTCTTCTTAACCATTGGGCTTATTCTTACCAAACTTTAAAGGAATGTTCCTTGGGTGACCCTTTTCAAAACTTGTTCGTCAATTTTTGATTTGTCAAAAATTGTAGGCGTGGCAGGGCGGGGCTTATCAGAAATCTTTAGGTAATTCTTCAAAATCTTCTCCTCCTCAACCACTGGGCCAATTCTTTCCAAACTTGGCAGAAATGTTCCTTTGGTAATCCTTATCAAAACTTGTTCGTGAATTTTTGATTCATCAAAAATTGTGGGTGTTGCAGGGCGGGGCTTATCGGACTTAGAGAAAGCATGTGAAAAATCTTAAAAAATCTATTATCAGACCAATTTGAACCAAGCTTGGAAGAAATGTCCATTGAGTGACTGTTTTCAACACATGCTCATGAATTTTTGATTCGTCAGGGCGGGGCTTATCAGACTTTGAGAAATCGTAAGATAATTATTCAAAAATCTTCTCTTCATTAACCACTGGGATAATTCTTACCAAACTTGAAAGGAATGTTCCTTGGGTGACCCTTTTCAAAATTGTTCGTAATTTTTTGTATCATCGAAACTTGTTGGCGTGGCAGGGCGGGGCTTATCGCACTAGAGAAATCATGTGAAAAATCTTTAAAAATCAATTATTCGGCCAATTTGAACCAAACGTAGCAGGAATGTCCCTTGAGAGACTGAATTCAACACATGCTCATGAATTTTTGATCGGGTGAAAAACATCGGCTTGGCAGGGCGGGGCTTATCAGACTTCAAGAAATCGTTAGATAATTCTTCAAAAATCTTCTTCTCCTTAACTATCAGGCGATTTGTTGCCAAACTTGGCAGGAATGATCATTGGGTGACTCGTTACAATATCTGTTCGATAATTTTTTATTCGTCAAAAAAGTGGTCTTTGCATGGCAGGACTTATCGGACTTAACGAAATCATGAGAAAATTCTTTAAAAAAGTAATTATAGGACAAAGTTGAACCAAACCTTACAGGAATATACCTTTAGTGACTGTTTTCAATACATGGTTGTGAATTTTTGATTTATTGAAAAAAAAAGTGGGCATGGCAGGGTGGGGCTTGTTGATTTTTAAACGAGTTATGTCCTTTTGTTGAAAATTGATATTTTTTTAAACATTTACATGTGTTGTTTGGTCTGTTGATTTTTTCCCCTTTTTCCCAATTGATCAGCTCACAGTTCAAATGAAAAGTACTTCTTAAAATGCACAAAAACAGTGCTATTGGGGGTATGATCACTTTCAGTGATATTCTAGTTTACAATAATCTAATGTGACATATAAATTTGTTTACAACAAAATTTATATTGTACACAATCAACTCGAAAAACTCAGGTGAGCGATATCAGTGCCTTTCAGGCACTCTTGTTTACCAAACTTGGCAGAAGTGTGCCCTGGCTAGACCTTTATCTAATTTGATTATGAAATTCTGATTGGCCGATAAATGTGGGCATGTCAGGGCGTGGCTTATTAGACTTGAGGGAAATCAAAAAGTAATTCGTTAAAAATCATCTCCTCTCAAACCATGGGGCCAAATTTGATCAAACTTGACAGAGATGCTCTTTCGGTAGTGCTTTACTTAAATTGTGAACAAAAGTTTTCTTTGTCAATAAATGTTAGTTTTGCAGGACAGGGCTTATCTGACTTGGAGAAATAACAAAATAATGTTTTAGAAAACAACCAATGAGTCAAATTAGTCCAAACTTGACAAAGTGTTTATTTGGTGGCCCTTTACATCAATTGCTCAATAGTTTTGATTGGTCAATTAATGTGGGTTGTGTGTCAGGGCGGGGCTTAACTGACTTTGAGAAATCACAAAATAATTCTTTAAAAAAATCACCAAATGGGCTAGGTAAGACCAAAATTGGCAGAAATGTTCCTTAGATGACCATTTACTTAACCCTTTCCTGAACGAAAAAAGTTTGGGTGTTCCAATTCAAAAGATTGAATTTTGGTATGATATGGCCTGGAAAACATTGAGACAAAAGGGGAAACTGCTGGTTATCAGCAGTTTCTTCTTTTGCCTCAATGTTTTACCAAGCCTATTCAATTATGGGCGTCAAAACCAGGTCTTATGGCTTAATTCATGAACATTTCCTTGACTCAAACTTCAGTCAAACTCAACAAAGGACGCCTGAAGTTACTGATTACGCTGTTAGCACGGGATCCCCGGACCAGAAAGACTCAGTAACAAAGTAGTATTCACAGTCAAAATCTTTCTTTCCTTTATAGAGAAATGTTTCTTAACCCTTTTCTTAATTTGTTATAATCTTTTACAATCCTTCATACCAGTTTCGTCGAAACATCGCTTGATTCAAGTGATTTTCATAGATAAACTATTTTTTAGGAAAGGTTATTCATGTTATCATAGATAAATCCGTTGGACAAAATACGAAATTTTAATCCTCTGACCAATGCTTCTGAAAACTTCAATGGAAAAGAATTATTATGCGGCTTTAAAATACGCGTCTGTTCTTATAATGTTTTCACAAAATAGCCGAATATCACAACTCCGCTGATAACGTTAGAATCATTCAATTGAATGTTGATAGCTGTTACAGACGACAAAATATTCGATGCATTAAAAAGAAAATGATTGGGTTATAAATCTAGCATAGAAAATATCGATGGAAAGAAGAAACTTATGATCATCAACAATTTCCTCTTTTCTCTTAAAGTTTTCCGATATCATTTTTGTCTTATTCATAATGTAAGTTGCCGCACGTTTGAAACAGGACTTGTCTAAATTAAACAATTAGAATGAAAATTAAAAAAGGTGACAAAAAATGAAGCGTTTTTGGCATTTTCAAAAACTGTAAATTTTACTTTCATATCACAAAAACTTGATTTAATGGAAGAATATGTTTCAAAAACATGAATTCCAGCAAATTTTCTTTCAAAAATCCGTAAAATGTGGGAGAAAATAAGTAAGAGTTTATCTCAAGGTCCGACCTTCTTGCCTCGAGAAATCCTCACTTAGTTTAGTCGCTTCGAACCTTCCTTATGTCTCTGAATACCAACCTGTCCTCAAGAGCGAACTCTCATGAAAACATCGTGCTGGCTGCACGACAAAATGTAAGAAACTCGTGCAATTCTAGTTGAGGTAACTTCAAATAATTAAGAGTCAGCTTCATGAATTAAGCCATTATTCGGGAAAGGGTTGAATTGTTCAAAATGTGATTGCTCCAAAAAAGTGTGGGCGTGGCAGGGCAGGGCTTATCAAACTTACAGAAATTTCAACATATTTTTTTTTAAAAGTCAATCATTGGGTCAATTCAGACCAAACTTTGTCATAAAACAGGGGTACGACAGTCAGAGGCTTACAAGAAATCATTAGATATGTCTTTCAATTAATAAGCCAGTAGAGCGATTCAGGCCCTCTTGGGCCTATTGTTGTATTCTGCTACCGCTTTAGCTTATTAAAGTAATTCTTAAATCTTTAGCACTTGGGAAGGATTCAAGCATGAAGTAAATCTTTTATTATGTACTTCTAGGTGTAGCGAGAACTTCGATCTGCGGGCAGAATCGTTTGGTCAGGAGAATGGTTTAGAGATATTGATAGAATACAACAGATGCGACGTGTCATTTGAACCTCCAGAAACCTTTAATGACGTAAAACCGTGTTTCGCTGACGTTATTGACGCCTGTAACATTACTGGAAACTGGATGACGTATAACCAGCCTGACGAATACCATTGCGAAAATCTGGATTTACTATATGTATCCATAAACAACGACCAAAATAAGTAAATAATTTAGAAAATGATACTTTTAGCACGCATTCTCAATATAAAGGAGCCAATTGGTATTTTGGTTGTCGCCGTATATTTTCTGGAATATGGTCAAGCAGTATACTGAATTATATGTCGTGGCTGATAGAGGGGCAATGGGTGGCTTTAATGAGAAACACTTTCTATCCCAGCCATACACCATATGTGATATATGTAAGCTAGAATACCCAAATTTGTAAGGTTCGTAACTGTCGCTGATTTAAATTATACATTTCAAAACGATTTTGTTTTAAAACTTAGGTAATAAACCATAAACTGTGCACACCATTTTCACTGAGTATATATTGTGAGTCCGAAAACCGTATATATTTTGTTTTGTCTTCCAATTATAATAAAATATAGGGTTTTGAAAATTGTCGCCAAATATATAAATTTTGATATATTCTTTAGATTGGAGGGCACAATTCATAGCATAAAGGGGTAAAGACGTGAATGAAAGTAACATTTTGATAACAGACACACCGTTTTTACTGAAAATCAGCTCGATTTTGTTGTCATTTAAATGATACGGGTATTATCGTGGGTTTACTAATTAATTTTATAGCGTAGATTTAAGGCAGTAAGGTTAGTTACCTACGTTTTCTGCATACACGAACGTCTATTACTTTAACTGTTGTATCATTGTAAATACTTTATTACTGTTAGAAAGTAAACATAAGATCAATTTACAAGTCTCTTGTAATAATCTCAAAATATGACATCGAAGTACAAATGTAAGGTTCGTTTTGTAAGGTTCGTTACTGAAAAATCATTTGAATCAGTAGTTTCCTATAAAAATGTGAATGGTCATGATAATATTGAAAAAACAGGGTCCTGTAAGAAAGTACTAAATTGTATCCATCATTTTTTGGCTTCTCAAAACCATTATTTATCAGATAAACATGATTTTGTGCCCAGAATTTGAGTCCGTGTATTTAAGACAAAGCAAGTTTCTGTTTATCTTAAATCTCAGGAAAATGATGGTGCATCATTAATTGATTATGTTTTGGTTGAAAAAAAAAAGATATTTATTTGTACCAAAGACAATTTAAGAGGTGAAAAGACGTCGAAAAATCATATGTAAGGTTCGTTATTATAGTAACTAACCTTACTTGATTTTCATACTTTACATACAGATTCATATCAACCTCAAGTGTTTTTTGCGAAATTATATTTCAATAGACTTATATCTTTCTTTTGAATTTTCTCATGTAAGACGCATGAAAATATTTCGTTTTTGTTAATATTCACCTCCAAAAGGGTGCAACATATCATTTTAAAAGATATTCAATTGAAATGAATCGAAGTCAAGATTTTAGCATCATACAGCTCTAAAAGCAAAATGTATCCGACTTTTTGACTAGATACCATAACATTTGAACACATCTTGTGTATGTCTAAAATGATCTTGTATCTATTGCGGGTGAAGGTTTGACAAAGGATGTAACGAACCTTACCAAGACAATAAACACAATTTGTACCTTGGTTCTTACTATACTGTATCTGTTGATTCGACACAAATCAACCAAACAAAAAGATGTTTTGGGATTATTTTTATCAGTTAAGACTATAAACATGTTTATTCAGTATACAAAGTATAGCCTTAAAAAGTAACGGATTTTTTAAAAACGGTTGTATAAAAATGTTTCAAATTAACCATTTCTTTTACAAAGTAGATATACCGTTTTCGTGGAAGTGCTTTATGGCAATTCGGATATCTTGCTACATCTAATATCGGCGTGGTAAGGATATATTCAGTTCTTGCTATTGTTTAATAACGTGTATTAAATAAACGAAAAAGAAACAATTCAAATTGAATTAAGGTTTAAGGTAGCGAACCTTACACACCGGGAATATGTTGTAAAATGGCTTGAATTCGGTACTTAAAGTGTTTATGGAATCAATTCTGTGACTTAATTTTAACTACACACCTTCCACAATTAAATCTCACTAGAAAATGTTTAGAATGAAGCTATGATTGCGCATAACCTAATTGGTGATACCGACATGTTATCTTTTCCGATACCATGATACAGTAAAGCCTGGTCATAAATACGTGAACTTGGAAACTTTATAATTTTCTCTATTATGCATTAAAGATTATATTAATATAAACCTTATGAAACTTTATTTTCTTCAATTTCACGTTGCAACATCTTGGCAATTTTACTAGAATTCAACATTCTAGTAATAATAGTAAGGTTCGTTACTTTTGATATATAAGAATGAATTGTAAATAACTATTTTCATCATAGAAAAGGCCCTTCGACAAAGCCCACTTTTATTCTTATAATAACTGCAATAGAATTTCAACAAGAATCAAAACTATTTATTGCACCTTACATCATATACTGCAATTAAAAAAGTTGCAGAAATTACACACTAACAGTTCGATCTTTGTCTCTAAATAGGTAGTTTTTGGAATTGGATTGAAGAAGATTGAGTATTTACACTGTTTGGGAATTAAAAATGTTTATAAATATTAATATGTCATCTATTGATAGTAATTAATCATGTCCATGTACGTCGTCATATTGAAAAGTAACAAGAATTTAAAATTGACACTTCAATAGCAACGAACCTTTCACTAGTAAAAATGGTACTTTTATAGGGCTGATTGAAGATGCTGTATCTCGAGTATCGGCTAATTCATGTTGAAAATATTTTGCAGTTGCATCCTATAGATGTATGCCATGCTTTTTAACAAATCAAAGTCAAGTTTCTTCGATATCACTTTTTCGTTTTTTTCTAAATCCAAATGGCTCCTATTTATTGAGAATGCATCAAGATTTTTTTCATATTCTGAAATGTGCGAATAAAAAAGTAAATAAATGAAAACAAGATAAGAGGTGAGATCAATTTTATGAAATTTCATTTTTTACATACAGAAAGCATCACATAAAGTTATGCGAATAAATAAGATCTAGGGGTTCTAATAATTAATTTGAAAACCATTATTTATTTCGTTACCGTAACACTTTATAAGAAATGAACGTGTGCACTTCTTCATACGTGCTTATTTTCTGCTAGTTATTTATAGCTAATATCCACCATCGTGGATACAAATGTTAGGAGGGTTTGTTTAAAAGGCAAAGTGTGCCAATACCATGAGAGAACTCTCGTCGTATTAATTAGTCAATTGATGCTTACAATGATCTTTTAAACTTTACCATGTGATAATATTTGCAAAAAGTTTCGTCAACATTGAATAAAAATTGACAGAGGAGTATGCCACTCAAAGGTTTTAGTATCTTGTGATACGTACATAAAATTATATCTAAGTTTAAGGGAAAATAACTCATGAACCAGGGGTAACTGAGAGATGACACCTCCATTCTAAAAATTGATTCATAAATAGTTTAATTGAAAAGGAGGGTAGCAATGTCATAGAATAATGATCTGTTTCTTGAAAAATACATTCTTTAACTAATCGAATCTATTTTTTTTTCAGGTACAAGAATATATTTTGTGCTATATGCAACGGAGAAAATGTGTACACTCGGGTGATTCTGACCTGTCCATTTCGAAATACCAGAAGCACATTGACCATGACGATTCTATTGGGTTTTTCAATTGGTGAGATTGGAATTCACTCCAGCCAATCAGAGCTGATACACACGTCACGTGATCAATGTCCACCATCATTCAAACACGATCCACTCATGGTAAGACTGATATGATTCTAACCTTGTACCTTAGAGAAACTGATAAGAGGGGTTTAAAGGGTACCAAGTGAGGCAGTTGATTTCGCCTCATATAAGATGAAACTATACCACTTTATAAACGGGTTTTCGTCAACGATCCGTTATACTTTATTGGTTTAACAGTTTAATTGAACAATTTTCACATCTTTTCTTGGATACAGGATTGAGAAATATTGATTTTCGAAAAAATAAAAATCGATCATTTCCGTAAATTGCCACGGTGTGACGTTAAAACATGACATGACTCCATCCCCGATCACTGTCATAAAGCGGTGACAATAGAATTTATTGGAAAATATTCAAATGCGCTGTGAAATGTCACTTTATGCCAGAAAAGTCGTGCCTTGGCCGTGTCAGAAATCTCAGGCTTGCCACAGTTTTACGTCATACGGCCCAACATAAAGATTTTCAAATTGCGTCTTCGAGAAAGATCGATTTTATTGGAGGTTTACGCCGTTTTCAACTTCTATGGTCATATGATATCGCGACGGCTGGAGCACCTAACAGTGGGTTCCTGGTATTTCTCGCACTATTACAACCACAATATCCAAACCGAGCCTCCAGCTGTGAGAGACAAATGACTTATGTCAAATGTCAGAATGGATACTGGCGGAGCCGGGGTTCGAACTCGAGACCCCTGGATTGACAGCCTCCGACCTAACCGACTGAGCTATCCGGGCTCGGCTGAGAGAGATCGACAAGGACATTTCAAAGACAAAATAAGAACAATGTTCTTGCTTTATAAAAATAATGAAATTTTGATACGTTGCTTATTAGAAAGGTGTTCTTTTCAGAAGAAGGGTTTAATTTTAACAGTCAGCGGCTCTTTAATGCTTTTCGAAATGCAATATTCAACATCAATTGTTAATCGAACACTACGTTGTGGGTACTCATTGGAATCGTCTCACTGAGACGATTCTAATGAGTACCAACAACATAGGATACGGATTAGAAATGACAAATGGAATGGTTTCACACCCTTTATTCGTTGCTCTGCTACCCGAGAATATTGTCTCATTCATATTTACCTACTCGATACATCAGAATGTAAGCCTGCATTATTAGCAGCGATTAACCTATAATGTTGATCATGTCAAAGAATAAAGCTTAACCACACGTTATAGATGTTACAGTGAAAGGTTTTTAGAAAACACCTATTAAGAGAAAGTTGTCAAAATATTGATTGACCAATGAACTTAAATGTTTGTGTTTTCAGGGTGAGTGTATGCCACTGTATTGTTCGCCGCCGTATCACGTGGACATTAGTACATCTACGTGTAAACTGTTTCACCGATATATGGAGACTGGTCTTATCCTTCATCCATTCAAACTTGTATTCAAGTCTATGCTGAATATACGAGATGCCCAAACTATTATAGAAACAATTTATGACAGTTTATATCAAGATTTTAATGTCCACATTTGCGACATTGGCCTTTTCTACCAAACTGACTTGATCGAGGAAGATTTTTCTATGACTAACTTAACTTTATCTAACTTGAAAGTTTCAAGTATATATATACTGGTGTATTCATATATCACGAAAGTAAACCCACGTGAGGAATATGACCGTCATACAAGAAGATTTTACGATCATTTGGATCATGAAAATGTTATTCCACTAGACTCCGAATACTTTGATCCTGGGATGTTGCTAGGTGATGGCCACGAGGACGAATTAGACTGGATCCGTCTGGATTACGAGGAAGGCTTTACTTTCAATTTCGATGGTGCACCTTCTCATTACATCTTTAAAAATCAGTACGATGATACTATGATCATTGGTCATATAGTAAACATTGATATGGGCGGATGTGATCCGCATGTTTATCAAAGAGATTTCTTATCATGTACGTCATTCTTGTATGAAACAGCCAATCGCTTCAATAGAAAACAAGATGGCTTAATGATCGAGAATGAAGGTTCCAGTCTTGTTTTCAATTTCAGTGAATTCAAATCCGTAAACCAAACGTCGGTGCGCATTTGCAGTGATTCCGTGATAACAAAAGTGAAGTCAGTAAGCTCAGGAATGTTTGTTTCACTTGATTGTTTTGCGCTAGGCCTTGTATTATTATTTATGTTATTCATTTAAAGGGACATTTCATCCCAATTTCAATTTTTAAAGTATGTCTTGATGCCAAGATTGGTTATTCTAATGGGTATAAATGCTATCAGTTTTTTTGAAGTTGTTGCTGGTAAGCGAAAAACGCGCCTTTAGCCTACAGTTGAGACAGAAACGACAAATTCTATATACATCTTAATTGTTGTGGACAACAATTTTTGTTATTTTAACACAAAAATATATATTTCTCGTAAACGGCGCAATATTTTGGCTTGAAATTTTCAGAATTTTCATAAGAAAAAATGCTCTTTTAGATAAAAATAAAAGTGAAATTTATGAGAAAAAATTCTGAAATGTCACTTTAAATTCTGTATCTTACATTGAACATTATATTTATGGCGATTACTAACTTGGATTTTTACAAGCCATAATAGATCTATATCTTTAAGCTAAATACATGTATGCTCAGTAAGAACAGTGTGTGAAGATATGGGGTGGCATTCCCTAAAGAATAAAACAATAACATTGGAATCGAATTAAAGTCGATCTACAGCAGATTTATTGAAAAAAAAATCTTTAAAAACATTTCGATGGTCATTTGCAGGAACATTAATAATATCTTAACCCTTTCCCAAACGGCAGATTTTTTTTCGGGTGGTAAAATTTAAAAGCTGCTGCAGATCACGAAATGAGTGTTGAAAAAGATGTGATATGTTTAAATAAAAGAATAGACAAATATTGAGGCAAAGGGAGAAAATGCTGTTCATCAGCATTTTCTTCTTTTGTCTCAATACTTTCCCAATGCTTTCTTAATAGGGACGTCAAAAAATGTCTTGTTTTGGGAAAAGGTTAAAAAACAGTACATCCATCAAGCTTAATCGGAGTCAAATTCAATAAAATTCACGGTGGATAATCACGTGATTTTACAAAAAACAAAATGGCGGCCACAGGAGCCAAATCTCCCGCTTCAGGTAAGTACACATGTATACTGACTGCCATAAGAAACGCACATTGAAAGGGGAGGCCTCCATAAGGCCGTTTTCCTGGGACCTAAATTTTCCAATGATTCTTTTAGTACAATTAGATACATAAAGGGGACATGTTTTGCCGAAAAGTCTGAATCGAACAGACCTTTGGTTTGGTGTATATTGTATAACATATTGAAAGTGGGTGGGGTAATTCTATTCAGGCGCTACTCAAGGTTCTTATTCATCAATTTTCTATCTAAATGAAAATAATTGGCGTTTTTTAAAGCATTATGTTTTGTATATGAGCCCATATTAATATGACATGAAATGAAATCCATTGGCTTCCTTATGATAAATATTAAAATATTTGGCATTTTATGTAATTTTTCAATTTTGTGTATATTTTCATCTCCCAACTTTGGGGAAAAAACATCAACACGTTTTCATAAAGCGACATTTTGTAATAATACTTTATGTGAGAACTTGTTAATAATTCGTCATTGCAAAATTATGAGGGATTTTTGATAGCTAGTCAGGAAAATGAGTTACGGGCCCTTGAATGCACGAAGACCCATGACAAATTGTGGAATAAATAACAAAATGCATTTTTTCTGGCTTTCCTACCTACAGAAAGGCAGAAATGTTTACTTAGCTTGAATTATAGCTGGCCTCAGCAAATAGTACTACAAATAAGCTTCTGCGGTAAGTTTCGGCAGTTGTCCGTCCGTCTGTCTGTCTGCCCGTCCATAATATAAGGTTTTTACTTTAGAATCCACAAATATGATCCGATCTGAACAAATAGCAGGTTTCACACATTTTACCCCATGTACATGGTGTTTCATAATATCTGTTAACATAACAATAAATATAATATATCATTGATCTTACAAATAATTGTAGTCATGTACATGTTTCTAAAGGTTACATAATGAAGTTTTGCGTCGCGCACAGATTAAGGGAATATATTGACGCCATGGCTTCTTTTTAGAAGTCGTGAAAATTTGTCCGTTTTTCCAAAATGGTGCTTCCAATTGACAAGTGAAAGGAAATTGTCAAACTGTTTGATCAAATATCCATCATTAACTGTCATCAGATCTATGAATTAACAAGAGCCGTCACAGACGGATTATGCTCCCCGAATAAGTGTTTGTCACAAAATAAAAACTATCATACATTAAGCCCCCTTTTCCCATGACAGCTTTTTTGTACACACATTATTTATAGGATATGGTCTAGAACATCCTGTTTATTACATGAGCACAAAATTTCATTAAATTCTGCCCATTAGATGAAGAGAAATAAGAGAAAAACTAATTTTTACACTAAGGCCCCTTTTTCCATGACGCAGCCTTAAATTTACAAACGGAGAAAAAGGTCCCTAGGTATTGACCCAGGGAGTTCACATGTGAAGTTTCATTGAATTTGGTCCAATGGTTGCTGAGATATGGCTGTGGACGGACGGACGGACGGACGGACACACGGACGGACGTACGGACGGACAGCGTGGCGACTATATGCTCCCCCGAATTTTTTTCGGGGAGCATAACAATGCTCTGACCATTAAAACTCAACACAGGTGCTTCTGAAAATAGATATTTTTCATTCTCCGAATTGAACAGTTTGGACAGCCTTAAGCCCGTCAGTAAAAACTGGAGCCTTCTTTTTGAGGCCAAAAAATTGTAATGTTTAGACAATAAGTAGAGTACGCTATCTCCATTTATAAATGTGACCCGTCGCGCTAAAAGGGACCTTATCGGATGTGTGAAAATAGCGACCCTAGTCTGTCTGCGCAGTCTGCGCAGCCAGACTTGGGCCGACACTTTTCACTTTTATATAGTTTTCTAATTCCGTAATGTTTTCCCTATCTTACTAGGATCTTACTCTTGGATTTTTTTAGTTCGGCTAAGGTCCCTTTTACCGTGAAGGGTCACAAATGAAGAAATATGACTTTAACACCCTTTGCTACGCCAGGATGATACGACACTGCACTTCCAGTGGTAATTGAGTGGCTTGAGAAAACATTTGGGGCATAATGGATTTCATACAGGTCAGATTTTGTGTGACAAATGAAATATACTGACTGCCACAAGAAACGCTCCACTGAAATTTGTCGTTATTTTACTTATGCATATTAAAATAATAATGAAATGTGTACTGTATATAATCATTTTGAACGAAAATTACGTGAAATGAAAAATAATGTGTTTCTATTCATCAAGATGTCCATTTCCGGTAATTGGTCACGTTTTCTATGTGCGCTTCGTGTATGTATATCACGTGATGAAATTGGTCGCATTTTACAAAACAACATGTGTTAGTAGATAGGCATTCACAAAATTAAAGATTTTCTTATGAAACATCTGTATTGAAGGATACCAAGGTTACATTTTGAAAAGGGAGCTCGTAAAATGGCCATTTTCGAATGCGAGGAATGCACAAACAAGTCGCCAGACAGTTAAACGCATTGTGTTTCTCGATTTGGCATCTTGATCGATGCGTTAGAGTTTCCGCAAACGTTTATCGATCAACCATGCGCAACTAGACCCCATGTTACGCCTGTAAAGCAAGACAATTCCTCGCGTTAACGTCATGTACGTTTCAGGGTTGTGACGCTGGTACCGATGTTGTGTCGAGTAGAAGGTTACTGTGGTGTTCAAAAAAGTGTTTTATGGCGACTTTTGTTGTTGCAAGTAACGTTTTAAACAGACGCACTGTTCAGGAAATAGAGCTCGTAAATTAGCCGTTTTCTAATACTGGAAACTCAAAAACAAGCCTTCGGACGTTTTGACGTCTTGCAATGAACAATTAGGCATCTTGGTGGACGATTTAGAGTTACAAAAACATTTGCCAATCGGCAAAAGTCAGATAGACCTCGTGTTACGTTGTTACACAAGAAGATTTCTTACGTTAATGTCATACGCGTTTCAGGTTTGAGACGTTGGGATCGGCGTCGCATTTAGTATTTACTAATTGTGGTCGCCAAAAAAAGACGTTTTACGGTACCTGTTGCTGTCGCAAGTATAGTTTGAAACACGCGCTACTGATTTTTAAATGGAAATTCTGATACCTCTCTGTTTAAATATTTTATTTTTCTAAACTGTAACAAGTTGATAATTTTTTCGCCATCATTTTTCAACAACAGATAATCAAATTTACAGATGGAAATAACTTTTTTTGTAATTTCAAATCAGATTTTCTGAAAAATCGGAATTTAATATGAGTGAGGCGTTTCTTATGGCCGTCAGTATAAAAATATGTCAAATAAAACTTTATAATGTCTATTTTCATATTGTTTATTTCATTTAAAGGTGCATTTCTTAATTTAAACATACTTCAGATACGAAATGGTAACACATATTATGAAACACCCTGTATTTGGTGAAGAATTAAGAATTTTACAACAAAATGTATGAATGACGTGGTCGGTAATACGTTTTACATTTTGTCAGATATCTTTTGTTAAATGCCTTCTTTTAGTGCATAAATAGCACTAACAATACTTAATTCATACTAGAGGGCATCTGGAGATGGTCTCAAGTACAAATACAAGCCTAATATCAGATGAGGTTTCTATGCGTCTTAACATTTGAAGTGACTGTTTCTACGAAAATTTTGTATTTTTTAGGGTTATCCATTTTTAAAGCTGCTATAGACGACAAAATTGATACTGATAAAAGTTGCGTTCCTGAACAATATTATTTTGGGATACAATTGAATTAAGATTTTCAATACGTATTTCCAGCACTTTATTCCACGTTACTTCGTATATTCTAAAACATGTAATGTACATTTGTAAATGAATAATATCAAATAATTATGGGTAAATATGAAAACATAAATGAAATGGGACTGATACAAATGCTGATGTTTTGGGCAAGTTTTGAAGTATATTATCATGGTACGGGAACTATAGTCAGAGCACTTAACCCTTTTCCCAAACAAGACCTAGTTTTGACGTGCCTAGTAGAAAAGGCTTGGGAAAACATAACCAGCAGTTTCTCCTTTTGTCTCAATATTTTCTATGCTATATTTTACACAAATCCTATCTTTAATAACATGGATTTTGTCATTTGTAGCAGTTTTCGAATTGGAACGCCCTAAAATTTTGTCATTTGGGAAAGGGTTAAAGCGTCATTCGCAACAATGGAAATTTACAAAGGATACCCTTGTCAACTCCTGATCCTACAGATGACGCCCGAAGATGCACAAAATGTTTTGTAGTTAATGATGGGTTGTAATCCTTAAAAGTTGGCAGGGTTTTCATATCATCATTGTTGTCATAAGTTGGCCCACAGTGAGCCAGCCTGCAGTTCACGACAACAATCATTGTGTGTAAACGCGACACATTTTGAAGTCGAAAGAATTAGAACAGTCAGATAAATATTTTTACAGGAGCATGACCCCTTTTCTTATTTGAAAACAAATTGAAAAATGTACCAAAAAACATGCCAACTCTAGACGCCCCAGAGGATATTCTGTGTGTAACTATTAGCTCTGTCTCTGGAGTTTCCGTACCATGCACAATGCATATTCCTAGCAAGAATGAAATTGGATAGTGCAAACATGAGCCGGGATCTGAAAAAAACGTCCCTTATAACATTTTTAAAATTTGAGTTTTAAGATCAGCCTGTTGTCAAATACAGTCAAATATGCATCCATGCTGCTCTCTTTAAGTTACTACAGGTCACAAAAAAGCAATTAGAGAACAAAATGGATCCTGATCAGACTGTGCGTATGCACAGGCTGATCTTGATCTATGTTGGGCTCAAAAGCCTTAACAGACATATTTCCAGATCCTGGCTCATATGTCAGTTGCGCATTATACATGTAGGTATGTGTGCTGATGAAATCAAATTGACAGCACACTACCTGCAATATTAATAATGGAAATTTTACCTAGATTCTTGGAAAATGTCATCTTTTTGAATTGTGAATGGGTTCCTTTAACCCTTTCCCAAACAAGACCTGGTTTTGACGTCCCTAATAGAAAAGGCTTGGGAAAACATTGAGACAAAAGAAGAAAGTGCTGATAATCAGCACTTTCTCCTTTTGCCCCAATATTTTCTGAGCTAAATTGTGCACAAATGCAACCTTAATTAACATCCATATTGTCGTCTGCAGCAGCTTTTATATTGGATCACCCTAATTTTTGTCGTTTGGAAAAGGGTTAAGGGACCCATCTAATGAATGGTGTAAAACACCAAAGTCCCCAAAATGAAGAAAAGTTTTCATGTTAAGTTTCCGAGAGACATTATATGAATTGATAGACAGTTGGATAATGGCAAAAATATTTGTCAACTATGTTTCCATACATTTTGTTTGAAATAATCTCTGGAAGAATATATACATTGAAGATAAAATCAACAAGGTTATAAACTCTACATCAATGACTAGATCTAATCAAAAAGACTACAAATTATATAACTACACTACAGAGCTGCAGATAAGAGAGAGTGACAGTTTTTCAAAATAAAATATTTCATTTATTGTTCATCTAACCCTATGTTGTGGGTACTCATTTGAATCGTCTCATAGAGACGATTCCAATGAGTACCCACAACATGGGGTTTGGGTATGAAATCACGAATTAAGAATGCATATTGTCTGTGTAAATGCAAAACCTTGTAAGTCGATTTTTGCGTTTTATAAAGTAAAACCTTCCCTGCGTTCAGTATGACAAAACGTTAGCTAACAGTTAGCCGTTTCATTCGGAATACTCAGTAAATTCTGTCAAATATGGGTCAAAGAAGTTGCGAATGTTGGTAAAAGTTTGTCTTCTGAATGCAGGCATTATGTACCCAGTTAAGACAATTCTTGCAGGTTTTGAGATTTTCTTACTGATCAGTATTAATGACACATTATTTGTAAACAATATGTCAAAAATTTCAAGTAAAACCTTCCAGTTTGGGAAAAGTTATACTTTTTTCCTTCCCCTTTAAAATTTTCGAAAAAAGAGATATGAGGTTTTGCATTTACAATGACAATAAACTCCCTTTTATCTGTTGCTTTGCATTATTTACAAAGTAATAACTAACCATTTCCTAAACAAGCGCCTGCTTTTGATGTCCCTGACAGAAAGATGTGAAAACATTGTAGAAAATTGTTGCTTCTCTCCAAACACCCTATCACTACAATTTGTTTTTAAGCTGCAGTTATGAGGTTATGGAAGAAAAAGGATGATATACTGATAAAGAGCAATAACATTTTGTAATTGCACTTCGATTTCTAATGCCGTCAAGTGTTACTGTTTTATTAACTAGGGCAAGTCAGAAATAGTATCGTTTGGGAAAAGGTTAATTATATACTAGAGGAAAGAAGTAACGCAACAACTATTTTTTGTCATTTCTCTTAATTCTTTTATGCTATTAAGTCAAACTTGTTACTGATTATTACAGGGTACTGTATCTTGATATTGATCCGTGTGTTTACGTTAGAACCGGTCTTACCTGTTAGATAACGTCAAAAAAGACGTTTACACATTTTGCACGTGCAAACTTTTAAATACCCAAACTTTACATAAAACTCTTTTGATTTATATAGATGCACGTCGACTTGACAAAAGGCAATGATTTTCGTTTGGATTTAATCCCTCATATCATTTTGAAACTTAATCAAAGACGTCATCCGGTAGAAATTGTGATGTTTAAGAATGGGACATCTCAACCCCTAATTGCTGCTGACTTTGGTGTACATCGGTTGACAAAATATTGCTAGAGATAACGTCATAAAACGAACAGAACAATTGCCCGAAAAGCGATGGTAAACGTTTAAGGTCACGACGTCAGACCCGTAACGTTCGTTTATTTTTCCTACCGAAACAAATTCTCTTGTCGAATAAAACTGTTGATGCTATTCTTGGACAGTACAGCAATCAAATTTCAGCCAGGAATCATTGACGTCTAATTGGATTGCGTGCAAGAACGCATTTAACATTGACGCTAGACCCTTCTCATTTAAACGTATATTTATGGCACGTACAACATGTGACCTTGATGAAATTTTGAAAGTCAAATGATGAAGTTTAACTATGCATTGAAAAAGTACTCCAATGAAGGTGATTTTGAGAGAGACAAAAACAAAAAGTATGATCAAATTTATTTTTTGTTGCGTTTCTTTTTTCCTTTAGTATATAAACATTTTTAATTCAACAATGAGACAGGATATCCTATGATTATAAATATGATGTATGGTGAAACAAAAAATAGTGCATTAAACCCATTAAGGTATTGCATTTACACTGACAATATATTCACTTTCCTAATAAGAATTTATTTTCAATATATTTGTCCTGAGAGTATACATCCCAATCTTCGCTAGCTAAGGTTGAACCAATCTACGCCTGTATTCACAGAATTTTAAAACTTTGGCTTGAAAAGATGATATATCCCAGATATATAAATAAAACGTTTATAAAATATGTTAGTGACATGAACATCTATTATATGAAGAAAACTACATATGAAAATGTTTTGTTCATTGCACTTGTTTACAATAAAATCTACACCATTCAAGCCATAGCTATGATATTTTATAACAAAATCGGCCTAAACCAGAGCAATATAATAACACTCTGTTTTTTTATTTATATCTCTGGGTAAACTCAGTCTATTTTAGCTGAAATTCACTGCCTTTCTCAATTATAACTTGGTTGTGGTTGGTGAGGCCAAAATACTGTCATCCCCATGTGGAGTCTCACTGAAACAGTAAAATGGAGTTTAAACCTTTCCAAAACGACTCAATTTTAGGATGCTTCAATCTCAAAGCAACTACAGACAACTAATTGAGAGCTAAAGAGAATATGATTTGTGTGAAATATAGTTAAGAAGATATTGAGACAAAAAAAGGATTTTCTTCTTTTGTCTCAATGTTTTCCAAATCCTATGCCATTAGGGGCCTTAAAGCCAGGTCTTGTATGAGAGAGGGTCAAAATGGTGATTTAACCCTGTCCAAAAGAATGCCTGTTTGTGATTTGTATACATTTTAGAGTGTACTTATTTTGATAGCCTTGTCCAGATGATGAAATCAAAATTTATTAGCAACCATAAATTTGAATTTCAGTAACATTGATATTTTGCATTAAAACACAACAAGAACAATGAAAGACTGTCAATTACATCACTAAAATGACCTTAGATAACTACAAAACTTCTTCATAAAAATCTCCAAATCACTTTCCTTGTTCTTATAAATTTCTTTTATACATCTGAACAGGGATGTCAGAGTAGTTGCATTTTGAAAAGAGGACAGATGGACAGACATATATCATCGCTTTTCAACAACTAGAAAGACCTGAAGGTCTTGAGTCGCTCCACAGGCCTGAATTTCTTTTAATATGTAGTTTTGACTAGATTTTTCAATACTTGTGGTTCTGACAGCAAAAACAAAGAAAAAATCAGCAAACATGAGGTCAAAGCAAAAAGAAAGTAAATGATTGACTAATATTTTTGGGATTTTAAAGCAATGATAAAATTGAAAACTGTGATTTTGCCAAATTCAAGGATACATAATTTATTATGTGAGATTATAATCAAGCAGAAAATTAAACTCATGCAAGATCTTATAGTCACTATCATTCTGTTTAAATTTTGCCTATATTAGTCAATATTCATGGCTGCAGGAGTGAAAAAAGTGTTGAAAACTGAAATTTTGTCAATTTCAAGGCCACATAACTCAGATTGTAACAATGTGATCACGCTGAAAATTACACATAAGCAAGATCTTGTTGGCATCAAGATTCTCACCAAGTATCATCTTGATTGATTAACATTTGTGGTTGTTAGAGTGAAAACAAAGTCGAAAATGGCAATTTCGTCAAATTCAAGGGCACATAACTCATGATGTAAGATTCCGATCAAGCTGAAAATTACACCCAAACAGGTTATAATGCTTATATATATTATGTCCAAGTTTTGTCTTGATTTGTCAATATTTGTAGATTTTAGAATAAAAACAAAGTCAAAACCAACTATTTTTTATTTCACATAGTTCAGGCTATTCTGCTTCAATCCAAATTCTTTGAAGGAGTCTGAGAGGGTCACCCAAGGATCATTCCTGTGAAGTTTGGTTGAAATCAATCCAGCAGTTTTTGAGAAGAAGATTTAAAAAAAAAAGCTAACGGACGCACGGACGGATACACAGACAGACGGACCCACGACAGACACACCAACATGACAATAGCCCGCTTGCCTGAAAGGCCAGTGGAGCTAAAAACCTTGTAATTGCAGCTTAATACTAGTTGCAGTTACATGGTTTTTGTTGAAAAGCATCAATATGCCTATTTTCTACTTACAAGGATCCTTTAACTGTTTCCTTCTGCATCATTTTTCTGTATTGTAAGTGTTCTTGTTCAAGTCCTATCACACACTTCAGAATCTCGTTGATTGTCTCAAAACATGTTTTAGTGTCTTCTATTTCCAATGGTACTGTGAATTTTCCTCCACTGTATACTTCTAAAGCACCACAAGCATCTACGTCGAAAAAGTATTGATAATTATTTTCATTGATCCATTAAATGATGTTAGATGCCGTGTAAAATAGTTTTTCAGTCATATTATTTCATCCCTTCTCTTTGATATTTTCTCAGCTTTAATCCATTAGAGCATTTCCAGACAGTTAGTTATCATTATTTTCTTCCTCTGATTCCATGATTTCCAAAGCCTTTTTAAAATGCAGTGCCAGAAAAGCATCTTAACACATATTTCCATTTGCATCTAGAAGTATTGGATAGATCAAATCACAGCCTTGATAAATATCAAAATACTTGCTCTGCAAGTCCTATCCCTAGTAATCCAAATCATTTAGACTCACCCTTTCCAAAATGACAAAGTTAACGGTCGTCCAATTTGTAAGGAGTTGCACATGACAAAATAGATGTGTTTGTGAAACATTAATTCCCCCGAAATAGCTATGTGAAGTTTTCATGTTAAGATTTAAGGTTAAGGGTTGATAAGGGTTAAGGAATAACCTTGAGGAAGGTCAAATTGCATGGAAAAGATAGATATCGTTAAAAGAAGGTTACAAACCAAATATGAGATTTGTAAGTTGAATACTTCTGGGGAAAATGCCAATGTTAAGTTTTTGGACAGACAGATGGACATACAGATGGACGGTCACGAGTAAAACAATATGCCCCCAATCTCTCGATAAGGGGGCATAAAAATGTCTATCTCACAACAAAGAAAATATCCACGGAAAAGGAGAAATTGTAATTATCACAATTTATTTTTTCTTTCAATGCTTTCCCAAAACAAATTCTGCAAGAGACATCAAAACCTACAGTGCTTTGTAGGGAAATTACCTTGCAAGGCCTCAAGTCTGTCCATATTGTTGAGAAACAGAGCATGTATTCTCTCTATTTCTCGATCACTATCAACTTTAATCTCAGTATAGGGAATGTTTGTAGTCACCGGAGTACACCCTTCACTGCCCACATCTGCACCTTTACAACTGGAAATAGATATAAAGCCATAATGGTCCTAAATAGCTCACCTGAACCAAGATGATATGAGTCACAGTTTTGTTCAAATTAATTTATATGTGACTTTTAAGACTGAAAAGAATATTATGGTCACCAACACAGTGTCCAAGTTATGTCTTGATTGGTCACTATCAGATCTGAGGTTGTTAGAATTTGAACAAAGTCAAAAACAGTCTAAAACAGCAATATTGTCAAATTCAAGGGCATATGACTCATGACTTTTTAATCCAATCCATCTGAACATCTAATACATCCAACATTGTGTCCAAGCTTTGTCTTGATTGGTCAATAATTGTAGATGCTAGATAGTAAATACAGTGGAAAACAGTCGAAAACAGCAATTTTGTAAAATTCAATGGCACAAAACTCTTTTGTCCAATCAGACCAAAAATTAAACTCATCCGAGATCTTTAAGTCACCAACAATGTATCCAAGCTTTGTTTTGATTGGTCAATATTTGTATATGTTTGAGTGTAAACTATGTTTTAAATTCAAGGGCAGATCACACCAAACTTTCTGGTCCAATCTGACCCATAATCGAACTCATCCAAGAACTTATAGTCTATATATGTTTCGATCAATGTCATTTAACCCATTAACAAACAACAAATTTTTGACTGGTCCAAATTCAAAGATGTTGCAGACGACAATTTCAAGTTAAGGAAGTTTAAAATCTTTTGAACTTTTCTGGTAGAAAACATTTTAGGAAATGAAGAAATTGCTTGTCACAAGCAATTTCTTCATTTTCCACAATGTTTTCCAATTCCATTATATTGTAGGGAGTCAAAAAGAGTCATTGTGTGGTAATGGGTTAAGATTGGCTTATATCTGTAGATGCTAGAGTGTACACACCATATTGTTGACATACGTACCAACATACAGACCGACATATGGACGGATGGACAGACGACAGACAAAAAGAAATCAAAATAGCTCGCACAAGAGCTAGCAAGAAAAGTCTCAATTTAAAAGCTAGTGCAGGAAACAAAATGGATTTTAAATTTCACAGCTTTATGTAGCATATGGTGTTTTTTAGTTGTGTATTTTGTAGAAAATAAACATAGGAAATGTTTCACATTCATATTTTCACTCAATATTTTTGCTACAAAAAGTATGTACATATGTTTTCGTCTTTTTAAATTTTTTTCATAGAATTGTCTATAACGTGATCAATTGGAAAAGGGTTAAATCTTTTTAATATTTTGCACACTAACAATAACCATCATACATCAGCATTGGACTGTTCCAATTTGAAAGCCTGGTAAGCTGGTATCATATTGCTTTGTATACATTTTACAAAATAGCAAAGCATTTTGTGCTAAGAATAGATTAAGTTTAACGCAATATTTTGATAAACCATTGGTGTTGTTACAAAATTTCGTAACTATGGCTTGGATCAAGCTGTAGTTATGAGATATTATAACAAGAGTTGTCCGAAGACAGTGCGCTCGACTTTCTAAGTTGCTTAGTATAAAGGGGGCATAACTCCAAATATAGTGGAGCCAGTGTCATGGGCCCTGGTAGTAAGGTAGAGGGTGTGATGGTAAATAAGTATTCCAATTTTGGGTTGAATCCCTTTGATAGTATGGAAGTCATTGATGTTTGAAAAAACTTAAACCATTGTTGCAACGCCGACGCCAACGCCGACGCCCAGGTGACAGTATAAGCTCTCATTTTGTTCGAAAAGTCGAGCTAAAAACACCTACAAAATACCATTGCTTGTCCGAAATTGCGTCATTCTTACTCGTTCCCAATTGACTGAGGTTTCACCCATTACCAAACAACAAAATTTTAGCCTAGTCCAAACTCATGTATTGCAGACGACAATTTCAATAGAACAAAATTTAACATTTTTTGGTCTTTCTTGGTAGAAAACATTGTGGGAAATAAGAAATTGCTTGTCAAAAGCAATTTCTTCATTTTCCACAATGTTTACCAAAGCCTTTATTTTGTGGGGAGTCCAAAAGCGTCAATGTGTGGGAAAGGGTTAAGTTGACCTACCACAACCACTGTGCATTCAGAAAGGCTGCCGGATGGTACAGTTGTAGTCTGTTCTTGTTTGCTGCTATCACTTTGTTCAGCACATCCAACCTATATCGCAAAACACAACATATCTTAACCCATTACCAAACAATAGATGGCATATTTTTTTTTTTATGAATGCAATTTCAAAGGCCATGCAGACAACAATTTTAAGCTGGTGAATTTTGTAATATCTTTGCATTTGGGTAAGAAAGAATTGTGGGAAATTAATAAATTATTTATGACAAGTAATTTCTTCATTTCCTTTACTAGTAATGCTTTTCCCAAGCATTTCTAAACAGTGTGTTAAAAATTGTCAATTTGTGGTAATGGGTTAAAATGCCATTATGACCTTGACATTGGTACAAATATTGATGATATTTGTCTACATACAAAATATAAGCTTTCATGAATGAAACTTGGTGAAAATGTATAATTGTTACAATGTTTTCATTTCGGCAAGCCCTATGACTTACACATGCAATAATTTAACCAATTGAAGAACTGTGGAAATTATCTATCCTGAACAAAACAATTAATTTCATCTTGTAATATTAAACATTTTCCAAAAGACAAACATTTGACTAAGCTCACGGGTGTTTGGACCTTTTGATTGACATTCATCCTTTCCCAAACAAGACCTGATTTTGACGTCCCTTAAAGACTAGGCTTGTGAAAACATTGAAACAAAAGAAGAAACTGCTGATGACCAGCAGTTTCTCCTTTGGTCTCAATATTTTCTGTGTCATATTTTACATAAATGTCTTTATTATCATCATTTTTGTCGTCTTCAGCATGTTTTAAATTGGATCATCCTAAAATTTTGTTGTTTGGGAAAGGGTTAAAAGATATGACACTTCACTATAGAACCCTAACTAAAGCATTTGGCAGACACCAAAACCCTGGTGATAAGAATACAACCCCCACCCCTATTCAATGAATATGCCTGCTAAAATTGAGTCAAATTCTTCCTTACCACTCTTTTTCTTCTATACAGTTGCACGCCTGCACATACAATGCTCGCTCTGGTTGGATAATTTGAAACATCTGAAAAATTATATAGAAACTATCACTTTTATCTTGGGAAAGAATTAACCCAAAGGACAAACAAAACCAAGCCCTTTATTTCGAAAAAACTTAACCCATTACCAGAGGGCAAATTTTTTGACTGATCCTTATTCAAAAACGGTGCAGACGACAATTTCAAGCAAATGGAATTTTTAATTTTTGGTCTATCTTGTGTAGAAAACATTGTGGAAAATGAGGAAATTGCTTGTAACAAGCAATTTCTTCATTTCCCACAATGTTATCCATAGCCGTTATATTGAAGGGAGTCAAAAAGAGTCATTGTGTGGTAATTGGTTAAGGTATCCAACCCCCCAAAAGCACCAAAGAGCCAGAGGTGAAATTTGAAAAGTGCGAATAGTTCCTAAACTTTGTTACATTTCCATTCCAAATACAAACTTAAGCATTTTGTACGGTTTAGAATTTTGAATTAATGCATACTTATGGAAATATTTGACAAAAATGTTCAAAATTATCTCCCTTGCATATGAATATAGAGTAAAATAGTATTTGTTAATTATTTTCTTCTTGAAGCATAATCTTGAAATCCAACACGATGAATCAATTTATTTGAAGGGTATTTACAGGTGTGTGTAATTTGATGCATTTCGTATGGCTAGAAAATGGTGATTTTTTCAGGGTCTGTAAACCTTAAGTACATACTCATGAGTACATGCTCAACTTCAATGGACTACTGTATGTGTAGAAATATTCGCGGGCTTCTAATTTTCGCTATATTCGCGCTATACCATCGACCCGCGAATTCATGATTGCGCAAATATTTGTACTCCCAATTCTTCCTTAATAGTTTAATTTTCGCGTAAGTTGAAATGTATGTTGTTTATAACCATTACATGAATATACATTCAGTTCGTACATGTATATTATTTATTGACTAAATTTGTTGAATAAAGAAGGTGACAAGATACATGTATCAAAACTATAATTAAACAATAAAACTGTGAATAACCATTTAACACTTTATCCGACAATGTATTGTTTGGCATTGTTTGGTTTGAAATACATGTAACAAACCCTTTAATAGAATGTATAAAGAAAATAATTAGTTACAGTGGAACAATATCCGTTTAATTTCCTACTCCCGAGTGTTTAAGATACTGCAAATAAGAAAGAGATGTTTACCCAGCACATACATTCATTTTGCTATGCGCGAAATTAAGAATTCTTATTCTGTCTCTCCGCGAATTCAAAGTTGCGCGAATATTTGTAAAACTCGAAAATGGGGCCCTACCGCGAAAATTTCGCTCCGCGAAAATATCTACACATACAGTACTCTCCAACGTTAAAGGGTATTGCATTGAAATCCACACCGATTTCTTGTGAATTGAGTATGGTGCCCAGATTTGAGTCTGAAAACGTACTTAAGTGTTTTCGAGAAACCAGGGCCTGGTTTTCACATCCCTTATAGGAAAGGCTTTGGAAAACATTGAGCCAAAAGAAGGAAATGCTAATAACCAGCATTTTTGTCTTTGGCCTCAATATATTCTGTTACACTACTAAAAATTCCTTTCCTTTCTATCAACATGCATTGAGTAATCTGCAGCTACCTTTTGAATTTTCATAGGCCAAATTATTGTTTGGGAAAGGATTTAACGAAATTATCAGTGATTGAATTTCAACGACTCAAAACGTGGCATTTATGTAGGCAAAAATGTAAGAATGGGTTACCAACAACATGGGGCTTTTTCAATGAATGTACAATTTCACCATCATCATGTCCCACCCAAGTTGATTGTAAGATTGTTAATAATACAGGCCCCTGATTTCTACTAATAATACAGGGTGATGATTTTTTCTTATCAAATATAACTACTGTAACAAAGGAATGTCAACTTATATTATACGATGAAGGTAGGAAAATCACCAAAGAATAGAGTATAGACCTTCAACAAAAAAAGTCTCTTGGAAATATTCCAGGCAAATCATATATGAAGTTTCAGCATATTTGGTCAAAGGGTTGCGGAGATCTAGCTGCCAATGGACAGAAAGACAGACTGAAGGACAGCTTGGCAACTATTATGCTCCCCAAAATTTTTTTCTGGGAGCATAAATTGCCTAAAATAAGCATTTTCTTCTTTTGTCTAATTGTTCTCCAGAGGTTTTCTTTTAGTGACGTCAAAACAAGGGCTTGTTTAGCAAAAGGTTGCCTTACATATTTCATCTTAAATGATTGTTCCTGTAGACTCTCTACAGCCAGTATATCCTCTATAGGTATAACACACAGTGGTTCTCCCCCTTTATACTTCATATACGACAACGATTCATTCGTCAACATAAAATGTTGTTGTTTGAGAAGCTTCAACTTACATATTTCATTTTAAATGATTGTTCCTGTAGACACTCTACAGCCAGTATATCCTCTATAGGTATAACACACAGTGGTTCTCCCCCTTTATACTTCATATACGACAACGATTCATTCGTCAACATAAAATGTTGTTGTATAGAAAAGGTATAACTTACATATTTCATTTTAAATGATTGTTCCAGTAGACACTCTACAGCCAGTATATCCTCTATAGGTATAACACACAGAGGTTCTCCTCCGTTATACTTCATATACGACAACGATTCATTCGTTAACATAAAATGTTGTCGTATGGGAAAGGTATAACTTACATATTTCATTTTAAATGATTGTTCCTGTAGACACTCTACAGCCAGTATATCCTCTATAGGTATAACACACAGTGGTTCTCCCCCTTTATACTTCATATACGACAATGATTCATTCATCAACATAAAATGTTGTCCTATAGAAAAGGTATAACTCTTTCCCAAACGACAACATTTTAGGGTGATTCACTTCAAAAACTGCCACAAATGACAAAATGGATTTTATTAAAGATATGATTTGTGTAAAATATGGTACAGAAAATATTGAGACAAAAGAAGAAACTGCTGGTTATCAGCAGTTTCTTCTTTTGTTTCAATGTTTTCCAAAGCCATTTTTATTTGGAACGTCAAAACTAGGTTTTGTTTGGGAAAGGTATAACTTACATATTTCATTTTAAATGATTGTTCCTGTAGACACTCTACAGCCAGTATATCCTCTATAGGTATAACACACAGTGGGTCTCCCCCTTTATACTTCATATACGACAACGATTCATTCGTCAACATGAAGTAACGCTGCTTAAAATTCTTCCGTCCAAATTTACGTCTTCCCTGAGCTCGTTTTATCAACATTCTGTAACGAGGAGATGATAAACAAAATGTAACCAGATCAGGGTGTACAACGTTCGAACTGCATTATGGGTAATTTCGGCTCCGCTGTGGAGGAATGTAGTGAAAATTCTCTCGACTCAGGTAAGTGTTTATCAAATATTTCCGCCAATTCACGACCGATTTTGAAAAACTAACGTGGAGTGCCCCCGCCTTAACGAAAGCAATCATCGGATATTAATTTCACGTCCCTGCACACAGTATTAAAAAAGTTATTGAAGAATGAAAATTGGAAAATGCGTTTTCTGATGGCACCGCTGTGGAGTAATGTACAATGTTTTTGATGAAAAGGGGCTAAAATACCAATGTCCGAGTATGAATGCATGATGTGTGTTATCAGAACGAGCCTAACTGCGGTCCGCCTGACCATAACCCTCAGATATCTGATTGAAACCGTGAAATTTAAGCGATTTGCAAGATTGCTCCGCTGTGGAGGGTGCAAAAAAGGCTCCGCTGTGGAGTCAAAACATGTTAAAAGACATACATTGTTCTTTGCCACCGATAAGAAACGGATCGAACCATACAAATGCATCTTTGTATATCACCTTTGTATTATCTTACTTAGATCATGCCTATGTACGTAGTAAGACCGTAAAATTATACATGGTGTCTCAAAAATGCAATCCATACTTCTGGTGCAACAACTCTAAGAATCCTATACCGATTTCCATGTTTTCACATGTATAAATATGTTAGTAGGGGAGGCAGGGTCTATTTGTTACACGGGGCAAGTTGTTACACAAACAGTTGCACGACATTGACCGCACGAACAATGTTCTAACTTTAATGATATATAGTATCTTTTTTTTCTTTTATTTTACTTTTATATCAACTTCTAAAAAGTCAACCTTGGAGATTTAGATAAGAATGCAAGTTAAAATTGAAAATCTGAAGAAAAAAAACGTATGAAAGAAAAATTTTCTTTGAAATTTCCATTTGACTCCGTTCAATCGGGTAGCTCATCCTACATTATAAATGTGTTTTCACAGAAAAAATAAATGTTTTTAATGGTTAGAGCTGGTACATCTATTGTAAAGTTTGTAATAACGGCTATCATTCACTTATAAACTTAGCAATATAACACATGTTAACTAAGTTTCCATTTGGGATTGGACCCCCCCCCCCCTCCTGGAAAAAAATCCTTGATCCGCCCTAGCTGCCCAAGTTCGTCAATATGACTGACTTCCGGATGCGATATACCTGAAAATGTCTCGATCAACGAGATTGTAAAATAATATAAAATCTTTATGAGCTGCCTTAACCATTTCCTGAACAATCCATGGTTTTGCCTATCTTCAAAGGAGGAGACAAAAAACTTGCAGAAAATTACAGACCTATAAGCATCTGCATGAATGGAAAATCTTGAACTCTTCAACTACTAGAATCAATTGAAAATTGGACAACTGCCATAGACAGAGGACAGAAAGCTGACATTATCTTTTTCGACTTCAAGACTTTGATACCATCAACCATGAGAAGCGCATCCACAAATTGTACCAAATTGGAATACAAGGAAAAGTTTTAGACTGGTTCAAAAAACTTTCTCAGTAACAGAAGTCAAAGAGTAGTGGTCAACAGTAAAAAGTCACTACCAGTAGATGTATTGAGTGGTGTTCCTCAAGGAAGTGTCTTGGGCCCAACATTATTTCTAATATACATAAACGACCCATCAGACATGGCGGAAACCATAGTATAACTGTTTGCAGACGACACGAAAACTTTTAACTCCATAAAAACAGAAGACGGCCACCAGAGACTTCAAACAACTATCAATAACTTTTGTAAATGATCAGACGATTGGGACCTAGAGTTCAATTCAAATAAATGTAAGCACCTGCACATCGGTAAAAAAGGAGTCCGGTAGCTACGAGATGAAAGACAAAGCAAATAATATATCGGAAATTGTCACACTCAAAGAAGAAAAAGATCTAGGCGTGATCATCGACTCAGAGGTCAAATTTGAAAGTCACATAAATGCCAAAATCAAACTTGCGAACAGAAATCTTGGAATCATCCACAGAACATTCACATACCCAGACAAAAAACATAAACCTCTATAAAGCTATTGTAAGACCCCACTTGGAACAAGCATCAGTAGCTTGGTTTCCACATCTAAAAAGCACCAAAATCTATCGAAAATGTCCAGAGAAGAGCGACAAGGTTACTGAAAAACATTCAACACCTAACATACAGTGAACGACTAAGACATCTGGGGCTACCTACCCTTGAGTATAGACGACTTATAACTGACATGATACAAGTGTACAAAATCCTAAATAATTATGATAAAACATCATCGGAAAAATTCCTAAAACGCAATCTGTCAACAAGAACTAGAGGAAACTAAAAAAATCTATACAAACAGTATTCATGAACAGAGATAAGAAACCAAAGTTTTACATGCAGAGTAGGTAACACGTGGAACTCATTAACTGACGAAGTGGTCAATTCCAAAAGTATAAATGCCTTCAAGAGTAATTTAAACAAACATTGGCGCAACCACCCCCAAAAGTTCAGTCCAATCTGTTTTATTAACGGAGAAAGAAGACAAAGAGATGGGCCACCACAAGCCTCGGGCTTTCTTTCGGCCTGGGTACAGTAAGTTACAGTAAGCTTGGTGTTCCTAGTAGGAATATATTGCGATAACATTGAGGGAAAAGAATAAATTGCTGATTATCATTTTCCCAAAATATTTTCTATGTTGTAATATATACATTTCATTCTTATGATATCATGTTTTTTGTCTGCAACTCTTTTTAAATTGAGACTGTCTAAAATTGGGTCGTTTGGGAAAGTGTTAAAAACCAATTCATTTTAAAGGAGAACCACTTAAATCGTACATTAAATTTTACAGAGACGCACGACAATCAACGGAAAATACCGAATGCATATTAAAATCTTGTTATTGCGGGCATATAAAGTTATTCTAGATTATGAGTTATTTTAAAAACGTTTAGGAGTGCTCTCCGAGTAAGGCATTAAAACAATATGGCGTTAACTGTGTCATGCCAAATGTACATTTTACGGTCTTACTACGTACATAGGCATGATCTAAGTAAGATAATACAAAGGTGATATACAAAGATGCATTTGTATGGTTCAATCCATTTCCTATCGGTGGCAAAGAACAATGCATATCTTTTAACGTGTTTTGCCTCCACAGCGGAGCCTTTTTTGGCACCCTCCACAGCGGAGCAATCTTGCAAATCGCTTAAATTTCACGGTTTCAATCAGATTTCTGAGGGTTATGGTCAGGCGGACCGCAGTTAGGCTCGTTCTGATAACACACAGCACGCTTTCGTACTCGGACATTGGTATTTTAGCCCCTTTTCTTCAAAAACATTGTACATTACTCCACAGCGGTGCCATCAGAAAACGCATTTTCCAATTTTCATTCTTCAATAACTTTTTTAATACTGTGTGCAGGGACGTGAAATTAATATCCGATGATTGCTTTCGCTAAGGCGGGGGCACTCCACGTTAGTTTTTCAAAATCGGTCATGAATTGGCAGAAATATTTGATAAACACTTACCTGAGTCGAGAGAATTTTCACTACATTCCTCCACAGCGGAGCCGAAATTACCCATAATGTAGTTCGAACGTTGTACACCCTGCAGATGTGTTTGTGAAACATGAATGCCTCTGAAATTGCCTTACTTTTTGAGAGAAGGCCAATATCAAGTTTCCATGTTAAGTTGTGGACTGACAGACAGACAGATAGATTGATAGACCGCCAGACGACATTAACCCTTTCCCAAACAAGACCTGCTTTTGACGTCCCTAATAGAATAGGCTTGTGAAAACATTGAGACAAAAGAAGAAACTGCTGATAACCAGCAGTTTCTCCTTTTGTCTCAAAGTTTTCTGTGCTATATTCTACACAAATTATATCTTAATCATCATCCATTCTGTCGTCTGAAGCATCTTTGAAATTGGACCACCCTAAAAATTTGTCGTTTGGAAAAGGGTTAAAACAATATGCCCCCCATCTTTTGATATGGGGGCATTACAATGCATGCCAAAGAGAGCTACAGATAAAAGGGGGTAATGACTTTTCAAAATTCAATATTTCATTTATTGTTCACCAAACCCTATGTTAGGGGTACTCATAAGATAGGGTTTGGAATTGAAATAACAAAGTAAGAATGCCTTCACCCTCTGTAGCTTTGTGTCAAATATCACAATGGTAAACTTAACTCTATGTGACAAAATGGCAGAAAAAACCTTGTAAAAATGGATGAAACAAATATGAAATGAACATGTTTGTATGAATTCTTTACCAAAAATTTGAAATATATCTGCAATTCTAGGCTATATGAAATGGTGTACTCATTGATGTTATGTCTGCTGATGTGAATTAAACATGTATTTATCATAAAAATTGTTTAATTAAACTAGAATACCGCTGAAAGTGATCATACCCCCCAACAGCACTGTGTTTGTGCATTTTCATTTTCGAGATGTATATTTCCTATGAACTGTGATCTGATCAATTGAGAAAAAGAGAAAACACTATAAAAACAGACTGACCAACACATGTCAATGTTGCAAAAATTACTAATTTCAACAAAGGGCCATAATTCTGTGAAAAAAACAATGAATCGAAACCAATATTTGATATGCACATATTTGAGAGCTAGTAAGCATACTTGTAAAGTTATAATAAATTCTATGCATTATTTACCAAGAGTTTAAGCGGACAAGAAAATTCACTCAAAGGCCATAACTCTGTGAAAAATCAATAGACCATGACCAAAATAGTATATGCACATCTTCACTTTGTAATAAGTTAACATGTGAAGTTTGAACAAAATTCGTCTTATAGAGTAGTTTAGGAGAAATGGTGCGGACAATAAAATCAACAAACCAATCAACACATGTAAATGTTGTGAAAAAAGCCAATTTTCAACAAAGGACCATAACTCAGTCAAAAATATATAAACCATAACCAAAATTTAACATGCACATATTTGAGAGCTAGAAAGCATACCTGTAAAGTTTTTATGAAATCCATCCATTAGTTACCTAGAAATTGAGCGGACAAGAAAATACACTCAATGGCCATAACTCTGTGAAAAATCAACAGGCTATGACCAATATATCATATGCACATCTCAACTTTGTAATAAGTTCACATGTGAACTTTGAACAAAATTCGTCCTGTAGTTTGCGAGAAATAGAGCAGACAAAAAATCAACAAACTGATCAACACATGTTAATGTTGCGAAAAATGCCAATTGTCAACAAAGGGCCATAACTCAGTCAAAAATCAATGAACCATAACAAAAATTTGAAATGCACATACTTGAGAGCTACTAAGCATAACTGTGAAATATTTTTGAAATCCATCCATTACTTTCCTAGAAATCGAACGGACAAGAAAATTCACTCAAGGGCCATAATTCCGTCAAAAATGAATGGACCATAACCAAAATATAATATGCACATCTACACTTAGTAAAAAATTCACATGTGAAGTTTGAACAAAATTGGTCTAGTAGTTTATGAGGAATAGAGTGGACAAAAAATTGAAAAAACGATCAACACTCATTAATTTTGCATTAAATGGCAATTTTCAGCAAAGGGCCATAACCCAGTAAAAAATCAATGAATCATCACCAGAATTTTATATGCACATATTTGAGAGCTACTAAGCATAACTGTAAAGTCTTTTTGAAATCTGTCCATTAATTTTCAAGAAATTAAGCGGACAAGAAAATTCACTCAAGGTCCATAACTCCGTGAAAAATCAATGGACCATAACCAAAATATAATATGCACACTTCAACTTAGTAATGACATGTGAAGTTTGAACAAAACTGGTCCAGAAGTTTATGAGAAATAGAGTGGACAAATAATTGAAAAACCGATCAACAAACATTGATTTTGCGTTAAATGGCAATTTTCAGCAAAGGGCCATAACTCAGTCAAAAATCAATGAAACATCACAAGAATTTAATATGCACATATTTGAGAGCTACTAAGCATAACTGTAAAGTTTTTTTGAAATCTGTCTATTAGTATCCGAGAAATTCAGTGGACAAGAAAATTTACTCAAGGGCCGTAACTCCATCAAAAAACAATGGACAATGACCAAAATATAATATGCACATCTCAACTTAGTAATGAGTTCACATGTGATGTTTGAACAAAATTGGTCCAGTAGTTTATGAGAAATAGAGTGGACAAAAAATTGAAAAAACGATCAACACACATTGATTTTGCGATAAAAGGCAATTTTCAGCAAAGGGCCATAACATGAATTGTCACTAGAATTTTACATGCACATATTTGAGAGCTATTAAGCATAACTGTAAAGTAATTTTGAAATCCGTCCATTAGTTTTTGAGAAATTGAGCGGACAAGAAAATTCACTCAAGGGCCATAACTCCATCAAAAATCAATGGACCATGACCAAAATATGATATGCACATCGCAACTTGGTAATGAGTTCACATGTGAAGTTTGAATAAAATTGGTCCAGTAGTTTATGAGAAATAGAGTGGACAAAAAATCGAAAAACCGATCAACACAAATTGAATTTGGGGGTATAATTAATTTCATAGTTAGTGGAAATAAGTCAAAGCAGAAGGGTTTTAAACAAACTTAAATTCTGACCTTGACCTTTGACCTATGTGACTGAACCATACAAGACCAGAATGTTCAATTTCCTAGTGTTATACAAATTTGACAGATTGTTTTCTCTGAAGAATCAGGCTACAGAAGGGGTTGTTGTGCTCAATCGAAACCCCCAAACCCCCTTCGGATCCGCCGCCGAGTAGTTGTCATGTTATGTTGCAGAAGTTGCTGATCCCTGAAAAAGGGGTCATACAAAAGAACAGGCAAGGGAAGGGTAAAGTAGTACACAAAAGGAGGGTATATGGGAAAAGTATTTTACAAAACATGTAATAACTACCCTTGTTTAAGGACTATAGGCACTTCTTGTGTGTTGAGATGTGTGGAATGTGCTTTAGTTGATGATGAGATGATGTCTAAATACTGAAATGATATATGAATAATTCATAAGAAAATATGAGAAAAGCAGATGGCTTTTAAAAATGAAATATTTAATTTATTGTTCACATGCTTATGCACAGGCTGATCTCGATCTATTTTCAAAACCTTAGCTTTTATTAGTATCACATCTGAAATTCAACCATCCAAAAAATATGTTGTTTTGAAAAGGGTAAAATTTCTCCATCACCGAACATGTCTGCTTCTTTCCAATATACTGTAGTTTGAAAAAGACCCTAACTTATTCCTAGACAGTGACATATTTAGGCACCCACATGATAAGGCTTTGTAATACATATAACTCGTTCCCAAACGACAAAATGTTAGGGTGATCCACTTCAAAAACTGCCGCAAATGACAAAATGAATGTTATTAAAGATGAGATTTGTGTATAATATGGCACAGAAAATATTGAGGCAAAAGAAGAAACTGCTGGTTATCAGCAGTTTCTTCTTTTGTCTCAATGTTTTCCCAAGCCATTTCTATTAGGGACGTCAAAACCAGGTCTTGTTTGGGAAAGGGTTAAGGAAATGTGCTCAAAACAAGAAGGCTTTCTCCCTTTTGTCCAATACTTCCCATCCTGTGAGAGCAATTCCATTCATTCAAAATAATTTCATTGTCTGCACCACTTAATATGGAAATATTTTTCAAAATTTTATCGATATTAATAGTCATCTGCAACATATTTCAAATTGAACAGTCAAAAAAACATTGTCGTTTGGGAAAGGGTTAAACACTTACTGTTTTAATCTTGTTTGTATGACTAGAATCTGCCAGCTGTTTAAACAGAGGTATCATGTACTCCTCCTTCAAACCAAATGACCACTGAAATATACAAAACTTAACCCATTACCAGACGGCAAAATTTTGTACTGCTCAATATTTGAAGGTGTTGCTGACAACAATTTAAAGTTGATGCAATTCTAAAAATGTTTCTATTTTTGGTTGGAAACATTGTGGAAAATAAAGAAATTGCTTGTCACAAGCAATTTCTTCATTTCCCACAATGTTTTTCCAAGCCCTTTCTTGTGAGGGAGTCAAAAGGCGTCACTATGCAGTGATGGGTTAAAGATGTGCTCATTGCCAGTATTCACTAATATTTCTAATTCTAAATCCAAGTTATATTTACAATACCAGCCATCTGCTTGGATGAGACATGAGTCTCAGCCACAAGACATATGTCACGGCCAATCATATGGGTTGTTGTGTAGTTTTAAAGTTAATCTTGGAATTAGACTGGTTGGTGAACATCACCCAAACATTTGAATATTCTTGGATCTTATCGTTACTCAAGATCGGCTCGAACGTATTACAGTTGCTGACATGAGCCGATCCTGCCCATATCACTCCGCAAGCACAACAACAGTAGTCTGGTCTATAACAACGGAAGCAGACCAAACAACTATTTAAATCTACGCCAGAAAAATATTTGAAACAAACATCGTTCAAAAGACGATTGTATCCTCATAAATGTGACAAAATTTTACCAGATAAAATAATTGATGTGATTTACCGATTATGGACAGTATATTTCACTTGAATTATAACGTTAGCTAAAGGATTGATTTGTTTTGATGACGTCATTTATGCGCGTCTACTTTCACGTTCAATATGGCGGTCACTGTATTACGCTCGTGATCATGTTGCAACCACGTTCCAAACGGCAAAAGGTTGCAAACAGTCTCGAGGGTCGCGGTTGTCATCCAAAGTGCTCTTTGTGTTAATATTAAACCTTTCGAAAACAACATAATTTAGGCTCGTCCAAGCTATTGCAGACAAAAAATGGATGTTGATAAGGATCAAATTAATTTAAACTATACGAGGGACGTTCAATTAATTATGGAACTGGAATTCTATAAGCCATAGTTATGTCGCAATTCAATTTTACGTTTCTTCAATCCTTTGAAGTAATCCTCTTTGACACCCACACACTTCTGAAGTTTTGAGATCCATTACTTATATGCCATTAAATTGGCCTCTTTTGGAACACCCCGCAGACACTGGTAAATTGCACTGCATATCGAACATAAAGGCCTATACCGACGAGGCGACGACCAGAGGCTTTTTTCCTCATCATGGGGAACACAAAAAAGCCACACGGGCTTAATCCTGGCTTTAAGGGTGGATGAATACGCTGTGCAGCATGTGTCTCTTTCAGGAAGTCTTGGACAAGATGACACCTGTGGACAGCTCCGTTGTCATAGATTTGGTACATGCCTCTTTAGCCGGCCCTAGACCTGCTCTTTTCGTTTTTTTTCTTTACTTTCCCCGACATACAATTCTTGTTTGAATGACCGGCGATAGTGGTACTATTTGAAACAGTAAACATTTGAAAATTACCGCGTACAAAACTTTTCCCGCGCTTTTGATTTTGTGGCTATTACGGACCTTGCCTGATCTTTTCGCAACCATTGCTTGCTAATTACATGCATTTGGTGCTCATAATAGTAGATTATTGTTCAATCATATGAATAAAGCTCAGAAAGCCCACATTTGTTGCATTTATTGCATTATTTCAAAATACATTTTGCACGGGTGGCTCTCTGTCCTTTAGGCAGCAGGTGGGGACCCAATGGGAATAAACCTTTCTGTGTTTCAACCCTTTCGTCAAAATCGTATAACATATCCCCGATGAAAAACCAACTTTATCTGCTATGTCTTGCACATTTATTCATGCGTCTTGTTCGAGCATGTCGGAATCTACAGCAAAATTTGCTTGAGTACTAGCTCTACACGGATTGCCTGAGAGGGGGGCATCATTCAGGCCAGTTTTACCAATTTTAATTTTTATTATCATCCTAAAAACTGACTTATATTCAACGTTCGGATGTCCAGGATTCTGATATGGTTCATTATATACATGTGATGCAGATATTTCAAAGCCTATGCGACCTTTAATGTAGACCCGTACATCCTACTTTAGTTTGTCTTACATTTTGCGCACAGCGAAATAGCCAGTGTATATGACTGAACCAACTTAAAAGTTCAATAACTTTTTAAAGAGTCAACGAATTTGTCTCAAATTTTACCAAGTATAGACAGTAATTTTCCCGTCAAATAGCCGCAAGCACCACTTGTTCTATAGAACCGTGTAGTATGGTGGACTATTAGTACCACTTTTAATTGAACGCCCCTCATACTAGCAAAGAAAATATTAATTAAAAGATGTAGCAGATGATAATTTCATGTGTATAAAATTTTAAATTCTTTGGTATTGTGGGATAGAAAACATTGAAGGAAATGAAGAAATTGCATTCCCAAAATGTTTTCCAAGGCCTCTGTCTTTTAGTGAATAAAAAGGGAGTCAATGCATGGTAATCAGTTAAACACTTTCCCAAACAAGACCTGGTTTTGACGTCCCTAATAGAAAATGCTTAGGAAAACATTGAGGCAAAAGAAGAAAATGCTGATAATCAGCATTTTCTCCTTTTGTCTCAATATTTTTTGTGCAATATTTTACACAAATCTTATTATCATTAGACTTATTTTGTCATTTGTGGCAGATTTCTAATTGGATCACCCTTATATTTTGTCGTTAGGGAGAGGGTTAATGAATACTTACAGATTTAGAGCTGGCCAAGTTACCCAGACCTTGAATGGCTTTAGAAATCAGTGTGAGTGTTCGATGTATATCAGGATCCTGAATATAGAATATGTATTCCTTTCCCAAACAAGACCTGGCCCCGGTTTCTTGAAAAAACTTAAGTATGTTCTCATGCTCAAATCTGAGCACCGTGCTCAAATCGCACGAAATCCACCTGAACTTCAATCGAATACCCTTCAACGTATTGCACAGGCTTACGAAAACATTGAGGGAAAAGAAGAAAGTGCTGATAACCAGCACTTTCTCCTTTTGCCTCAATATTTTCCATGTAATAACACACACATTTTCTGCTTATGACACAGAACATTTTGTCATTTTCAACTCCTTTCAAATTGCACCACCCTAAAATTTGGCCGTTTGGGAAAAGGCTTAACCCTTTCCCAAACAAGACCTGGTTTTAACGTCCCTTAGAGAAGGCTTGGGAAAATTTTGAGACAAAAGAAGAAAATGCTGATAACCAGCATTTTCTCCTTTTGCCTCAATATTTTCTGGGCTATAACATGCATATTTTCTCCTTTTGATATGATTTATTTTGTCGTCTGCAACCCCTTTGAATTTGTCGTTTGGGAAAAGGGTTAAATGTGTTGTTATTCTTGTCAATAAAGCTTGCCTTGGCAGACAGAAGATATGGATCATCCTGCAAATATGTGCAGTCTGATCTAATACTATTTCCATTTGAATCACTAAGAAATCAGGGATGATAATTAGAATCCTACATAATACAGAGATTCAGTATTTTAGTCAAAAATAATGTGGTGCATTACCCTATTATTACACCATAATATTAGTCTGTCATTGTTAGGAAGCAAAGACAAAGGTAAGCATTACACAGCTAAAACGAGTTAAGTTGCACAATTACGAACGAAAAATGTCCCACTATAGTTTCGGTCTTAGATTTTTCTCGTTGACATATTTCGGTTTTACTATCAATTAACTACTTGAATTTAATAAAGATATTAAAACATGACAAGAGGGTTTCTAATTTTGCGACATTTAATGAAAAAAATATTTTATGGAACGTAAAATGACGTAACGTAATTCACAGACACGTAATTCACAATTTTGAACATACAATAAAATTCCACAGGTAATAATTCTGAAGAGAAATTTTCTTCTTGGTTTATGTAATCTACACATGTGTAGGTACATGCCCAACTATGTATTTAACTTAAGCGTTGATTATGTGAAATTTTAAAGAGCATTAACGTAATTCACATTTACTGCTCCTTGAGCGGGGTAGCTTCCTTCATTGCAAAGTGTGACTTACTACAATTTACTGATACCTTCAAGAGTAATACAATGTGTTTGCACATGCTGTTGACTATTTATAAATGATATTTAATATCATGTATTCAAAACATGGTTTCGTTTTAGGATGTGTGTAAAACTAAATAACGTAATTCACATCATACCATGGTACATATGCATAATTGTTCGCAGAAAAATGCATTTATCTTAAATTTCTTTATTTCACCACTAAAACAATTTGGAAAAGCTACTGGTTGGGATACTAGGTATACTGTAAATGTATTATATATGTACTCTCCATACAAAAGTGATGAACTAGACCACCCCCGAGGTGGGACAGCTGTTTTTTACCCATTTTCGGACTTATCGAGACATTACTCGCACATATTTCATCAGATATATGGGGTTTTATTAGTATTTCTATTTGACCACCCCTATGACATTATGTTAAAGACGATTTGTCAATATAATTGTACAAACATAGCTTCTTAGGTCCATGGGACAGGTATTTCTCGTATTTGATACATTTAACTCGTTTTAGCTGTACATATTTAAAAGGACCACAATATTTTGTCATTTAAAGGCACATAATTGCAAGATTTCCATGTCTGATTGGGCCCATATTTGAACTCATTCGCAGACTTATATTCATACAAGCTTTGGCTAAGTTCTATCAAGATTGGCCAGAAGTTGTGGATGATAGAGTGTTAACACAAAATTGTTGTTGAACAGAGACATAGATAGACAGATGGATAATAGACAGTGAGTGACCAAACTCACTTTTGATAAAACACTTTTGACAAAACAGCTGATAAAAAAGTTATTGAAGATAAACCAAAATTTTGGTTTATCTTCAATAGCTACTTTATCAGCTGATTCTTTGAAAATCTGCACTGTCCAGCTAATTCCTGGAATTGTCCCACATTCTCTGCTTCAAACTGAATTCAAATTGGTGAAGTATTAGGAAACATATTAATGATTTGAATTTGTTGTATCATGTGATTATCCATCATGTAATAAAATGGTGTCTGCCTGCAGACTTGATAATTTACCTGAGTGTCTGTCATGAGATCAAAGTATCTTGGTCCCAAAATGGCCGGAGCAAAAAATCTCAGAAATATAAACCCACTGATCACCTGGTACTTCACTTCATTGTTGTCTGAAATGTCAAACAACCAGTATAGTCTGTAAATATTGACCTGAAGCCGAGCAATATGCAATGAGTAATTGTGACACGGAATTATCAATACTTGTCAGCAATCCTCACTTTCGAGCAGAGCCGATAGCTTCAATAAGCATTGTGACTTTGTATACTACATATGCTTCTCGTGTCAATATGTGTCGGAGAGTGATTATTTAACATCACAATTTCTCATTGCATATTTGACAGGTTCAGGTCAATATTTACGGACTATACATGTACCTGAACTGGCATCTGGGCAGAGGGGCATTTCACCAAAACCAAAACACCAGAAATTCGGACCCTTCCAGTTTGAAAGGAGCTACAGAGTGAGACCGTAAAATAAATTGTTATCAAAGATAGGATTTGTGGTCAATATAGCACAGAAAATATTGAGACAAAAGGAGACAAGAGTTGTCCGCGGACAACATAGTTTGCCTATATGAGAGCTTGTCACAACAAGAGTTGTCCGAAGACAGCGCGCTCGACTTTCTAAGTTGCTTAGTATAAAGGGGGCATAACTCCCAATAGAGTGGTCCCAGGGTCATGGGCCCTGATAGTAAGGTAGAGGGTGTGATGGTGAATAAGTATTCCAAGTTTGGGTTGGATCCCTTTGATAGTATGGAAGTTATTGATGTTTGAAAAAACTTTAACCTTTGTTGCAACGCCGACGCCAACGCCGACGCCGACGCGGACGCCCGGGTGACAGTATAAGCTCTCATTTTCTTCGAAAAGTCGAGCTAAAAACAGCTCATTTTTTAAAAGTAGGTCAAACTCCAAGGTCAAGGTCAAGGGCCATGGTCCCAAATGAAAGGTCTTTGCAGGAGATATCCATGTGTAAAATATCAAGGCTCTATCAATAATAGTGCAAGAGATACAGACCAAGTTAAAGTTTTTCAAAAGCAGATCAAACTCCAAGGTCACTAGGTCAAAGGTCATGATCCCAAATGAAAGGTCTTGTCGAGATGCAACCATGTATGAAATATCAAGGCTGTATCTCTAATAGTGCCTGAGATATGGACCAGGTTAAAGTTTTTCAAGTGAAGACGCGACGGGACGCCGACACTGACACTAGGGCTGTGATATTAGCTCCCTGGACATAAAGTCCCGGCTTGCTAAAAATGCTAATTGTCAGAATTTTCTTCTTCCAGCATTTTCTTCTTCGTCTCAATGTTTTCCCAAGAATTTTCTACTAAGGACGTCAAAACAGGTCTCGTTTGGGAAAGGGTTAATAACAATAACAACATTATTTATAGAGGCTTCACTTCACCTTTTAACTCCAGCTTGAGTAAACACAGACAATATGTATTGTTTGACAGACACAATTTCTTTATTTTACTTAAAAAATGGAGACAAACAACATGTGTTTGTGAAACACTAATGCCCCCAAAAAGGCTGATGTTCAGTTTTGGACAGACAGATGGAGAGACAGACAGATGGACAGACACAAGTGAAATAATACGCCCCAGATCTTTCAGTACAACGGCATGAAAAACAAAATTATGACTCAGACTAATTTTTTTCAAAAATATTCACCTACCTGGAAAGTTATTAGCAGCTGTTTGTTTCAAAGTAAAGAAGACCTGAGACATGGGTGTGGGACATAGGAGTCCAGACGAGGTAATCGAGTCAAATATCATCTCAATGTAGGTACGAAGATTGTCCATGTTCGCGTCTAAATCATCACCCTCCTTCAGACGAGTGACATCTATCTCACACGATACATGGTCACTACAGATCTAGAAAAAAGATGACAAAAGCTACAAATAAAAGGGAGTGAAGACATTCTAATGATTCTTACTTCAATCGACATGCCAATTGCAAAGAATTTTGTGCTAACAATAGACTAGGTTTACCGTTATGTTTTGATTAACCATCGGTGTTGTTATAATATCTCGTAACTACGGCTTTTATAACAACTCCTACGAAATACTATTTTGTTTGTCCCATTTTACGTCACGATTAACTGGATAAAATTGTTCCCTATTAACAATCTCATCCCCATTGTTTGTCTTAAATTCTATGATGGGCGGAGCGATCTGTCGATTGGCGTTTGGTCAATTGTCAAAATAGATATAGATAAGGATAGAATGTTTGTACAAAATAGTGTAGAAAATATTGAGGGAAAAGGAGAAAATGCTGATTATCAGCATTTTTATTTATTGCCTCAATGCTTTCTCACGTATTGGGGGGGGGGGTCAAAACAATGTCTTGTTTGGAAAAGGTCAAACCCATTTCCACATACTGGTAATGATGCCCTTTGACAGTTCACTTTCATAATATAAAGTTTTTGGAAATATTGTGAAAAGCAATTTCTTCATTACCCACAGTGTTTTTTGCAACAAAATACAAGAAATTGTAAAATTTCATTCACACAAATTTGTCGTATGCAACATCTGTGAATTTGGACCTCCCTGAAATTTTGTCGTTTGGGTTCAAGTATACCTGATCAATGATGGGTTTAAGTGTATGTTTAAGATAGGGCAGTCCAACAATCTTCATCAGCTCATCAACCATCTTTGTCAACAACGTGTTACCACGGAAAAGTGTATTGGGATCTCTGAAAAAACAAGATGTGTTTGTGAAACACCTATTTCCCCTGAAATGGCATATCTTTGGAGAAAAAGCTATTGTTTAATTTTTGGACAGACAGACAAGACACAAGTAAAATAATATGCCCCTATCTTTTAGGGCATAAAAAGCAATAGATAGTTAACCCTTCCAAAACAACCTAAATGTTAGATTTTTCAAAATTCAAAAATGTTGCAGAGACAATTTCAAGTGAAGGAAATATAACATTTTTCGGTCTTTCTGAATAGAAAATATTGTGGAAATGAAGCAATTGCTTGTGATATGCAAATTCTTTGTTTTCCAAAATGTTTTCAAAAGCCTTCATTTTGTGTGGCCTCAAAAAGTGTCAATATAGTATAGTTTCTGTGTTTTTTTCATAAAACATTCGCCCATCGTGGACTAAAAAATCACCTGGAATCTTAGTGGTGGGTGGAATATGGTAGAGATTACCAGAGTCACAGTGATTTAACACCTGCAGAGTGGAAACTTACGCCTGGAACACTTTCGATTTAATCTGAATTGATTTTATTTGTTTTGTGTCATGCCGAAAGACAAACTTACGCAGTACTTTGGATTTCTTCCTGAGCCAGCACTTCTATGAGGGGGACTAATTTTCCATGGTGTAGGAATACTCTGATTAGTGGTTGTGCAGCTTCCTGCAGGTTGTCAACAACATGCCCAAGAATACATGCACTGCTTGAACTTAATGGCTGAAACAAGAGCAATGAAGAGTGTACATTTCATCTTTAACCCTTTCCCAAACAAGACCTGGTTTTGACGTCCCAACTAGAAAATGCTTGGGAAAACATTGAAACAAAAGAAGAAACTTTTGATAATCAGCAGTTTCTCCTTTTGTCTCAATATTTTCTATGTCATATTTCACACGAATTCTATCTTTAAATAACTTTCGTTTTGTCATTTGTGGCAACTTTTGAAGTGGATCACCCTAAAATTATGACATTTGGGAAAGGGTTAATCAGTCTTAAGTTCAGAATTCAATTTGACCACATGGAAAATCTCAACAATTTGCCAGCCTGCATGTACTATACAAGAACTTCGCTGAGTGGCGCATATACGCCCGAGAGGGGCTTGTCAGTAAAATTGGCCATTTTTTCAATTCAAGGACAGATAATTCAAACATGAAAAGTTATCAAAATTTTGTTTGCACAATACGACACCATAGAAATTCATTGTGGCTAGTTTGATTAAATTCTGTTTGAAACTGTAGAAGTTGCGCACAGGAGAAAATGGGCATTTTTGAGAAAATGGGCATTTTTGAGAAAATGGGCATTTTTCCTTAAATTCAAGGGTTGATAATTCAAAAACGAAAACAGTTATTCAAATTCCGTAAGCGGTGTGCACAACTAGACACTATGGATATTTATTGAGGCAAGTTTGATCAAATTCCAATCAAAACTGTAGGAGGATTTGCACACACAAGAAATTGCTAACGGACGGACGGACAGACAGATGGACGAGCGAGGCCATAACATAATACAACCTTTCAGGCGAATAAAAATTCATGTGTGGAATTTGATTGACTGGGCTTTAACACCTCTTTCAACTGCTATGATCATTTTGCAGACACTGGAGCACCTAACCATAGACTCCTGTCATTTCTGCTACCAGTACCACCACAACATCCTTAACCCTTTCCCAAACAAGACCTGGTTTTTACGTCCCTAAAAGAAAAGATTTGGGAAAACATTGGAACAAAAGAAGAAACTGCTGATAACCAGCAGTTTCTCCTTTTGTCTCAATATTTTCTGTGCAATATTTTACAAAAATTCTACCGTTAATAACATCCATTTTGTCATTTGTGTCAGTTTTTGAAGTGTATCACCCTAAAATTTTGTCGTTTGGGAAAGGGTTAAAGAACCTCCAACTGCTCCCCCACATAGATAAACAATTATCAAGCAATTGTTGAAAGACAATTTTGTATGAAAGAATATTTGTGAGAGTTCAATGCGCTTCAAACCCTTATTGATGTCCGACAAGATAAATGCTTCAGAAAACATTGTAGCAATATTAAGACATTGCTTTTAACAAGCAATATCTTTATTTCCCACTGAGATTTTCTTTACCAAGAAAAAAAAACAAAAAATATTCAATTTCATTCACTTGGAATTGTCCTCTGCATCATGTTTAAATTTGGACAAGTCTAAACTTTTGCCATCTGATAATGATTTAACCCTTTCCCAAACAAGACCAGGTTTTAACGTCACTGAAAGAAGAGGCCTGGGAAAACATTGAGGCAAAAGAATAAAATGCTGATAGTCAGCATTTTCTCCTTTTGCCTAAATATTTTGCTATATTGTACAGAAAACCCATCTAAATTAATGTCCATTTGTTGTTTGCTGCAGCTTTCAAATTAGACTACACTTGAAATTTGTTGTTTGGGAAAAGATTAAATGAATCAATTATATTTAACAATACCTTTACATCAGTGGATTGCAACAAAACATTTCTGAGGTCATCATAAACATGTGAGAGAAACACATGTTCCGTGGTGAATGCGATTTTAAGTCGTAAGGCACCGGTTTCATCGTACGTCTGTCTGGAGGAGAATTTGGGGCGGAGAAAATACCTGAAATATTGTGAAAATAAATATCAGCTCCTGACAAAATTCGATCCCAGGACCTCTCTGTCCTTAACCCTTTACCAAACAACAAAATTTTAGGGTGATCCACTTCAAAAACTGCCACAAATGACAAAATGGATGTTATCAAAGATGGAATTTGTGCAAAATATGGCACAGAAAATATTGAGACAAAAAGAGAAACTGCTGGTTATCAGCAGTTTCTTCTTTTGTCTCAATGTTTTCCCAAGTCTTTTCTATAAGGGACTTCAAAACCAGGTCTTGTTTGGGAAAGGGTTAAGCAAACATTCTACCACATAGCTATAAAAGCTAGCATGTATGGTGAGATAGTATAAGTGTCCCTTACATTACACCCTGCCACAACTGATATATGCTTAACCCATTCATGGCCCACAGAGCAACAGATAAGAGGGGAGTAAAGACATTCTAAATTTGTCATTTCATATCCAAAGCAATATTGTGAGTATTCATTTTTTCAATAAATATACACAACATAGGGTTTGTTGAAAAATTAAGAGAAACTTTTCATTGAAAGCCATTACCCCTACTATCTGTAGCTCTTGATATGGTACTAGGTTCAAAGATATTTCAACCTTTTTTGGATTTCTCTGTATTTTTAAACCATCATTAATGATAGTTTCCATATAATACTTATTGACCCTTCACAAACTGAAAAACAATGTAGAGAGTTCTAACTTAAATATTTCTACAGATGGAAAACAAGTATAGATTAAGAAAGGATTAATCTAAAAAATAGCACAGAAATTATTTAGACAAAGGAGAAAATGACGACTATAAGCAATTTCTGCCTTTACCTCAATCACTTCCAAAGCATTTTTGAGTAGGGACAACAAAATCTGGTATTGTTTGAGTGAGAACCAACAATAAAGGGTTTGATAAACAGTTATGGAAATATTGCATTCTAACCAATTACCACATAATGACACCTTTTGACGCCTTACAAGATAAAGGCTTTGGAGAACATAGTGGTAAAAAAGGCTTTGGAGAACATAGTGGTAAAAAAGGCTTTGGAGAACATAGTGGTAAATGAAGAAATTGCTTGTGACAAGTAATCTCTCCATTTCTCACAAAATTTTCTACCAAAAAGCTTGTAAAATTTTGAAATTTCATCACATTGAAATTGTGGTCTGCAACTTCTTTCAATTTAGACAAACTTAAAATTTTGTCATTTGGTACTGGGTCAAAAAGTCATCACCCCATCTTATGTGTAGCTCAGACTCACCATGCATTTTGAATATTTTTAGCGTCTAGTTCGTTCAGTGGTATTTTTACTTCTCCGAGGAACACACCCGGGAACATTCCACCCAGCACCTCTCTAGCGACGCGTGAATCGTCATGCCACAATGACACACACAGATAACCAGAAAATATATCCTCGATTACATACTGGTTTCGATCATGGTTCTGTCCTTTGTTCTCTATCTGTAATGTTTATCAGCTATTTAACCTTTTTCCTTGAGGGCGATAATTTGTCTTCAGAATATTTACATAATTATTTATGGCATAAGTGGCCTTTAGGATTTTTCCTTGCTTAGACTGGTTCATCAATATTCATAAATTTTATTTAAATTCCACAGTCTGATGATCGAATTCTGATTATAGTCAATTTTTGCATGTAATACACGGAGTCTGCTTGCCACGAACTGCAGAACCTTTATATCTATCTATATATTATATCTATCAATAGTTATACTGCCTAAACTGCCCTTTTATGCATTACCAGCAGATAAGTAAGTTTAGACTTATAAAGTTAAAGTTAAAGTTTCTATTTAAAGTCTATTTTAACTTACGTATTCAACCAACTTTACACTTTAACCCACGATCACTGAGTCTCAAGTCGGCTGTTAATAGTCGGCACCTTAGGCAGCCACAGCTATTTGGCTTTCAACTCTCCCGTGTACCCATTTATACACCTGGGTGAAGAGGAGCAACATGGGATAAGTTTTTTGCTCAGAAAAATTCCTGTGGCGCTGGCGGGATTTTAACCCAGGATCCCTCGATCCCAAAGCCCGCGTCTTACCATTAGACCACGGCGCCCCACACCGTTGGAATTGTTAGATACCCTTTACTTACATCAAAGAAGAATGTTTCATCAAACTGTGGACAAATTGTTTTCTTTTTCACAATTGTTCTCTTGACCTCGTCCTTGGCCTTGACCTTCCCATGTGTGAGAGTGACTACAGCATAGGGGTTACAAGCTCCATTCACAACATTCAAGTCTGAACATTCAACTACCCTGAAATAAACATTAACCCATTGGCAAATGGCAAAACTTGAGACTGACCTAAAATTCAAAGATGTTGCAAACAATAATATCAAGTTAATGAAATATAACATATTTTGTTCTATCTGGGTAAAAAACATTGTGGGAAATGAAGACATTGCTTGTCACAAGCAATGTCTTCATTTTCCACAATGTTTTCCAAAGCAACTATCTTGTAGTAAGTCTAAAAGACTTTATTTTGCGGTAATGGCCTTAACCTTTCCATGTGTGAGGGTAACTACAGCATAGGGGTTACACGCACCATTCACAACATTCAAGTCTGAACATTCAACTACCCTGAAATAAACATTAATCTTTCCATATTTGAGAATAACTACAGCATAGGGGTTACATGCTCCATTCACAACATTCAAGTCTGAACATTCAACTACCCTGAAATAAACATTAATCTTTCCATATTTGAGAATAACTACAGCATATGGGTTACATACTCCATTCACAACATTCAAGTCTGAACATTCAACTACCCTGAAACAAGAGATGTTTGTAAAACATACAATTATGCCCACTCAAGGGCCTACTTTTAACAATTGAGACAGTCAAATAGTAGTAAAAAGCAATTTCTTCATCCTCCACAATATTTTCCTAAGCCCTTTCTATCAAGTGTATCAAACAACATGTTAAGGGTTAATAAGGGTTAAAGGATGACCTTGAGGGAGGTCAAATTACATGGTTCAAATAGATATCATAAGTTTACATACACAATTTGAGCTTTGTATGTAGAATACTTTTGGAGGAAAGGCCAACGTTAAGTTGTCAAGTTAAGCTGGCACATTAAGTTGCATGTTTAGGGTGGATTAGGGTTAAAAAATGACATTGAGGAAGGTCAAATTGCATGGAGCAGATAGATATCATTGAAAGAACTTTACATACCAAACTTGAGCTTTGTATGTGGAATACTTTTGGAGAAAAAGCCAATGTTAAGTTGTTGCGTTAAGGTGGTGCGTTAAGTTTCATGTTAAGGGTTAATAAGGGTTAAATGATGACCTTGAGGAAGGTCAAATTGCATGGAGCAGATAGAAATCATTGAAAGAAGTTTACATACCAAATTTGAGCTTTGTATGAGGAATACTTTTGGAGAAAAGGCCAACTTTAAGTTGTTGCGTTAATTTGCCGCATTAAGTTGCATGTTAAGGGTTGATTAGGATTAAAAAGTGACTTTGAGGAAGGTCAAATTACATGGAGCAGATAGATAACATTAAAAGAACTTTACATACCAAACTGGAGCTTTGAATGTGGAATACTTTTGGAGAAAAGGCCAACGTTAAGATGTTGCGTTAAGTTGCCGCGTCAAGTTGCATGTTAAGGGTTGATAAGGGTAAAAGGATGACCTTGAGGAAGGTCAAATTGCATGAAGCAGATAGATATCATTGAAAGAAGTTTACATACCAAACTTGAGCTTTGTATGTGGAATACTTTTGGAGAAAAGGCCAATGTTAAATTGTTGCATTAAGGTGGTGCGTTAAGTTGCATGTTAAGGGTTGATAAGGGTTAAATGATGACCTTGAGGAAGGTCAAATTGCATGGAGCAGATAGAAATCATTGAAAGAAGTTTACATACCAAATTTGAGCTTTGTTACTTGTATGTGGAATACTTTTGGAGAAAAGGCCAACATTATGTTGTTGTGTTAAGTTGCCGTGTTAAGTTGCATGTTAAGGGTTGATAAGGGTTAAACGGTGATTTTGAGGAAGGTCAAATTACATGGAGCAGATAGATAACATTGCAAGAAGTTTACATACCAAATTTGAGCTTTGTATGCATAATGGTTGTCGAGAAAATGACAATGTTAAGTTTCGGACTGACAGACAGACGGACAGACAAACAGACAACAGTAAAACAATATGCCCCCCGGTCTTTCAATACGGGGGCAGAAAAAGGAGCTCAAGGTCAAACGTCAAGGTCACTAGGTCAAAGGTCATGGTCCAAAATGAAAGGGCTTTGCGAGAAGTATCTATGTATGAAATATCAAGGCTGTATCTCTAACAGAGCCTGAGATATAGACCAGGTTAAAGCTTTTGGAGACGGGACGCGACGCGACACTAGGGCTGTGACATTAGCTCCCCGGACATAAAGTCCCGGCTCACAAAAAAGTGAATGTTATCTGTACCTGACAGCAAGCCTGTGTGAAGTCTGTAGTTCAGAATCGGTCCTCAAATATTCATCAAACCTGATCTCTAAATGGACCTTCCCCTGAAACAGATTTAAACCTTTTGTCTCAACATTTATAAGTCCAAAGTGTAAAAATTTCATTTAACTACATATCAAAGTAACAAATCTTCGCCTATGGGCTGATATTATGGTCAAAGAAGCATGTGCAAAGTTTGAAAGCAAAAGCTGTTACAGGAAAAATGATATCACAGTTACAGTCGAATCTCTCTATGTCGAACTTCACGGGACCTACGAGAAAACTTCGACGTATAGAATGTTCGACGAAGAGATGTTTTGGAGACAAGCAGTCATCATCGCTTTTATTGGAACGTCATGTCAGTCGAAGTTGCTTGTAGCGCATCTGCCTCTCATTCGAAAGGTCCCGGGTTTGATACCCGGTCGCAGCAAATACCCTTTCTGACAAAAATGTCACCCATCAAAGGTTTGATATCGTGAACCTATGTAGGGGAGCAGTCGGAGGTACGGTCAGGGTGTTGTGGTAGTACTGATATGAGGAAACAACAGGAATCCATGGTTAGATGCTTCAGCCGCTACGATATGACCGCAGCCGTTGAAAATGGCGTAAAACCCCAATAAACTCAATTTTTAAACCACCCAATTTTGACGTCCATGCTTACGATGTTTGCCTACTTTTCAGTGTGTGTGATGTCACATTTGCCGTCTGCCAAAAGAGTTGTAAGGATTAATCATTACCCGTGTAAGTTTGCCTCTGGTATATAATGGAATATATGGCCTATATGGTAGTCAAAAGGTTCATCAGGAATTTCCATAGTCCAAAAGGGTGAAAATTCTACTAATTACATGTTAAGAGTAATGAATCTTTGCTTAGAGGTTGATATTATGGTTACAGAGGCATTTGTTAAGTTTCAGAATAATAGTACTAGTAGAAACAGAGATTTGACAAACTTGAGTGTGAAAACTTAAACAAAGCAATTCACAGATGCCTTGGTGACTGGAATAGACTCCCCCCCCCCCTTCTTCCCCCAAAAGTCACATCAAAAATGTATAATTCATCAGGGAAATTTTTTAAACGAAATTCATGAAGTTCTTTTGAAGCTGAAGGGGCATTACAATGATTTACATGATGCTGTACTGGGATCCAATACAGCTTTCTGGGCTGGATAGAACACTGAATATAGACCAATCAACTGTCTAACACTTTTCCAAACAAGACATGGTTTTGACGTCTTTAACAGAAAAGGCTTGAGAAAACATTGAGGCAAAGAAAGAAAATATTGATGATCAGCATTTTCTCCTTTTGCCTCAATATTTTCTCGACTATGCAATACACAACTCCAATCTTTTTTATGTGCATTTTGTCGTTGGCAACAGCTTTTGAACTGAACCATCCTAAGTTTTTGTTGTTTGGGAAAGGGCAAACATCATCTCCCTTTACCTGTACTTCATTATGGGCCTCTATAGGTAGTAAGGGAAACCAGTGCTCTTTGTTGTGATACTTGTGTAGTTCTCTCTGTCTTATTGTAACCTTTCCAAGTACCTACAATATAGATATTTATTGAAATATCAACCTATCACTAGTGATAAAACAATGTGAGAGTTGCTGGCCAAATCAAAATGAACATTGAAAAAGATATATGTGTCTCAATCTTTTGCAAAGCCTTTCATTTTCAGGACCTTCAAAACAAGGTTTTGTTTGAGAATAGTTTAAAAAGGAAGATAAATTACATACTAAAAGTCTTTTTCCGTTTTCAAACTATCCCTTTTTGACATACAGTACAGCTCGCGCGTTTTTTGCCTAAAACGCTCGCCCACCGCGGTCGAAAAAATATTCGGGTGAAAAAATTGCGGCGATTTGCCATCACGGCCACTGCATTTTTCCACTCGAAATTTACGCTCATCACCGCGAATCGCGGCGATGGGGGGAAAATCGCGGCGATGACGGCGAGTCGCCGCGTTCGGGTGGAAATGCCAGGTAAAGCCAATATTATCCTACAGCGCTCAGTATTTAATGCATTTTTGTACAGTTTTTATTATTTTCATCCTGAGTGTATTTTTAAGGACTTTAATAGATCTATTTCAGAAATAAAACCATTTTCAATGTTTTATAAAATATAAAGTTCTTTGAAGTCCAGTAATGACACATCGGTTTTGTTAATTAAAATATACAATTATAGAATATAGAATATTTTTTTCTGCAATTGTCCTTATTTCGAATCGCCTTTTAGCCCTGGAATGTACTGAAAAGAGTTTTTTAGCCAAGGATCCTGATATCGTACGTATGTTGCAGCAAACTAACACAAAAATATCAGGCGCTTATGTTGAAATTGGTTAATCCTTTCCCAAACGGTAATATTTTGACTACTCAACATTTAGACTGTTTCCGACGATTGCACAGGGTTAATGACAGGCGATGAGTAGAATTTATCATAGAAAATGTTGAGGTTAGAGAAGAAAACTATTCAAATGTACATGATATTAATGCGATCTTTCCCGCTTAGCGAAAGGTTTCATAGTTAACAATAATGGTGTTTGGCTAGAACATATTTTTTCCTACAATTTGTTCAAATCAAATTCTGAAAACCTGAAATATATATATATACAAATACATGTTAATAATAAAAGAATCGGCCGAAAATACACTTTTACCTGTCTGCGCAAATTACCGCGATTTGCCGCGATTCGCGGTGGAAAATCGCCGCGATTCCCGTGATTTCGGGTGGGAAAACGCGCTCGCCGCGGCCATCGCGTTTTTCCACCCGAAATCCAATTGCGGCGATGCGCGGAAATAGGCAAAAAACGTGCGAGCTGTACTGTATAACCAAACAAGATAGTTAAACAATAGCTCTGAGGTACATTTCATGGAAAGGATATAATGCTGATTCTCAATTTTTCTCAGTGCTTAGTGCTTTGTATTCTACAATGACCAATTTCTGTTCTATAAGAAAATACACCCTTTACTTTAACTACTGGTAGTTCAAATTGCTATTATTTGGGAAACATTTCATTTACATGCTTCTTATTAGCAGTTTTAGTTTTGAGTGCAGTAGTACATTAACCTAATCCCACAAACTGACGCTTTCTGAGGTCCCTCAAGAAAACTGTGAGACAAAACATTGTAGAAAATGAAGAAACAGCTTGTGACAAGCAATTTCTTCATTTCCCACAATATTTTCTAACCAGAATGACCTTAACCCTTTCCCAAACGATAAAATTTTAGGGTGATCCACTTCAAAAACTGAAACTTGTGACAAAATAGGATTTTATTAAAGATAGGATTTGTGTAAAATATGGCACAGAAAATATTGAGACAAAAGGAGAAACTGCTGGATATCAGCAGTTTCTTCTTTTGTATCAATGTTTTCCCAGGTCAATTCTAATAGGGACGTCAAAACCAGGTCTTGTTTGGGAAACGGTTAAACTTTATGATTCACCTTACGAAATGTTATCTGCATAAATTGGCTTTTAATTTACACAACCCTAAAATTTTGTTTTTTGGAAAAGGGTCAAAGTCTGTCAAAAAAGCCGTCTTTGAGAGTGGTTTTGTACAACCTGCAGCAAAAATTAACTATAGATTCCCAATATTTTACCTTTTCTGGCTTCTCGAACAAAGTACATGACAAGTATCTGAACTGCTTGGGAATCTCTCCATGGAATTCTTCTCCATAAAATGGGCTGAAAATGAGAAATGTAATTTTAGTTATGCCACTCACAGAGCCAGGTAATAAAATGAGTGTAATACTTAACTAACATAGCTTCATTGAACAGAGACCATATATTAATATATCTGAAATTCATTATAGTCTATGAGATTTTTTTTGAAACATTGAAAAACAAGAATTGTTTGGAAAAGAGTTAAGACCTAGAGTGAATCGTATAAATGTATCATTATGTAACTATGTGTTTCAAATTTCAATTGACAAACATCTCAAAGGATATGAACAAGATAAATATTATCACCTTTTTCGATATTTCAAAGATCAAGCAAATTCCTATATTTTAATCTTAACCCTTTCCCCAAAAAGACCATATATATCTAGACTTCCCTCAAACAAAAAAGCCTGGGAAAAACAGATGCAAAAGACAAAAATGTTAATTACTGGCATTTTCTCCTTTTGTCATATATTTTTTGTGCTATATTGAGCACAAATTGTGTTTCAATTGACATTTATTTTATTGTCTGCAGTAGCTTTCAAATTAGAACAGAGAAGTGGGGAAGGTTTATGCTTTGGATGTTACATACTTGTCATATCTTTTATGATCTATTCTTGATTTCTTTATTTTAACTCTTATCCATACAATCCTTGTCTTAGATATCCATAATCAAGAATAGCTGTGGTGAGCATGGAGAGAAAACGATGAAAATGCAAACAATAAGCAATTTCTCCTTTACCCTCAATAGAAGAATTTTCTTTTCATATTTTCCCAAGCCACAATACTGAATATTATGAATACATTGTGGAAAAATCAAGAAATTCCTTACAAGAAACACAAAATGCAACATTTCATTCACTTTAGAATTCTGTCTGAAATATCTTTGAATTCAAAAAAGTCCAAAAATTTGTCATCTGGACCTGAGAATGGGTTAACAACAAAAATTAACCGTTTCCCAAACAAGACCTGGTTTTGATGTCCTTAAGATAATATGCTTGGGAAAACATTGAGACAAAAGAAGAAACTGCTGATAACCAGCAGTTTCTTCTTTTGTCTTAATATTTTCTGTACCATATTTTACACAAATCCCATCTTTAATGACATCCATCTGTCATTTGTTACAGTTCTTGAAGTTGGTCACCCTATAATTTTGTCGTTTGGGAAAGGGTTAACAATAAAAATTGACCTACTTGTGTGATTTATCAACAATGGCGGTTCTGTAGATTTCCTCTTGATCCAAGTATAAAACACAGAAGGTGGATTTTCCAGAACTTGAGGAGCCAACCAAATTTTTGGCCTCACCTGTGAATAATAATAGTTCACAGCAACATGTAAGAAGGGTTGATAACATTCTCTTTCATTTCAATTCCAAATCATAATGTACTTAATTTCTTTAATGCTTTTCGGTGGATTATCGGGAAATAACGGTAGATTATCATTTTGATATACTCACCGCCTATCCAGTGAAATTATCAAAAACTTGTGCCCCGCTTTCTTTCATTTACCCTATCTGACATTATATAAGCCGGGCCAAATAAATGATGTCATCATAAACGTTGCATAGCAGTCACATGCCAAATGACGCACTTTAAGAAAATCTGTTATAAAATTTTTGCATTTTGTCTAATTTTTGCATTAAAGTGACATTTCAGAATTTGTTGTCATAAATTTTACTTTTATTTTTATCTGAAAGAGCACATTTGGGTAGTCCCAAAAAAAATGCAGCAAAAGCGTGACATTGGGGGTTGAAATTCAAACCCATTTCGTGAAAGTTTTCTCTACTGTGTTTGATCCAAGAAATGTTGAATTTTGAGAAACTAGTAATGGTTTTAGGGTAGAAAATGAGCAAGATACTAAAATTTTTAGATTCTAAGCAATTTTGAAATCAAATTTTCACTGATATTAGATTATTTTAACTCAATATCTGAAGTCAAATATCAAGAAGAATATGAAAATTTCCCCTGCTATTAATGAGGGATATATGAATACATGTTTTGAAACAAATCTTTCAAAGATAACATGCTTATTTATGTTTTTCAAGTTTTTTTCCTGAATATTTGGCCCAATTTTTTACATGTGTACTTACAAAAGTTTTTCTGTACGAAAAATACACATCTTACAGCAAAAACAAGTAAGTTTTATTAAACTTATGACTTTTCTCAGATCATATGCTAAATTATAAAGGAATTGGACCAGGGTGACTGAAGTTACTATGTGGCCAAAGTTTTCACAGAATGTGTTTCACTTGTGACAATTTCAGTGAAGTCAATCTAGAATTTCTTTACATTGAATATTATCAAGACAAAACTTAAACAAAATGTTTGTGACTTTAAGATCTGAAAAAAGTTTGACTTTTGACCTGTTTTTATTTGCATATCCAGAGTTATTTGCCCTTGAGTTTGACAAAATTGCTGTTTTTGACTGTTTTCACTATAGCACCCTTAAATATTGAGAAATCAAGACTAAACTTGGAATATTTGGTCATATTGAGATTTCTGATCAGCTTAACTTTGAGTCTGACTGAACTTTCACTTTCAGTCTGATAAATGTAGCACTTCCTGAGTTATGGGCCCTTGAGTTGACATTACGACAGAATTGACGTTTTTTCACTGCTGCAATAACAAATATTGGCAATTCAATTTCTCTTTGCTGTAATTTAGCAATAATAGATATTGATCATTCAAGATGTGCTTGACTATGAGATCTGGTGGACTTTGACAATTCTGGCTTGATCAGAGCTGAAAAGCATGAAATTTGAACCATTGGCTTACACAAAACTTATGTTTTTGACTTTATTTCACCAAGACTTTAGCACGAAGGCGTATTAACCAAGTCAAAAATTGGACCTAATATTAAATTACAAAAAGTTCCAAAAAGATTTAAACTTTCAGCCTCATCAGAAACATATATCCTAACTTAAAGGCACATATTTTTGACAAAATATTTTTTTTAATTTTGTTTTTGCTCTAGCACCCACAAAATTGGCCAATTAAGAAAATAATTCTATGTAACGTGTTGGCATTAAAACCTTGGAGAATCAAGTGCACAAATTATCATAAAAAGTTTATCATTACAATCTTTGAGACAAAACTGTTGTTTTACTCTTAACTTCAAATAATGTCCAGTGATGATCAAGAAAAAAAAGTTATTGACAAAAATTAGTGACCAGACCCTGGATAAGTTTGATATACGGCCTGATTAGAATCATACATGAAAGTATCTTAAGTTATTTGCCTTAGAATGACAAATTTCTCCCTTTTTACTTTGATTGCACTTTAATATCCAGATAATTGATATTTACAAATCAAGCCAAACATTTGTAAGCCTAAGACCTCTGATGAGATTGATTTTTTGGTCTGCTAGGAATCTCATCGTTTTAGACAAATAAGTGCTCTTGAATCAGACAAATTTGCTGTTTATTACATAAATTTGTTCTTATTCTGCATTCCAATATATTCTTCATTTGTGACCTTGATGCCATGTAGCATGTCGGTGTCAGGTAAGCCACTTACGGCCACCATTATCTTCTGATTTATCAGTTTTTCTCTGTTTTTTCTTAAAGAATCCATTTGAGCTTGAATACCTGCTATTTTCAATAATATTTCTGTAAGAAATCCTTCAAATGATACATTTTATTTCGGGCCTTTACTGTCTTTTCAATATATATCTAGTCTGAGAGAAATAAAAAGGAATTGTGCAAAAAAAGTAGAATTTTGTCATTTTTGTCACAAGTGAAACACTTATAGTAAGGTACAATACTTGTGTACAATATTTCCTGTATGTTTTTCTTTTTGTGCTTTTAATTACATTCAGAAAATAAATATCCTAAACTATCATTTGGTGATAAATATGCTTACATTACATGTCACACAAATAAGGTATGCTAGTCTAAAATCACATAATTGAAAAATTTCAATGTTTTTCTTAAAATATTTTTTCTTGAATAAGTTTTCACGGTTAGAATTGTATTAAATCTATATCTTTATCATATTTGAATAATTAGAAAGAAAGAAAACTGTAAATCATTTGGAAAAACTCAAATTACATGTGTTTAATTAAGGTGCCAAAAGAGCGTTTCACTTGTGACGGCCAAAAAACTCAGATGGTGAAGCTATTACCTCAAGTTATTTATTGATCTTCTCTCCAGATTTTCTTTAAACCTACTGGATCTAGAAACTAGTAAAAGAAGATAAATCTACCAATGATTAACAAAATGCTGACACCTGAAACACCAAATGTTTCACTTGTGACAATTCCAGCATACTCTAATGAATTGTGTCTCATGTTAAGATTTTTTATATCTCTGATACTTTGTGAGATTTACATCATAGCTAAGTGAATATCAGTTATATCAAAACCATTATTTTAGCCATATACTTTATAATAGCTTAAATATGTCACTTGCAATGCTAACCATTGGAAAATTTACATGAATTTAAGTTCAAGGGGTATGCTCACGATATATCAACATATGTGAATATATCACACCATATTACCATAAAAACCAGTCTCTCTTACAGCTTAAATGTTAAAGTTTTACTGCAAAGAAAATTATACTAGTTAAGCCATAGGTGCATTTAAAATCCTATGTTGAATTGAGGAGTAATTTCAAAATGTCACGCAAAAAGTGTTTCACTTGTGACATTTTGACCAATTTTTTTGCTCATAACTTTTGAATGGCTTGTGATAGAGGCATGAAATTTTCCACACTTATAGAGAACTACAAGATACACATTCTGGTGCATGATTCAGTTATTTTTGTGCCAAAACCATAAAGTTATTCTCTCTTATTAAAAAGGAGGCATTTTTTTTGGAACCACCCATTTCCTTATGGAAATTCTGAAAATTTCAAGCCAAAATATTGCGCCGTTTACGAGAAATTTATATTTTTGTGTTAAAATTGAACGAATTGTTGTGGACAACAGTTCGGATTTATATGCAATTTATCGATTATGTCTCAACTTTAAATGCGTGTTTCTCGCTTATTGGCAACAACTTAAAAAAACTAATAGTATTTATACTCATTAGAATAACCAATCTTGGCATCAAGACATACTTTAAAAAATTGAAATTGGAATGAAATGTCCCTTTAAAGAAATAGAATAATTGTTTGTTTTTCGAGTAAGATTGATTAATATTTCATTTCGTGAACAACAAAAGCTACATTTTCACTTGTGGCGAAACTCGAGAAAATAAAACTTTCGTTGTTCGCTCAATAAAACATAAATCGATCTTACACTGAAACAAACGATCATCCTCTATATACGAGACATGATAATGAAGGAGGCCAGTTTTAGGAAGAAGAATATTCTTTTTCAACACATCTTATCAGGCCCTGGGCAGATCCAGAGGGCAGTGATTTTTTCCCTACAAAAATGGTCATTATTGGGCCCCTTCACCCTCTCTGAGGAATATACTTTTTCCCCCCTTTGAGAAAAAAATTCACCCCCCTGGAACTAATTTTTTTTGTTGCAGAGAAAAATCCAAATCATATTCTAGGCACCTCTAACAGTTTTAATGGTTGTTTGAATGTCCAAAATGATATACAAGGAACCTAAATGCATCTACAACACTGTATTTGAGAGTATAATCATGTATTGAAATTTCCCCTTTTAGGACATCGACGCGCTAATTTTCCCCACCTATGGGCCCTAACCCAGTGGCGGATCCAGGGGGTTCGAACGAACCCTCCTCTGTAGCCAGATTATTTCATTTTCATGCAGAATTTCAGTCAAAATTGTGCAACACTCGAAAAACGAACCCCCCCTATTTGCATATAATCCGAACCCCCCTCATAGAAATCCTGGATCCGCCACTGTAACCTAGTTGCAATAATGTAACCGAAACCTTTTTCAATTTTGATCTGGGTTTCGGTTACAATTCCTTCCTATTCGTTGCAATGGAGCAGGTGCTGGAATGATTCATTCCAGCAATTTTAGCATTGTCAAACTTCAAAATAAAGCTATGGAATGTAGTAAAAATGTTACCTGACAACAGGTTAACTATTTTTCTGTCAATCCAGTGTAGTTTTATGTTGAAATCACTTTCAAATAAAGTTCAATTCAATTTTGAAGCGGAGTACCCACCCATTTTATTCTACTGAGACTTGAATTTTCCGTTGGAAGAAATAATTGATAACAATTCTTGTTGATACTTTCTAACTGAATTTGTGCCATGCAATATCTGTTTATGGGATACACATCTGATAAGATATGTTAGTATTCAAAAATTTATGCAAGAAAATGTGTTTTCCACTCTTTTGTCTTGCTCCACAAGAAGGAATAGGGTGGACTCGTAGCCACAAACCAATACCCATCATCAAGTTTGTGGCTACGATATCGCAGCTACTATAACCCCCTTCCCCAAAATTAAAAATAAACACTGGAGGGGGTTTAGGGGTTCAATCGAATCCCCCTCTGTAGCTTGCTTACTTCATATGCATGCAGAAATTCATCCAAAACTGTGTAATGCTAGGACCCCCCCCCCCATCTTAAAGTTTCAGCTCTCTTCAAAGAAAATCTGGATCTGCCTCTGTCCTTCTGTACTCACCAAGATAATTCATAGGCATTCGGCACATGCATGTTGAACTGTTTCTCATTATAAAGATTGAGCTATGCGAGCATAGTTTAAAGAAAAGACTAACATGCGATATCCGAAAAGACCATCCGAAATATGTGCGACCTGTGTAAACAAAAAATTTTCGCGCGCGCAAAGGACACAAAAGCATATTTCCTCAAACGTAAGCTATTCCATGTTAAAGATAAATGATTACTAGACATGTTACATTATGAAATAATCACTGTCACCTATTTTAACGCGAAGACTCTCTGTTATTCTCACATCTTTTCTAGCCATGTCGCCCCATCTTTTTAATACGGCTCAACGTTAGAATAATCACATCGTGATAAATAATGTAGAGCGTCCGACGTCCCCATTTAATCATAAATTAATGTCTTTATTCCTGCATGATGACGACGGGTATCCGATGACGCCCTTTGACGCCCTACAAGATAAGGTTTTTGAAAACCATAATGAAAAATGAAGAAGGGAAAGTATTTTTTTTCATTTTTCCACGCTGTTTCCTACCCCCCAAAAGACCAAATTAGGCTACAATTTTCTTTCACTTGAAATGGTCTAGCTTCTGGACAGTTCTGTATCATCTTTGAATTTGGACAAGTATAACAAGAGCCGTCACAGACGGATTATGATCCCCGAATAAGTGTTTGTCACAAAATAAAAATTATCATACATTAAGCCCCCTTTTACCATGACAGCTTTTTTGTACACACATTATTTATAGAATATGGTCTCGAACATCCTGTTTATTACATGAGCACAAAATTTAATTAAATTCTGCCCATTAGATGAAGAGAAATAAGAGAAAAACTAATTTTTACACTAAGGCCCCTTTTTCCATGACGCAGCCTTAAATTTACAAACGGAGAAAAAGGTCCCTAAGGATTATGCCAGGGAGTTCACATGTGAAGCTTCATTGAATTTGGTCCAAGGGTTGCTGAGATATGGCTGTGGACTGACGGACGGACACACGGACGGACGGATGGACGGACAGCGTGGCGACTCTATGCTCCCCCAAAATTTTTTCGGGGAGCATAAAAATGTTTCCGTCTGGTAATGGGTTAAAATATCTCGATTACCAGAGGACCTATATTCCAACGTATGTGTAAACAGTGGATGATCACGTGATACAAGAATTTCAGAAAATCTTCAATAATTTTGTTAATACGGGACCGATTTGAATTCGGCTTGAAGCAGAGAAGGTGGACGTACTTCACGCATTATACCGATCAAGTGAAATTTTGAGAATCCAGCTGATAAAAAGGTCATTTAAGATCAACCAAAATTTTGGTTGATCTTTGAATAGTAGGCCTAACATTTTTTATCAGTTGAATTTTTGAAAAAAAAATAATCCACCACGTCCAGCTCATTTTCTGCTTCAAAACGAATTCAAATTGGTCAAGCATTAATAAAATAGGCCTATTGATGATTTTCTGAAATTCTGAGTCACGTGATTAACCACCTTGTTAGGCCATGGCCCATAGGGGTGGATTGTTTCAGCAAGAGGGGGGCGGGGGGGATAAATTACAAACGGCTACAAATTTTAATTGAACGTCCCTCGAGGGACTAAGCCTGGGCCCTGCCCCCCCCCCCCCGGTTTGCCAATCCAATAAAAAATCTCATGTCTCATTAAACCCTACGAAAACAAGACACTGTTTTGACGTCCCTAATAGAAAAAAGGAGTTTGAAAAACACTGAGACAAAATAAGAAAGAGCTAATAACAGCATTTCCTTTCTTCAATATTTAAAATTCTATTTTTAGTTCTTAACCAACGTCAAATTAAACTTTCAAACTTGCACCAGCTTTCAAACTGGAGTATATCCCGGTGTATAGTGTCTGTTCAGTCCTAGCAGACTATATGCTTTCTGTGACTTTCGACGGAATACTCTTTGATTTCGTCCTTGCGGCGGACCCAGGATTTTTTTTGTGAAGGGGGATTCGAATATACTGATAGGGGTGTTCGTTTTCCTAGCATAACACAACTTTGACTGAATATCGTCCCTTGATTGCCAGAAGGGGCTATCAGCACTTTTCGGCGAAAATGACATTTTAGCATTTTTAAAGTCAGCGGAGTGATTTCTACTGATGAAATAATTTTGGTACTGATATTCCAATTATAAATGATAAAAAAATGCATAACATGATTAGGGTCTATCAGCAACTGGCCAGTTTGTTCCCGACCAGAAGGAGCTATCAACACCTGCTGGGCTGCCATAAGGGTTCCTCAGCACAGGAATGCAGCCCCAATGAATGATTAACGGGACTCAGGTTAGTAATTAACCGGTCACTTTATCTGCCTAATAGCACCATAACCCTTTCCTGAACAAGAACTAGTTTTTACATTCCTCATAGAAATGCATTCAGAAAACATTGAGGCAAAAGAAGAAAATGTAGATAACCAGCATTTCCTACGTTTGCATAAACCTTTGCTATGCTATAATGTTCGCAAGTTTTCAATTCATATACTTCATTTTGTAGTCTGTAGCAGCTTTCATTGTGGACTGCCTTGGAATTTGGCCGTTTGGGAAATGGTTAATTCAAGCAAACAGCGACATGTTGTGAATGTGTGAATCTGTCCTGGAAATTAACTTAATTAGTGGAAGTATCATAGTTATTCTAGCAAGTGCGATATAATTGTTAAACAAATCGGAATTTTCTCAGCTAACTATTATGTGAAGAGGTAAATGATTTTATATTATTTTTTTGTTTTTTAATTTACACTTATTATTATTGTTGTATTTGCAGTTTTCAAATGATCATAAAAGCAATTATCGGGGAATGGGGAAACGCAATAGTTGTTAGCCAGTTTTGTTTATATGGCAGTCTGGCTGTCGAGATATCAAATTATGATAAAACCATTTTTGCTGTCTGTGCACACGATATTTGCATTGCATTAATAAGAAGTAATGTGTTTAACTAGTTATATAAATCATTGTCTCAGCAAACTACCAATATAGAAGAATTAAGTTTCTGTTTTTTGTAGCAGCCTGGGTTTTGCTTATTTCAGATGGAAACAGAGTGGTCAGATGAAGATTTCTACGCTGCAATTCCTTTGCACAAGATAGCGAATTCTACAAAGGATACAAATGAAGGTAAGGATCTGTCCGTTATCCTTCCCCGTGCTACAAAGACTATTTTTGCTAAAATTAGTGTTTGTTTCAAATGATCAAATAGCCCTTACGTGAACTTCGATGTCCAGATGCCTTCTTTCAAACTTCATGGATCTGGATAATTCACGCTATTTTGCGATTAAGTTTGGTAGTTTTCAGTGGAAATAATTATATCGCTGGTCACGTTCGAAAATGTCGTAACTACAGCTTATTTAAGCTGTAGTTACGACGTTTTCGAATGTGACCGACGATATGACATTTATAACAAGAGGAAGAATTATTGGGACTGAAAAAGAACTTTCCCGAGTAACAGCAATGTATAAAAAAGAAGAATGAGCAATAATTTAGCCTACATAAACATTACTAATTGTAGCAGAAAATTTTGTATCGAACCAGTGTTCTTTTAACCCTTTCCTAAAGAAGACCTGGTTTTGATGTCCCTAATAGAAGACGCCTGGGAACCATTGAAACAAAAGAAGAAAATGCTGATGGTCAGCATTCTCTTTTTGCCATAGATCTTGTATTTTCTGTGTTATATTAAACACAAAATCATGTTTTTATATACATCCATTTTGTCGTACGTACCAGCTTTCAAGTTGGACAACCCTGGTGTTAGGGAAAGGATTTTACATTTAAACATAATTGTAGCGAAATTATACTTTTGTTAAAACTATTATTTGCTACTCATTTTTTTCTTCCAGAACAAAAAGAAGAAGATCAGACGTCATCAAATTATTCTACATCCAGCAATTTAAACAAACACACAGGTCAGCCTACGAATTCTGATGCAGCCAAAGCCAATAAAGAAGTAACATCGCACCAAGGAGACACAAGTACAAAATACAAAGACAGTCAAGAACATGTAACTCAACAGGAAATCGTGTCATCTGAATCATCTGATGATAACTTGCCTATACAGATAGTGATTGACCGACTTCAGGAGAGACGTGACTTCAAGAAAAAATATAAACTTCAACCGCCAACTTATACAAATGCTTTTACTGATGATGATAACAGCGATGTAGACAACGACTATATTCCGCCTGATGAGTGTTCTTCTCCGTCCGATGAATGCTATACCCCAGTTGTGCCAAAACGAAAGCGTAAGTGGGTGCGAAAACGGATTCGCCCTTTAAGACGTGAAGAGGGTAGGGCCAGGATGAAACTTAATATCAAAAAAACACTTAGCCCCTCAATTGAAATCCACGATGACAGAGCCCATACTGCACATGCAATCAAAAAAAGCAAAACTGAGTCAAATTTGAATAAAATGCTGCAAAGATTTGCCAAGACAAGAATACAGAATCTTCTCAGTAGCCATGGCTTACAACGACAACTTATTCCTTCTGATGGAAACTGTTATTTTAGTTCTATTATTCATCAATTGGACTCTGATATTTCAGTTATGGAATTAAGGACACAGTTGTGCCAGCACTTGATGGACAATGAAAAACATTATATCGGTTACATATCACACACAGTTGAAGGCGAACTTCAAATTTCCGACAAATACAGAAAAATGGTAGCTGAGTTAGGTCAAGAAGGAATATGGAATGTTGAAATGTCGGATGTCCTCCCTTTAGCAACAGCAAATATGTTGCAGAGAAACGTTACAATATATTCAAGTAGACTTAACAACCCCGTAATACATATTGTACCAAATTTGGAGACAACTGCACAAAACGAAACCACCGACATTAAACTGGCATACCTTATAATACCTGGTCACGAGCACTATGACTCGTGTGTTCCTGAGAGTATGACAAGTGAAATACCTTTACAAGAAGACATTTCCAACCAAACGGCTAGAGCGGAAAATACACAAGTATCGCAGACACCAAACAAGAAAGAAAAATCACCTAGTAAATGCATAACACCAAGGAAATTGGCTGATTATATTTCACCTATAAAAGTAAAACAATCTAGAAAGAAGGAAAGGAATGAACAAAATTGGAAAAAGAATGTACGTAAAGCTAAAAGAAACACTGGCCAATCATATGTGTCGGACAAAACGAATCAGACGGTCCCTGCAAAGAAACTTTTGTTTTCAACTTGTAATCATTGTAAAAACAAGTGTTCAGAGAGTATAGATGAAGAAACTAGACAAAACATTTTCATGTCTTATTACCAAGACACTATGAGCTTTGAGCGGAAAAGAGATTTTATATGTCAAAATATTGAAGTAACGAGAACGTCAAATAGATATGGACAGACGCGAAAACACCAGACAAGAAAATTCTACTTACCAGTCGAAGGACAAAGAATTAGAGTTTGTCGAAGCTTCTTTCTGAATACCCTTTGCATTGGTAAGAAAGTCGTCGAGTGCTCATTACAAAAGAAAGAACATGGAAAGTACAAAGGAAGCGATCTAAGAGGGAGACACACACCAGCAAACAAAACTGGTGATGATAAAATGAAATTCGTAAAAGAACACATAGAGGCTTTTCCTACAGTAGAATCTCACTACACAAGACAAAAATCGCGCCGCAAGTTCTTGAATCAGGATCTGTCAGTTCGAAAAATGTATGAACTTTATCGTCAAAAATGTCAAGAAAATGACCAAGAACCAGTGTCTGAAAAAGTGTACCGAAACACTTTTTGTAAGGATTATAATTTCTCATTTCATAAGCCAAAAAAAGACACATGCCAAACATGCAATACATTTAATGAATTGAAAAAGAGTGGAACAATTTCAGATGAGTCGGAAAAAAACTATAGAGAACATATTTTTAGAAAGGAAGAAGCCAGAATTGAAAAGGACGCTGACAAGAAAAATGCAAAATCTAACAACGCTCTGTATGTTGCGACTTTTGACCTACAAGCCGTACTACAAACGCCATGCTCCAATGTGTCACAAACATATTACAAACGAAAGCTGAACAGCTACAATCTTACTGTTTATTCACTTTCAGACGCAAAGGGGACATGTTATGTGTGGAACGAGGTACATGGCCAGCGTGGATCGTCGGAAATAGGCACCTGCATAATGACGCATCTTAATTCGTTACCATCAAGTATTAAGCATGTCATACTGTATTCTGACTGCTGTTCCGGACAGAACAGAAACAAATATCTGGCCTCCGGTTTGTTGAAGGTGGTGTCGACTCATCCTCATATAGAAGTGATCGAACAGAAATTTTTGGAGTCTGGACACACGCAAATGGAATGCGATTCGATGCATTCCGCCATAGAGCATGCCAAGAAACAGACATCGCTTTATGTTCCGGAACAATGGGACACCATATTTCAAATGGCTAGACGTAATAACCCATACAGTGTAATTCCTTTACGATACGACAACTTCTTTGATTTGAAAGCATATGCACAATCATTTAAAAACTTTAAAACGGGTACCGATGGCAGTAGAGTAAACTGGTTGAAGGTTAAAGTGTTGAAAGTGCAAAAATGCTATCCAGATGAAATATTTGTCAAATACAAATACAGTGATCCGGATTTCATTTGTATTGAGGTGCAAAAGTGTCTACGCGGAAGACCCTCTGAAATTCTCCCAATGAAATATAAGGAGAAACTCCCAATATCGGTTGCTAAAAAGAAGGATCTGATAGACCTGTGTCAAGGATTGATAATTCCAGAAATATACTGGCCATATTATGAAAACCTAAAAACTGACAAATTAATCAAAGACAAATTACCAGCCCCCGATGTACTCGAAAACTCGGAATCGGATGAGGACTGAATGTAAAATGACAAGATATTTTGTTGAAATGTGCCATAATTGTTCGATTAGCCCAGTCCGAAACTAGACCGGGTTTTGACGTCCAAAATAAAAAGGCTTGGGAAAACATTGAGGCAAAAGAAGAAAATGCTGATAATCAGCTATTTCTCCTTTTGCCCTAATGTTTTCTGTGATGCATTGTTCACAAATTTTTACCTTAAGTAACGTTCATCATGTCGTCTGCAGCAGCTTCCAAATCAACCAATCCAGAAATTCTGTCGTTTGGGAAAAGAGTTTAAACTTTAACAAACATTAAAATGTGAAAAATGTATCATTGATGATAATAAACGATGTTTGAACCAATAAATACTTTGCTGTTGACTCCTTTTGGCAGAAACATAACCTATGTTTTTTGGTATTTTTTCCGGCAGCCAGAAGGGGCTATCAGCATTTTTGACCAAAAAAGGTGTAAATCAATGGAAATGGAGTTTCATAATGTGTATGTGTATAGAAGCTGCCATGTTCTTCTTATATGCCAAACAAGGTATCTGACAAATAAAACCCTGATTTTTAACAACCTTTCAAATCTTTAAACGCGTTTTTCTCAAAACTATGAAAAGTGCTGATAGCCCCTTCTGGCAGTCAAGGGACGATATCTTCATGAAAATGAATTAATCAGGCTACGAAGGGGGTTCGTCGGAAGACCCTTCGTGGTCGCTACTGCCGTCCAGTATGATTTTAGAAAAAAAATGAAGAAAAAAGAAGTATCGTGTTCTGTGTATCTCTCCCCTATCCTACCCATCTACCTCCCTGGGTTGGCCGGGTCCAATATGTGCCAGGTGGTCAGGCGGTAGAGGGTCAGTGTTTACCCTCGGCGTTCGGACTGATCCATTTGCCGAGCAGCCATAGTTGCCAACTACGATGACTTAACTTTATGACGTCTACGGTATCCTTTCTTCTTGCGATTCTATCGGAGAGTGGAAATTATAGAACCATTCCAAGTTCATATGCCATTATATGACCATAGAGCGGCCCCGCATCTTCCCACAAACAAGAGTTGTCCGCGGACAACGAAGCTCGCCTATACGGGAGCTTGTCACAAAAACAGCCTTTTTTTAAAAGTAGGTCAAACTCCAAGGTCAAGGTCACAAGGTCAAGGGCCATGGTCCAAAATGAAAGGTCTTGTCGAGATGTATCTATGTATGAAAAATCAAGGCTGTATCTCTAATAGTGCCTGAGATATAGGCCAGGTTAAAGTTTTTCAAAAGTAGGTCAAACTCCAAGGTAAAGGTCACTAGGTCAAAGGTCATGGTCTCAAATGAAAGGTCTTGTCGAGATGTATCTATGTATGAAAAACCAAGGCTGTATCTCTAATAGTGCCTGAGATATAGGCCAGGTTAAAGTTTTTCAAAAGTAGGTCAAACTCCAAGGTCAAGGTTACTAGGTCAAAGGTCATGGTCTCAAATGAAAGGTCTTGTCGAGATGTATCTATGTATGAAATATCAAGGCTGTATCTCTAATAGTGCCTGAGATATAGACCAGGTTAAAGTTTTTCAAGTGAAGACGGGACGGGACGCGACGCCGACGCCGACACTAGGGCTGTGACATTAGCTCCCAGGACATAAAGTCCCGGCTCGCTAAAAAGGAGGAGGCTTACAGTAAAATATTTTCATTGGCATTTTTTTCATTTCATTTGCCATTAAGCCCTGTGAGTCTGGACCCAACACTCTCGATTTTGGCAAAATGTCTAAGGGGGTTATCCAATGATTTTGTATGAATTTTTTGCCCATAAAATGTATAACAGTGGAAACATTGAAAGAAAAGAAGAAAATAGGCTACTGATATGGCCTAACCAGTATAAACAACATGTAGTATTTCCGTATTTCCTCTCTCATTTTTTTCTTTGCTATAAATTTTTACATTTTTTCGTCTTTTGGGTGGTAAAACATTGTGGAAAATGAAGAAATTGCTTTTCATAAGCAATTTCTTCATTTTCCACAATGCTAACCTTTCTAAAGCCTTGTGGGGTACTAGTAACAAAATGCTTTTTTAAGACGATATAAACTCCATGTGAGCATATAGATACATTGTACATAGAATAATTACGTGACACAATATTTTCGCTATTTTTTTTTTTTTTTTTTTTTTTCAAATGTTAATACGAAGGCGCATCAATAATTTTGAAAACTAGTTTAATGTCAGAAAATCACGACGGGTAATTAAATATCATATTTATAGTTCTCGAAATTGTTGATAGATTCTCGTAGATCTATAGATCTGTAACCGGCCTGAAAAGGGGTTTAAGTACAGAAGGTGGAAAACGTCGGGGATTTGTTGAATCTTTTAAAAATCAGATGAAGCAAGAGTGCCATGGTCACAATATACGCCGCCACTTATAAAACTTGAGACAAAAAAATGACATTGACAAGGATTTATAAATATTCACACAAAAACCTGTAAAAAGTTGTGTTCACAAAAATGTTTTTATAAATATCCAGTCAAAAACCTGAAAGGAATTGCGTTCATGAGGCTGAAATATCATTAAGCCCCAGAGACTAAGGTTGAAAGGGGCATAACTCAGGCAAAAATCAATGTACCATAAAATCCTTACTTCATGCACATCTACCAATTTAGGTAATAACATCCAACAAGTTTCATTAGGATCCAGTCAGAATCTTAGAAGTTGTGTTGACAAGGCTGCAATTTCAATCAGCCCCAGAGACTAAGTTTTAAGGGGGCATAACTCTGGCAAAAATCAATGAACCATAAAATCCTTCCTTCATGCACATCTACCAATTGAGGTGATAATGTTGACCAAGTTTCATTAAGATCTCGCCAGAAATATAGGAGGAGTTGCGTTGACAAGGCTGCAATTTCAATAAGCCCCAGAGACTTAAGTTTTAAAGGGGCATAACTCTGGCAAAAATCAATGAACCATAAAATCCTTCCTTCATGCACATCTACCAATTGAGGTAATAACATTGACCAAGTTTCATTAAGATCCAGCCAGAAACTTAGGAGGAGTTGCATTGACAAGGCTGCAACTTCAATATGCCCCAGAGACTAAGTTTTTAAGGGGCATAACTCAGGCAAAAATCAACGAACCATAAAATCCTTCCTTCATGCACATCTACCAATTGAGGTGATAACATTGACCAAGTTTCAAGAAGATCCAGCCAGAAACTTAGGAGGAGTTGCGTTGACAAGAAAAGTGGACGGACGTACGGACGGATGGACGGATGGACGGACGGACGGACGGATGGACGGACGGACGGACAGACGGAGAAGATGACGCCAATATACGTCCGCCTCCGGCGGCGTATAAAAAAATTATTGACATCCAACCAGAAATAGGGTTTACATATTTTATCAACTGACTTTTAAAACATCTGCTGTAGAGCGCTCTACCTACTTAATTTTTGGCTTTTTCCACATTCTGTGCTTGAAACAGAATTCAAATTAGCCAAGAGTTATCATATATAAATCCCCGTATTGGACAGAGCCCTTATAACATTTTAGACTGACGTGTTTCCTGATTAGCCTGTGCTGAAATGCAGTCTGGTCAGGACCCAAATTGTTCTCTTATTCATGTAGATGCTACTGGATATGAAGAATCTATTTTATAACAACATCGGTCCTGATCAATTTCGCTTATATGAATCGATGATCAAACACATATTTATCAATAAGAATTAAGCTCAATATCGAACAAGGAAAATATGAAAAGTCGACCACATGCATTTCAAATTGTAACATTTATTTTTCTGAATCATTTTATCAATTAAAAACAAATTTGCAAAACGTTTTTACTGCAATACGTCATGTTCGACGGGGAAATTTGCTATTACTGCATCATGCAACAGTATTGAATTGTACATTTAACCCTTTCCCAAACAAGGCCTGCTTTTCACGTCCCTAATATAAGAGGCGTTGGAAAACATTGAGGCAAAAGAAGAAACTGCTGATAACCAGCAGTTTCTCCTTTTGTCTCAATATTTTCCTAGTCATATTCTTCACAAATTCAATCTTTAATAACATCCATTTTGTCACTTGTGGCAGTTTTTGAAGTGGATCACCTTAAAATTTTGTCGTTTTGGGAAAGGGTTAAAAGCACCAAATTATCAGCCTGTTATCGCTCCCAAGGGGAACATGTCCACAAGGATAGACGTCGCAATACTTATAACGTAGGTTTCGAATTCCTGTAAACTTGCCTTGTCGTCACCTGAAATGGAGAGAGAAACACTAGAGTTGTCCGGACAACGTAGCTGGTCAAAAAGAGATATTCCTTAGATATCTTCTTTCATATTTTTTACTTTTATTTTGATCCGAAAGAACATATTATGTTCTTATGAAAATTCCAAGCCAAAGTATTGCGCCGTTTACGAGAAATATATTTTGGTTTGATTGAAAAAGGAATGTAATGTCACTTTAACAGAAGCGATAGGAAAGGGTTGTCGCTTTCAAAAAAAGTGGCTATTGTCTTTGGTACGTCTGAAATTCCGCAAGCGCACTTTTCGCAGTTTGATATTCTTTTAGTGCAAACCCAAAAACTTATTTAGCAAAATTTTAGGGTTTTGTTTTGCTACAATTGAACAAATATTGTGTGAAATTCTAGTCACTATTTTGATGGTAATTTATTCGGCCAAGATGGGCCGAATAATTGACCATCGAACTAGTGACTATTTTTGATATATGTTTTATGTAGCCTTACCGTTCGTGTCATATTTGACTAGCGCTACATCACATTCATGTCTCGTTATATAGCCATCTGTAGGGTCCACGTCAAAAGTTGCGAACCCGGCGTCTACTACATGACGAATTAGATTCCCATCTGGTATCAATAGCTGGCTGAAAAAAAGAAACAAAAAAGTTGTTGGCCACAGATGCAGATAAAGGCATGGACGCCGTTTACTTACTAACAACTTTGCGTTAATTTGAACGTAAGCATTCTGATTGGCCATGTACTGTTCGAGTGATATTTCTGTTGCTACATAAATTACGAAAAAAAATGCTCGTTAGTAAAATTCGGCTGTGGGTCACAAATCAACCCATCCGATTGGCCGAGACACAGGCTACGCCCCGTCAATTTGATGAACCCATCCAATTGCCATAGACATACGTCTCGTCCAATCAGATGGCTTGTAATGTTATTTGGATGACAACTAGAATCGTTGGTGAATACGGCCCCTGGGTCTCGTACGCCATTCCACCTCCACATCGAGACCAGAATACTCCAAAAATGGTCATTATTTCAGCAACATCGACAAGGATTAATTTTTGTCACAAGACCTTAAAGTGACCACGTACTGAGTACTGAGGGATTACATTTTCCACTCAATGATGGTTTCTTGTTTTTACAAATGTGGTAAAATTAGCATGCCATGAACAAAATATTGAAAAAAATAGGGTACCTTTCCATACTCTTTTCTTATTGGAGTGACCTGACCTTGACTAGTACTGGCCATTTTTGAGAAAATTTTAGCACAAGTTATTCTAAATGATAATTTCGGATAGAATATCCCTTTTCAAACATGGCCTGTTTTGACTTATATGATAGTAAATGAGTGTGAAAAAAATGAGACAAATTGTTTCAAGCTGCAGTTTCGAGGTTTCAGTTGAAAAGACTAGTGAGGATGTAGGCTTCTTCTATTTTGTCGTGCGCAATGCATGTCCAATTCGATTGGTCCAACAATTTGCCGTTATGGAAAGGTTTGTAATTTGGAACAGTCTATTATTTGTTCGTTTGGTGAAGGGTTAAACATACCCAGTTGTAAATGCGAGAACAGACAGGAAACCGAGCACAAAACTACACTTCATGATGACCTATAAATAAAAAATAAAGAAAATGACTAGAACGACATATAAAACACGGTGGGGATTGTGCATGCTGGGATGGGTAAATCTACGGACAAATTTGCCTCGCTTCAGGTAAGTCATTTTGCAATAACTTCCTTATTTCTGCGTCAATTCAAAAACGGTTTGTTGCATGTACCCCGCCTTACTGAGCTCTTTCCTCCGATGTATGCTTTACACGAAACTTTTTGTACTTTTTGCGAAAAGTGATCCCAACCGACCAGAAAAACGACAAAAAATCTGATCGTTTTTCAGGTCAGTTGGGATCAATTTTTGGGAAAAATATGGGGAGTTTTCAAATAAGTGATACACCTGAGGAAAGCGCCCAGTAAGGCGGGGTACAAGCAACAAACCGCTGGAAAATTGACAAAGAAATAAGAAAAATATTGCACAATTTCCTACCTGAAGCGTGGCTTATTTTGCCGTAGTCGTTATCATTTCGTTTTCTGGACAGTTGGGATCAATTTTTGGAAAAATTAAAAGGATACCACAAATAATCCATGTATCCGAGGAAAGAGATTTTCAAGGCGGGGTACATGCAACAGACCTTTCGAAAATCGACAAAAAAATAAAGAAGTTATTGCAAAATATTTGACAAGATTCGAGATTATTTTTGTCCGTATTCGTTATCGATCCAAGCATGCACAATCCCCACTGTGAAAACGGGATAAGGCCAATCTGAACCCAAACGCTATGTTGCGGGGGGCTCATTGGAATAACCAACGTTTGGTTTGAAAAAAAACGATAAATAAAATATTGCATTTTGAAAAACCATCACCGCCTCTTTAATGGCTTACCGTTAAGGACAAGCGTTTGCAACTTATAAATATGGGTGTGTTGCAGAAAGGATCATCATTATTGCTTTATACGGGCATTATTTATAACCAGTCAAGCTTAAAGGGACATTGTGGGAAGTTCATACCTCCCCCCCCCCACCCCCGTAAAAGAGAGAGAGAGAGAAATATACCAGACTCAGCAGGCGTCAACCAGATGTCGCATTCCGAAAATGAACAAGTACATAGAAAGATAAGAAAAAAACAGATTCAGAAAATTATCTTAGAATGAAAGTATTGACCCAAGTATGTCATATAGACTGACTTGGGTCGATACTTTTACAATTTACAAAAGGCATTGGCTGAAATTCGAAACTGCGGACACGTTCGTCTTCAGCATTTTCGCCTTTTTTCACCCTGCTGGATTTCGAACAGACCAACAAGCCTGCCGTCGCTTTTCAACAAAATCATCGTAACTGCAGCTTGTTTTAAGCTGCAGTTACGAGGTTTTTGTTGAAAAGCAGCGATACATGGTTATATCGTCAAACAGTACTACAAAACGAAAAAACAACTCACTTTTAATTTGACTGTTTTCTTTAACAAACTAATATTCCACGAAAGTATGATGACAAACCGGAGATCTCAGTCACTATCTGCTGTCATAATAACGTTATAAAATGATTTACTTACAACTTTTCCGTCGATCGCCCTTTTCATCAGTTGTTTGGAATTGGCTTTTATAACGTTTCGAGCTTTATCAAACCATGGTATAGAAACAGCACGGATTTGAAAAATGGTTACTTAAAGCACTAAACAAAAGGTAGTCATATTTCAATATCAGCCAGTGTTAAAACAGAGACTGGCAGAGAGTCCCATGCTGCTCTTTTATGGTTGCTACAGGTCATGAAGAAGCTATTGGAGAACAACATGGTTAATGGTCAGACTGTGTATATGCGCAGGCTGACCAGGAACCATGTTTGGCTCAAAATCCTTATGGGACCTTTTTCCAGATCCTGGCCCATTGATATCCCGTCAGTTTGACAAGAAGCATCTTGGAAGAAAACAACATCGGTCCTAGTCAATCTCCCCGGACTGTGCAGGCTGTCTAGGATCGATACTTTTGAACATAACAACACATTTTTCAGAATATAAAATGTTATTTGTTAGTTTTTAAAATGCACTCTGCTTAGTCTGACTCGTTTTTCATATACGAGGTCTATGTTGATTTATGGACTTCCTGGAATGTACGTTATAAAATGTCACATAGGCCCTACGTCTTTTCTCGTGAAAGGTGTTCATTAAAAGGACATTTCACATATAAGCCAGAATCTGGAAAAATGTCCTTTTGAGCATTTGAGCCCAACATTGTTCAAGATCAGCCTGCGTAAATTGATTCTGAAATATGGCTGCATCAAATGCTATAAGGGACCCTTTTCCAGATCCTGGCGCATATATTTCCTCATAAATTCTAGTTGCATCTTTGATCTGAAAGAGCATATTTTCATATGAAAATTCTGAAAATTTCAAGCCAAAGCATTGTACCGTTTACGGTTCAGGTGTAAATGGAATTTGTCATTTTCGTCTAAACTTTAAAGACCTTTCTTTTGCTTACCAACAACAATTTAAAAAAAAAAAAACAACCAGATAGCATTTAAATACATAAGAATAACTTATCTTGACATCAAGATATACATTTAAAAAATGAAATGGGATTGTTATGACCCTTTAATTGTAGCCTACGAAGTATCGACCTGTTCCATCAGGCCGATCTATCCCGCCAGTGTATTATCCGTGTAAGCAAGAGCAAAGTTTAGGACTAGTGTAATTAACCCTTTCCCAAACAAGACCTGGTTTTGACGTCCCTAATGGAAAAGGCTTGGGAAAACATTGAGACAAAAGAAGAAACTGCTGATAACCAGCAGTTTCTCCTTTTGTCTCAATATTTTCTATGCCATATATTTTCTTCTTTTGTTTCAATGTTTTCCGAAGCCTTTTCTATTAGGGGCGTCAAAACCAGGTCTTGTTTGAGAAAGGGTTAAAATTCAAATAATTCCCCTGTCAAAGGAGCCAGAACAAAGGTTTCTTTTGAGGAAAGGATCGCAACTGTTGATAAAGTCCCATCGTCCATGGGTCTGACCACCGTATAAAGTCACGAAGATGACCACACTGTGACCCTGCTGTAGTTCCATGATAAAACGAGAACTCGATGATCGCACACATCCTACAGACATACTTTGTCTTACGACATTTTAATAAAAGAATTGCATATTTTAATTATACAATCGAGTTTATGTGTTTTTGTTCTTAGAGCTTCGTATAAAAATTGCAGGACAATACGTATATAAAATACTTTGATTCTTACATGGAGCTAATTTTGCGACATGAGTTATTCATCCTATAACGCGCACCCCAAAGTAAAGTAGCGAATTCGTCAAACAAAAGCCATTCTATCCTTTGGTCAATCTGATTAAAAGCAGATGTTTCGTACAGTAACATCTGACAGTCACCAGTTACAGATCATCTTTTGTGACCCCACAAAATACAATGTCGGCTATTTCTAATCTAACCAGTCAACCAGTTATTTATGGGTTTTCATGACAAACACTTTCAAGCATGTGGTTCTGCACTAAAATGAGATGCCGTCATGAGATAGTTTTCGGTTTTTTATGGCTTTCAAAATTGTTTATTTGATTGGTCAGAGGATAAATGTCATTAAAGATTATCCCTAACTGGTGTCAGTCAGATGTTAATGTCGATAGCGATAACTTCCGAATTTTATCAGATTGCCATTTGACAACCCGGATGGGCAAATAGAGAAATACATTGTGAGTACAGTATTTTGTTCTAAAATTGGATCGGTTTATATCTATGTTCACTGGTGGTGAACTCGGCCAAAGGGAGGTACGTTTTTCGCTACAACAAGGTACAGATATTTTGCGATTAAATGTGAATTTAAAGATCTGATTGGATAGTTTTTCTAATAATAATGAATTTGTTCTAAAAATAGACCGGATTAACTGATATGTATTGACAAACCGTCTGTGTTGTTATAAAATCTCGTAACTATAGATAAACAACGACCTGTGAATGATCAAAGATCAGCGAGTTTAAATTGACGGGGGAAGGGGGATTTCGAATTATAGAAATATGTGACTCGAACCCGTCTCCCTGTAACAAATCGACGAAGTACTATCTGGATACAGCTACTGAACTCACACAGCATCGCAGACAGCACGCAATACCTGTCATTGTTCGCTTTCATTCGGTGGAAAAAGGGCACTCCTCCCTATCTACATGTATTGGAATATACCGTAACTTTTCGTCACGGCTCACGACTCGGTGTCCATTTATACGGCTTTATCGAAGCCGTATTTACGATATCTTATAACAACACCGACGGAATACTATATGATCGCGAAAAAACGTCCCACGCTTTGGCCGAGTTCACCACCAGTGATGTTGGTTAAGTTATACAATGTATCATGGTGTTGGTCCACATGTACGTCAGTGTTTACTTGAATAAATCGAACCCTATTGATACGTGCCGATGCCTACCTATTATAAGAATATTTTGCCAGAGTTATTTCATAGGAAAAGTACCGAGTTTTGTTTTATCTGTGAATCGGCACGCAACAAGAGGCACGGAGGGCCATATGGGTCACATGAGCAACAACAACAACAACAAAAAAACACACACACACACCAGTAAGCCAACAAGGATTTACGCAAATATACTCAATTCTAAAAAAAGGTCTGCACTTATAAATTTCGAATGTCTAAAAAACAATACCTTCATGAAATCGTGTACCACGTTCCTCAAGAGCATTGACAAACGATCATTTAAGAAAGAAATCATGTGGTACCCATAGATATTTGGCTCGGTTTTTACCTTTCATTTTTAGTGGTTTGCATACTTATGCATGGCGTGGTACATGTTCTTATAGCAAGTCTCCATTTGTTTGGTCTTTTGAATTTATTGCATAATGTTGTAGAACGTTCTTTCATCTTTCGACGACCAATTGCTCGACTATTAACGCCGTGATTACTAACGTTCAAAGCATGCGAGTAGGTACAGTCTGCATGAAAATTCAAAATTTTGCACGGAAATGGCATGGTCAAACACATCAATATCGCATTTAACCTCATTCCACGTTCACCTTAAGGGGCCCATACACGATCAATATTATTGACAATATTATTGTCAATATTTGGTATTGACAATAATATTGACCGTGAGTGGGCAATATTGAAGGATTGTCAATACTATTGACGAATATCTGCGATCGCTGAAATATTTTCTTCAATATTTTTATTGACGTTATGTAACCCATAGTTGATTGTTCTCTAAATTAATATTGTCAATAATATTGATCGTGTATGGGTGGCTAGAAAAATATTGTCAATATTATGGCTCAATAATATTGTCAATGATATTGATCGTGTATGGGCCGCTTTACCGATTATTTAGATCTATTTTACATGCAAAATGTATCGATCTGACTAACAAGTTTGAAATTAGTATTTCCATAGCCCACTTTTGCACTGTTTATTCTGACTTGCCAATAGATACGCATGTAGTAACAAATATAAAAGTCAGAGAACGTTTATTTTTGAATAGAAAATTTTAAACCATTTGGGCTTTTACAAAGCAGATGGAATTTTTTCTTTTGATTAAGCCTATGTATAAAACAATTTTACGACCTCTCTTCGACTAACAATGCATGCAAACCCGTTTGTTAACATATCCCTCGCACTTTAAGTTAAAATGTTTTGAAAACATGATTTTACCAGAAAGAAAGAATACATGTATATGGAGGCATAGACAAGGGGTTCGGGGAGAGTTGCTGAGAGTTTCAAGTTCAAAACTGAACACAGAGTGTGAGATCCTTTGGATTAAACTTGCCATCAAAGGCAGTAAACCTCTCTTAATCTCATCTTATTATAGACCCCATGAGACTGGTCAACATGGAAAGTATTCTTGAATTTGAGAAGTCCTTAAACCTTGTAAGGAATATTAAGGGTACAAAAATCATATTTGACGATTTTAACTTCCCCAAACTCCAGTGGAACAAGGAACACATTCCCTCCTTCAAACCTGGCTCCAACAGTAATGCAGCCTATGAAAAGTTCCTGGACTTGCTAGACGATCACTGCCTTACTCAAATGGTCAGTGAAGGCACAAGAAATGAGAACACTCTCGATCTATGTTTGTCCTCCAATCCCACCCTTGTTGACTGTGTAGAAATTTCAGCAGGCATTTCGGACCATGAGATAGTCTTAGCAACTGTTAGTGCTAGGCCATCAAAGCTCAGTCAAAAACCTAGAATCTGCCATCTATATAAAAAAGCAGATTGGGCTGGGTTTAAGGTGTTTATAACAACACACATAGAAGAACTTGCCCCTGATGTAAAAACTATGTCCGTAGAAGAACTTTGGGCAAAACTGAAAGATATGCTTGAAACAGGCATAGAAAAATTTGTCCCAACAAAGAAAATTGGCTCTAGGAGAACCCTGCCTTGGATTACCAATACGATCAAGAAACTCATTGGAAAACGGGACAAATTATACAAAAAGGCCAAAGCCAACAGACACAATCAAGATGTCTGGAACAAATTCAAAAATGTCAAGGCACAAATAAAATTAGTGATAAAAAAATCCTACAATGAATATCTTGAAAACATCTTGGACATTTCTTATACAGAAGACAAAACAAATTTTTCCTGTAAGAAGTTATACTCACTTCTGAAAAATTCTAAACAAGACGCCCAAAGTGTCTCCCCTCTGAAAGACCAGATCACAGGAAGCCTCCAATCAGACAACAAAGCAAAAGCCAACATACTTAACAGACAATTTCAGTCTTCTCTGGCATTTCACCACTATCTTTAGGACAAAGTTGCATACAGAAACTAAGGCAAATACTACCCCAACAACACTACAACTATCCACAAATGAATGACATTCATATTGATCAGGCTGGAGTATTAAAGCTCCTCGCCAACCTCAAAACAGGCAAGGCTGCAAGTCCGGACCAGATCAGACCAGAGATACTGAAGGAGCTCAGACATGAATTATCCGGCATCATCACCATTCTCTTTCAGAGATCCCTATCCACTGGCACAATTTCCTGTGACTGGACCAGAGCAAATGTATGCCCAATATACAAGAAAGGAGACACCAGTGACCCGGCGAACTACCGACCCATTTCTCTGGCATGCATCCTTTGCAAAACACTGGAACATATTGTTGCCTCCCACCTATCTTCTCATCTCTCCTGTAACAAAATTCTTTACAAGCTCCAGCACGGCTGTCGGGAGAGACGCTCATGTGAAACTCAGCTTATTGTGCTCACTGGGCATCTGTTCCGAAATGCCTCTGCTGGTAAGCAAACTGACCTAATACTATTGGACTTTAGTAAGGCCTTTGATAAGGTAAATCACCAAAAGCTTCTCTTCATTCTTCAAGAGTATGGCGTATCCCATCAGATTCTTTCATGGAGCCGCTCTTTTCTAATCGGTAGGAGTCAAACAGTAGTTCTGGATGGAGACAAGTCAGCTGAAGTCCCAGTCACCTCAGGCGTCCCTCTTCCTGGGTCCCCTTTTCTTTCTTGTTTATATTAACCAACTGCCTCACTCTGTCTCAAAATCTCAAGTCCGCTTATTCGCAGACGATACTGCTATTTACCTAACTATAAACTGTCCTTCTGATCCTGAAGTACTACAAAAGTACCTAGATGCCTTGCAGGAATGGGAACAAGATTGGGACATGGAGTTTAACCCATCCAAATGTCAGGTGCTGCATGTAACCCGAAGCAAACACCCTGTCATGCACAAATACCACCTCCATTGCCAGGTCTTGGAATCTGTTCCTCATGCAAGGTATCTGGGCCTTGATCTTTCCTCTGATCTTAACTTCTCGACTCATATTAACAGAATCACAGCAGCAGCCAATAGAACCCTCTGTTTCCTCAAACGGAATATTACAACAAAGTCGGAAAGTGTCAGACAACTTGCATACATGTCTCTGGTCCGGCCACAGCTGGAATATGCCTCCACAGTGTGGAGCCCTCACACCCGAAACAACATCAACCGAGTGGAGCAAGTACAGAGAAGAGCAATTAGATGGGTCAAACATGACTATTTCCCCCCTTTCGAGTGTCACTGAAATGCAGGAAAGTCTTGGGTGGAGATCCCTCGAACATCGCAGACTTGATGCCAGACTGATCATGTTCTATCGTATTTACCACAACATTGTAGCTATCAAATTACTACCATACATTCATGCACCAACCAGAATAACTAGGCATATGCACCCTCTTTCTCTAAGACAATTGCAAGCAAAATTCTGACTACATCAAATATTCATTTTATCCCCACTGCATAAGCCTCTGGAATCAGTTACCCTGTCACATTGCCACACTCCCTGAATTAGATCAATTTAAGACAGCTGTGGCAAGTATTCACCATTAGTCTGGAGGTGATTGTTTTTAACCCTTTTTACTCCACTCTCACTCACTAACATTTTAACAATTCTTTTACTTTTATGCTCTCTCTCACTTGTCTGATGTATCAGACCTTTACTCTCTCACTTTATTTACTAACACTCCAACGTGCACTTTTCCTGTCAGGAACACTCGGAAGAGGGGTCGGCAGTATACAGAGATAGATAAAGATTTATGTGACAGTTTTGGGGATCTTTTGTGACAGTTTCAAATCACGGCTATATCCTGTAGGAAATGGACGTTTGGCAGCCTTATATCGTTCATTCCATGAATAGAAGATTACTTTGTCACACCATTGTCACTCAATCTTTATTAAATGTGATTCAGATCTAACTGTCGGTTCATGACAAAACCATTTTCTAAGATGTACATACCCAATTTCACATCTTTTCAGCTCCTTTACGACCCAAAGAGATAACTGCATGACTTCGCTTCGTTTGAATATCGTCAAGTTACCGCACAACGGAAGACCAACGACGACGGACTAAACAAGGTCACAAAAGGTCACCATGACCTTCGGACAGGCGACCTAATGATATGTCGATTTTTGTCAAAATCCACGTAACTACGGCTTTAAAGAAGCAAGAATATTTTAAAGAAAATCGGAGACTTATAGACGAAGAAAGGTCTTACGTTTTCATGCATTTGAATTTTAAGCAAACAAAGAAAACAATAGTGATGTCGATGACCAGTAATTTGAACAACATGATTTACTTTATCATAGTATAAGAATTCCCAATTTTGATTCACATTTCATTTAACGGTATGTCTACAAACCTTTGAATTGTGACTGGTCAATTATACGTTATAGTGTAAAGGTTGATGTCATTATGTTTTATTAAACAAGGACAGTTATGGAACATTTGGTAATACTTGTAAAGGTCACTTTCGTTTCTAAAAGTACTTCATTTCAGTGTATTACAGTATATTATTGACTTGACAATCACCTTAATACAAAAATACATTGATAAGAATCTACAGTCGACATTCGTTGTGTCGAAGTCATAGGAGCCATCAAAATACCTCGACATATCCGGAGTACGACTCATCCGATTTTGTTCAATTACGATTTAAATCAGATTTTCACCATCTTTGCTGCTCACCAAATGCGTTCATGATTGAAATATTGTAGGAAAAGGAAAGAAATTGCTTGAAACTATCCTTTTCCTACTATATTTCAGTGGCTTTATTTCTTTCAAAAATTATTTCGTGTTAAAATTTTTGATGTTCATTGTCCTTTCATTTCGACTTTTAAAGGCGGAAATTCTTATGAAAGTCTTTCACTTCGAGTTAAGCGGATGTCGAGATAACGAGTGTCGATTGTATATCGTATACTTAAGTAGGCTCAAAAGAGTATGAAAAAGTACATATCGATGCTTTTCAACAAAAACCCCGTAACTGCAGCATTAAACTAGCTGCAGTTACGAGGTTTCTGTTGGAAATCGAAGATATGCTAATAGACGTCAAGGACTTCATGTCAATATTTTACTGCAATACAATCACAGATACCAAACATTGAGGTTAGACAGATTTATTATAATTGTAAAGATCTGACGGCGCACTGTCCTGCTTCATTCCTACATTATCGTACAATTACAGGTATGTTCAGAGGTATTTAACTCTTTCCAAAACGATAATTTTCGAATTAATTCAATTTCAAAGGCAATGAAGTTTTCAAATTCCTTGTAAATGAGAACATTCGCGAGGAGTGGTAAAAATATGCCATCCTATACAACAGAACACGTTTCGAATTGAAAATTATTTTTCACGAGTGCTGACAGCATTGACAAGGATTCTGTTACGTTTTTTTTATATTTTGTTATTTTATATTTCAGATAATTAACCATGAAAATCCTGCTCTTACCCTGCCTTTTTGGCTTCGCAGTAAGGTACTAGTAACTGTTAATATCTTCCCATTCTTGAATAAGTTCTTCATTGCACGTCTATTCGTTCAAAGGCTTAGCAATAGAAAAAATATGTATATTTGTATTAACGTTTCAGAAAGCAAAATTTTCTTTCATACCTTTTAAAATGACTTCGAAGTCTAGAAAACTGGTGTCTGTTCGGCAGCAAATACATTGAAGATGGATTATAGACCCATTTTTTTTTAAAAAAAAGTTAATGTATATTAAATAGCATACATGTAGGCATACACAAACGACTAAGACTAGCCTTGTCTATAACCTTTGTGTGATGCATAATTCCCCGATGATAATTGTGCTGCTTATAAGATCCTTGCATATAGCGGCGCCATGATGTTTAGCCGCCTTCTCTGCTTCAAACATTTTTTTATCAAATCGGTCATGTATTTGTCGAAGATGTAAACGAAAATCTAAATCAGAATATTCAGAGAAAAAAACCTTCCAACATTTACAAATCAAAGTATATGCATATGTGCCGGGATCTGGAAAATTGTCCGTTAATGCATTTGAAAACAACATGGATCCAGATCAACCTTTGCATACGCACAGTCTGATCTGGATTCATAGTGTTCTAAATTAGCTTGTTTATGACCATAAACAATTGTAAGTTAGTAGATTGGATCACCTTTAGACTATATTAAAGCTACCACATGCTTATCTCGAAACTCGATTATCCAAAATGCCAAAATGGCCCCTTTTCCAGATCCTGACTCAAATATCTTTCAGTCAGTTGGTGATACCAGACAACAGTTTAGTCCGTCATGTTGTTGATGGAGGGTTCTCTTTATTCGACAAATATCCTACAGACGGCACCATCACTCACAATGAGCTCGACAAAGGAATGCTTGTTTACGATACTAACAGTACGTCTCTACTATATAGATAGTCCAACCCTAATGAGATTCACGCAATGCCGGACTTATTCGGGCGATGTCACTATTATTGGATACGTATCTGAACATGTTCGGACGATGTCGTAAACTTTCGGCGATAGATCGTTCCACCGCCGAATGTTTACGACATTGCTTAAATAATTCCGAAGTTGCGTAAATCTCATTAGGGATGGACTACCTTAAGAAATTGATTTTGTTCATTTGATCACGTTTCTGAGTAATGCGACATAAGAAATTATATACTAATGGAAAAAGTAACTGTGCACGCTTATTTTCTTATTCATTATGTAAATATCCGACCTATTGACAAGAAACATCTCTCGCAATTGTCCATAAGAGACGCTTGTTAACGAAATGTCGAATGCCACCAACTGCACATGCACGGACGTTCGGACGTAACGTCAAAAGTTGGAGCTAATTTGATTTTTAGCGGTGTCGCGAGGTTAAAGTACTGAATTTCTCCTTCTGCTTATTGTTTTAGTATCTTATATTATATATCATTTTAAAGATGACAAAAATGCCTACGAGACTTGCAATTCTATTTCCTTATGGGCGTACATATTTTCCGGAATAACTATTTTAAACATAAAACTTCAAGCAAAAAAGTGATGTAGAGATGTAACACTGAATTGTTAAAGTTGAAATTACAAATGCTAGATCTATATGAAAAAAGTGAATTATCAAAATATAACCATTTTTTTAAAAAAAAATTCACTTGGTGTCAGAGTTTAACATACCGAAATACGAATGATCTAATGCAATTATAAATGCAATACTTTTTTATAATAAGTAAATGGAATAATGTGTAGAGATTTGATAAAAATGGCGTAAAAAATGAATCTTTAATTTTAAAAGGTCAATATCTTTTTTATTTCTCAACGTTTTCTAAAGAAAGAAACACCAAAAAAATAGTTTTTTAGTTTTATTCACCAATTCATTCATTATATTTTATTAAATGTTTTTACAAAGAAATATTTCAAAAAATGCTTTGTCCACAGAAATGTCCCATGGCGGCCAAATAACGTCCGTTCAAAATGAGTTGAATTTTCACTTCACTAATGCAAACAAAATAAACTGTTGAACACATTTTCATTTGAATAGAAAAAAATAGTTTTTTTCTTAAGTTTTTAAAAATGTTCGTCTTTTTAAAATCGATTGAAAAATGCATCAGTAATCGAATTTTTCCTTTGTCCACACAAATGTCCCATGTCGCGCCAAAAAAGGCCCACGCGTGCGAAACATCAACATAAAGCCGTCGTGTAACGGTATATATAGTGTTTTCCCCACATGTTCGGTTTATTTGTTCTCCACAAACGAGTTTTATCCACATTTGACAAATAGAAAAATGCAAATATGAACAAATATTAATTTGAAAATCTGTAGGGATAATTTTCTAACTACGCGACTGGAAAAATTGCGTTCTTAGCCTTTCTCGCATCTTTAAAATGCATTATTTCAGTCTGAAAATTGCCAAAAATATAAAAATGGTACACAGACTATGTTAATGCAAGGAAATATAATTAAACGGTTGTTAGGAAAAAGTTGAATTGTGTAATTCATTTTTACAAAAGCTAAAACTGTGCCAAGGGCGGATCCAGGATTTTTCCCGGGGGGGGGGGGGTGTCAAAGCCCAAATGATGGCTTATAATGTGTTAGATATTTAAAGTTGTATAGTCAAAATTCAATTTTCGCCCAATTCCAGGGGGGGGGGGGTCATGACCGCCTGACCCCACCCCTAGATCCGCCCTTGTGTGCCATGCCATTATAAAACAGTAATAATTCGAGAAGATTTGCAATGTCTCGCAAACGTTTAAAATAGATGTAGATACACTAATACAGACTAGTAATATTACCCTTTTTTTCTTGATACATGTAATCGTGCAAGTCGTTGTTTATGTGCAGGCACACGTTTATTGAAATATACTAGTCAAAACTTCTAACCGGCCACTTAAAAAACAAAGATATTTTTTTCTGTGGTGATTGGATATTCATGAAATTTGCTATGTGAATTTTTAAGCAACTTTCCAGATGATTTTGGCGAAAAGTTACCACTGTTTTATTGAAATAAAAGCGCAACGCGAGAAAAGCTCAAAAAGCTCTAAATTCACACAGAGCTCAGAATATTGTCAATGTAAAGTTTTTGGTGTCATGGATCGTTAGCTACAACAAAGACTAAGAATAAAATTGAAAATGTTTGACAATTGTGCGCGGCATATGGCCGTAAAAGAAAATGAAAGAGGTCGTGTATGCAGAAAAACGGTTCATAAAGACAACATCTAAAACACGTTTTTCTTAGAAAATGCTTTAAATGTAGACTGATGATTCACGGCGAGCTACAAAAAGTAGGATATGTGCAAAAAATCAGTTTGTTGCATCGTTTTTTCACACCAGACCATATTTGATCATATTCGCTTGATAAAATGTTTTGCCGGTTGAATTTAAACACACTTTTACGATGCCTCCCATTCTTTCTGCTTCTTCTGTAGCCATAAGTAACACAAAATTGACAAAGTTTTCCATTTTTTTTCTTGGTCTGGGTTGTAGCTGACGATTCGTGTACTTTGAATTGTTGAAAGTGTATTATCTCGAGCTCTATAAAGATTTTGAGCTTTTTGAGCTTTTCCTTTATTACACATCAAAATTTGACAATTATTGGTAAATCATCATGGAATTTTACGGGAATTATGCTTAAAAAATTATATATCTGGAGGGGTTTCCATAAGGCCATTTTCCTGGGACCTAAATTTTCCAATGATATTTTCAGTACAAATAGATACATAAAGGGGACGTGTTTTGCCGAAAAGTCTGAATCGAACGGACCTTTGGTTTGGTGTATATTGTATATTGAAAGTGGGTGGGGTAATTCTTTTCATGCGCTACCCAAGGTTCTTATTAATCAATTTTCTATCTAAATGTAAATAATTGGCGAATTTTTTAAAAAGATTATGTTTAGTATATGAGCCCATGTTAAGATGACATTAAATCCATTGGCTTGCTTATTATAAATATTAAAATATTTTGAATTTTATGTAATTTTTCAATTTTTTGTATATTTTCATCTCCCAACTTTGGGGAAAACATCAGCACGTTTTTATGAAGCGTCATAATCGAATAAAATTTTAGGTGAGGAGTTGTTAATAAATCGTCATTGCAAAATTATGAGGGAATTTTGATAGCTAGTCGGGTAAATGAGTTACGGGCCCTTGAATGCACGAAAACCCATGACAAATAGTGGGATAAATAACAAAATACATTTTTTCTGACTTTCTTTCGTACAGAAAGACATAAATGTTTGATTAGCTTAAATTATAGCTGGCCTCAGCAAATAATACTACAAATAAGCTATTGCGGTCAGTTTCGTCTGTTGTCCGTCCGTCTGTTTGTCTGCCCGTCCATAATATCAGGTTTACACTCTAGAATCCACAAATATTATCCGATCTCCACCAAACTTTGGCAAAATGTGTATGGTCATAAGCCCGTGTGTTAGATAAATTTTTGGACGGAATTGCTACAGAAAGTGCTGAGTTATGTGCCCTTGAATGTCAAAAAATGTTATTTCTGACAATTTTTGCATTCAAAAATTTTCAAATATTACCCAATCAAATGCAAAACTAAGTGAAAATGTTTGCATTTATAATATCTTGGGTGAGTGTGATTTTCATCCAGATCGAAATCGCAATTTTGAGTTATTCGCCCTTGAATTTGGCAAAATTGCTATTTTTTACTTCATTTTCTCTTCAGTAGCATCCACCAATATTTAAAAAATGAAAGCAAAACTTGGACAAATTGTTGATGTCCATTAGATCTTTTATAGATTAAAATTTTGGCATCATTTGAAATGCTTTTCCCAAGTTATCTGCCCTTGAATTAGACAAGTTTGTGGGTTTTCGTGCAAATCTAGGGCTAATACGACAATTTTGTTAAATTTAAGGGCGGATTACTCAGGATATACATTTTTAATCTGGCTTAAATTCATACACGTCTGATATATTATAGACAGAAATAATTTGTCCTCTATCAGTTCTAATTGCTCCATGTTTGTGGATGCTATAGGGAAAATAAAGCCGAAAAATGCAATTTTGCCAAATTCAAGGGCAGATAACTCAAAATTTACGTTTTCAATCTGAATGAAAATCACACTCACCCAAGATTTTATAAATGCAAACATTTTTACTTGGTTTTGCATTGTATTGGGTAATATTTGAAAATTTTTGAATGCAAAAATGGTCAAAAATAGCAATTTTGCCAAATTCAAGGGCACATAACTCGGTACATTCTTCAGCAATTCCGTACAAAATTAATCTAACACAAGGGCTTATGACAATACACATTTTGACAAAGTTTGGTGAAGATAGGATAATATTTGTGGATTCTAGAGTGTTGACCTGATAATCATGGACGGGTAGACAGACAGATGGACGCACAACAGACGAAACTGGCCGCAATAGCTTAATTTGTAGTATTATTTGCTGAGGCCAGCTATAATTTAAGCTAATTAAACATTTATGTCTATCTGTACGAAAGAAAGTCAGAAAAAATGTATTTTGTTATTTATTCCACAATTTATCATGGGTTTTCGTGCATTCAAGGGCCCGTAACTCATTTACCCGACTAGTTATCAAAAATCCCTCATAATTTTAAAATGACGATTTATTAACAAATCCTCACCTAAAATATTATTCCATTATGCTGCTTTATATAAACATGTTGATGTTTTCCCCAAAGTTGGGAGATGAAAATATACAAATATTTGAAAAAATACATAAAAGACCAAATATCTTAATAATTATAATAAGCAAGCCAATGGATTTAATGTCATCTTAACATGGGCTCATATACAAAACATAATGTTTTAAAAAAATTCGCCAATTATTTACATTTAGATAGAAAATTGATTAATAAGAACCTTGGGTAGCGCATGAAAAGAATTACCCCACCCACTTTCAATATACAATATACACCAAACCAAAGGTCCGTTCGATTCAGACTTTTCGGCAAAACACGTCCCCTTTATGTATCTATTTGTACTGAAAATATCATTGGAAAATTTAGGTCCCAGGAAAATGGCCTTATGGAAACCCCTCCTTTCATTAAAATGTAATAAATTTTAAAAAAAGTTATAGTTATTTTTAAAGTGGCCGGTTAGGACTTTTGGCCAGTATATTAGCCTATAGATACAAAATTACTAGGGAACTTTTATGCCCGACGTTCTTTAGCGAAACGTTTAAAGAAGCGTCGACGCATTTTAAAAGTCATTTCGGCGTTACGTTTTTTAGCTCCAACTTTTGACGTTACGTCTCGACGTTAAGGCTACCAAGCTTGGCAGTTTATTGCACCGTATATTGGAAGAAAATCATTAAATTAAAGTGACATTTCAGAATTTTTTGTCATAAATTTTACTTTTATTTTAATCGGAAAGAGCACATTTCCTTATGGAAATTCTGAAAATTTCAAGCCAAAATATTGCGCCGTTTACGAGAAATTTATATTTTTGTGTTAAAATTGAACGAATTGTTGTGGACAACAGTTTGGATTTATATGCAATTTATCGATTATGTCTCAACTTTAAATGCGTGTTTCTCGCTTATTGGCAACAACTTAAAAAAACTAATAGTATTTATACTCATTAGAATAACCAATCTTGGCATCAAGACATACTTTAAAAAATTGAAATTGGAATGAAATGTCCCTTTAACGTGTTTCATAAAAGATCCGCCAAACTCAGTTGTTTTAAAAGTTTTATTTGCTTTTCTTTACATCGTTGAAAAACTGATTTTCGAGAAAATAAAGATCGGCAATTTCCGTAAAATTGCCACGGATTGACGTCATCAATGGTTTGACTCCGCCCCCAATCTAGAGCATGAGGTGTCTGACAAAGATAATGTGTTCGACTTTTCTGTCATATAGCGAAGTCTCAGTTTTTATCCATTTCTCGATCGTAAGAGTAATACAGACAAACTTAAACCGTTCTTTGGCACATTCCTTAATTCACTTACGACCTATTCTTTGACTGTTTTAACATTCTTTCTAACATTTACTGAGGACGAATTCCGTGTTTTGACATTCGAATATTCTCGGATCTTATCGTTACTCAAGATCCCCTCGAACGGATAACAGTTGCCGGCATGAGCCGATCCTGCCCATATCTCTCCGCAAGCATAACAACGGTAGTCAGGTCAATAACAACGGAAGCAGACCAAACAACCATTTAAATCTACACCAGAAAAATATTTGAAACAAACAGCGTTCTAAAGTCGACTGTATCCTCATAAATGTGACAAAATTTTACAAGATAAAATAATTGATGTGATTTACCGATTATTGACAGTATATTTCACTTGAATTATAACGTAAGCTAAAGGATTGATTTGTTTTGATGACGTCATTTACGCGCGTCTACTTTCACGTTCAATATGGCGGTCACTGTATTACGCTCGAGATCATGTTGCAACCACGTTCCAACGCGGCAAAAGGTTGCAAACAGTCTCGAGGGTCGCGATTGGTGTTTTGAGAATCGATTGGAGAAGTCGCTTTATGACAGAAAAGTCGGACATTTAACTTTTTCAGAAACTTCAGACTTTCCGGGTTATGACCCATGACTGCCCGTTTTTCCCGCCATGACGTCATTCAGTGGCCAGTATGACGTCATAATTTCAAGTCGGAAGTTTAGCGTATTTTCTTCGGCAAAGATCGGAAAAGACCAAAATATCCAATTTAAAAGACGAAATAAAAACACTTCTAATGTTGGGAAATTGTAGAAACTTTGATATTTGGTTAATAGTAAGGTGTTCTTTCGGCACAAGACTTTAATTTTGCCAATCATCGGACACTTTAACGTATTTTTTGTTTGAGTGTTTTGTTGCACTGCATTATTCCTGAGTGAGGTTGAATGTGTTTTTATGGCGAAACTGTTGTTAACTTGCTGTTTGTTCAGAAAAACATGTAAATTTGTTTAACTGAACAGAAAACAACGCGATACGCTTATCCAAAGATGCACGATAATGCATGCTTTAGACAGTAGTCCCACAATGCCAAAGCAATTGGTCGCCAAGCGTTTTGGTTTGCATAGAAAAATCATATAGGCACTTTTGCGACAATTTTTTAAAACAATTTAGAAACGCACACAACTTGCCACATTCGATACGTCGACGCGTGACGTCATTCTGACAAGTCAACCATAATCGGAACAACCACCAGTGAAATCAATTGTTGTCAGCAAAAGTTACAGCTAGGCTGATTCCAGAGTTGAATTCTATCAGCAGAAGGCCTGTCAGAGATCGGTTAATGGAGCGCTGCATCCGTCTTAGACGTACTCCGATGCGTCTAGTCTTGCTACGACGTCGTCGATGACATCGTTTACAGTGGCTTAGACGGCATCTACCCTTTCGTAAGGTCGATTTGAACAGCATTTATCAGCGGTTATCAGCATTTTCTTCTTCTGTTTCTATGTTTCCCTAACCGTTTCTGTTAGGGACGTCAAACCGGGTCTTGTTTTTGAAAGGGTTAAGAAAGGGTTTGTGGCCTGAAACTGTTGTTACGCTTGATGTACTCTACATAGGCTTTTAAGATATTCTACAAAGCATACACACCAAGCAAGTCGTCAATCTCCGAGCAGAGTTGTCGTTCGTTACTCTCACCATGAATGAACCGTGTGCAAGAGAGCTTCACTTCGTGTAACTTCGGTGTCATCCACGGCAATGGAGATTGATAAGGTCGTTCGGGTTTTCCAAATAAGGATGTATACCCTCTTTAATTCCCAGTAAGTTACGGCAAACGTCCAAGCTGTTGGCAAAATTGCACAAGGTAGGTATCCTACTACGGTTGGAATATAGGCCTATTGAATCACATTTGTCATCATTACTGCAGATGATGGTTGTGTAACGGAAGCGGAGTTTGAACACATTAACAATATACCTATTCCGCATATCACCGCTACATTTTACGACCATTTTGATAAAGACCACAACGACTGTCTCACCGCGGACGATTTAGCCCACACCATGCGTGACATGGACACTTCCGGTACGTATGCGATTTTTGATTATGTTTGCGTTGATTTTACTATCGGCGGGACACGTTACCATGGCAGTTTTTTCGTTTTTCAAGTCGCTTGGGATCAATTTTGCAAAAGGTACAGGGGGCTTTAAATGAGTCATACATCAGAGGAAAGAATTCAGTAATACAGGGTACACGCAACAAACCGCTTGAAAATTGATGCATCAATAAGAAAGTTATTACAAAATTTCTTACATGAAGCGATGCGAATTTGACCATATAATTATCCATCCCATAATGCACAATCTCCAACGTGCATATACTATAACATGTATTGTCGTCTTTGACAGTGTGAGACACCTGTAAGATTTGAATCATCACATACAAGATTACTTTAGTTTGAAGGTATATTCTGTAAACATGTGCCATAATTTATCGTGACTGGACTATAATTATATACTGGAACAAAAATGAAACGCAATTTCCTTTTTAACTCCTTCTTACGCAAATACATCAAATCATTTAAACAAAATGAAATACATTCAGCAATAACATTTCATCTTGTAAAGTTCACAAAATCTTGTTTGTAGTAAATTCCGTTACTAAGAAAACACCAAGTTTACACCGTGCGTCAACACAAATTGACAAAAAGTGTATGTAGGTCGAAAGACACAATCTGCTTCGTTCAGTTTGGTCTGATATTTGAATGTTGTGAAGTCCATGCGATTTATTAGAGGTCTCCGTTGCAGTCTAAAACCTATCCCGTAGGTAGGGTTAACCTGGTGATACGGTCCTGCCTTGACGTCATATCTCGTGCACGTCCGCTTCGTGCTCGATCGGTTGTGGTCCCATTGAGAGCCAACAGCGTATACAGCCACAATTGTGTCGATTTGTTGCCCCATCAATGTCTTACGACAACAATTTGACTTTTTCCACCTAACAACATCCGCACTGCAGCTAGGAACTGGTTTTGGCGTAGCCGTGCTATGGGTAGGGTAGTTAGAAGTGTGTGGCCTCTTCTTTGTCTATGTTTAAGCTTATGTTTGAAGAAAACTTGTTTTGATAGTAGTAATTTAGAAAACACGGCATGGGATAATCAGTTTTTTTAACAATTGACTATGTATCACGTGATGAATTTACGACGTCTGAAGAAAATGACACTATAGTATTTATGCGTATGGATGCAGGTATATTGAAATGTACTCAATAGCCATTAAAACTTATTTTGTAGAAAATATTAATAAAATTTGGGGTTGCGTATCTTTATTGTCCTAGTATATTTAGGATAGTTACAATATACAGAACGATTCTCGTATATCTTTCCAAAACTTTGTTGTACATTTTGTATTTCAGTAGACTAGGATGGGGTAAAATTGTACTTCCAATGTATGCAGTTATTGGAGTTAACCCTTTCCCACACTATGACGCTTTTTTAGTCCTTGCAGGATTATGGCTTTGGAAAACATTGTGGAAAATGAAGAAACTGCTTGTGACAAGCAATTTCTTCATTTCCCACGATGTTTTCTACCAAAAAAATCCAAAAATGTATGATTTCACACATGAAATTTGTGTCTGCATGCTATTTGAATTCATTTGGAACAGTCTTAAATTTTATCGTGTGGGAAAGGGTTAACCAATGTTCGAGTAAACCGACGTTCGAGTTATGAATATCCGTAACGTGGCCATTTTTAGATTAATAAATCATCGGATTTTTTTTTTCGAGCGGCGTCGTTTCATATCCGAACCTATTCGGGCGCGCTCGCAAACATTCGGTGGGGGAAAGTTTTACCGTCGAATGTTTTCGACTTTGCCCGAATAATTCCGACGCCGCGCAAATCTCCTTAATGTGGACTGCCTGAATCGGTTTTAGATTTAATTATGGTGAATTGTTAATGCTTTCAGGCGACGGTTCCGTGTCATTACCCGAGTTCGAGTCTTTCTTCATTAAGCTTATAACAGACATTTTAGTGGAAATGTTCCCAATAACTGGCATTTTTGGTTAATTGGTTGTTTGATAATTGATTTTTGTATTTCAATAAAATTGTTAGAAACGAATCAAGTATATTTATTGTATGTTGATTAAAGCGCATCATTTGAAATATTTGGTCCGTCAAGGTAGGAGGCTTTTCTGTAAAGAAAACTAAAGATGTTAATGGTAATAATGCATACGCCCCAGCCCTATCTCACTACCAAGAAGTGATTCTGTTTTCTACCTGGGACCAAGCTATACATACATCATCACTTTTCGTCAAGAACCCCGTAACATATCCAGTTACGAGGTTATGAAAGAAAATCGATGATATAAGCTGCAATGTCGGAAAGGGACCCTTGTTTGCCTCAAATGGCTTTTTAAAACCATTCCCTACTGGCAAAATCTTAGTGTCGTCCAATTTGAAAGCTGCTGCAGATGACCAAAATGGTGTTATTAAATATTAAATTGTTGAATTATAAAGCAAGGAAAACGTTGAGACAAAAGGAAAAAATGTCGATTGTCAGCATTTTCTTCTTTAGCCTCATTCTTTTCCCAGGTAAATTCTATAAGTGACGTCAAAACTAGGTCTTGTAATAGGAAGGATTAAGAAAAGGACAGGATATAAAATAGAATGTATGTTAACCAGTTATGTAAATACAATTATGGGTGGCATGGAAAATGTTGAGACAAATGGAATACAATGCCGACAATCTACGTTTCGTCTCTTCTCCCAAATATCTAAATGAAATTTCAAAAATGTGTGTGCTTATTTTACGGGGATGTCGAAACAAAATCAAAAAAGTTTAACAAAGGGTTAATCTATCCAATCCCTTCAGTAATTATGGACTTCCTCTTCGTTTTAGCGATCATAAAAAAGTCCATTTTTGCTTTCGGTTCTTCTTTTAACCTTTTCCCTGGTAGAAAAAAAAACATATATGATTCCAATCCGGAAGGGGAAATTGATATTGATAAAAAGTATTTTCGTATGCCTACTGCGTGCTACATAAATGATGAGACAAGAGGAGAAAATGCTAATCTTTAGCATTTTCTTCTTTTTGTCTTATTGTTTTCCCAAGTTCATCTTACTGGGAACTTCAAAACCGTGACTTTATCGGGAGAGGGTAATGTTGACCTAATTATTCGACAACTATTCAACAAATACCGTTCTTATAATGAAATATGAACAGCGTAATTCTACGCTTGAAACATTTGTCTCAAACAAGACCAGGCCCCGGTTTCTCGAAAAAACTTAAGTATGATCTCATGCTCAAATCTGAGCACCATGCTCAAATCGCACGAAATCCACGTGAACTTCAATCGAATAACCTCCAACGTTGAAGAGTATCCCTTTGAAGTTGAGCATATTCTCATAAGAATATACTTAAGGTTTTTCGAGAAACCGGGGCCAGGCCCCTGTTTCTTGAAAAAACTTAAGTACGTTCCTGCTCAAATCTGAGCACCATGCTCAAATCGTACAAATCCACGTTAACTTCAATCCAATAACCTCCAACGTTGGAGAGTATTCCTTTGAAGTTGAGCATGTTCTCATGAGAATAAACTTAAGTTTTTTCAAGAAACCGGGGCCTGGTTTTGACGTCTCTAATAGAAAAGACTTGGGAAAGGTTGAGACAAAAGAAGAAGCTGCTGATAACCAACAGTTTTTCCTTTCGTCTCAATATTTTCAGTGTCATATCTTACGTAAATCTTATAGTTATCAACATACATTATGTTGTTTGTAGCAGCCATCAAAGTGGACTGCCTTAATTTTTACGTTTGGGAAAGGTTTGATTCACGACAATTTTCTTGTCGGCATTTTTCTTTTTGTCTCAATGAATTCCGAAGGCTTCGTCTGCTGGCGTTAAAAAAAATCAAACCTTCGAAATGGTAAATAGACATTAAGACAGTCGGACTGAAACACACAGAACACATAACACAAAAACATTGAACATTCTGATTATCAGCTTTTCTTCTTTTGTCTCAATGTTTAGTCAAGCCTATTCCACCAGGGACGTCAAAACCAGGTCTTGCTTTGGAAAGGGTTGATTAATAAAAATAGCCAAATATGGACGTTTTGATATGACAAAAAGTTGAAAGCATCGTAAAGCCAGATATGAACAAACCAGCTCATTACGAAGATGCCACAAACGATATTTTAAGTTTATGTTTAACAGTGTTTTATCTTTCTGACTAGAAAAAATCGTGTAAAATGAAGAAATTGTGATCATTTCATGTGTATGTTTAACAGTTTTGATCTTTCTAGCTAGAAAACATTGTGGGAAATGATGAAATAGCGATCATTTCAGGTGTATGTCTAACATTTGATTGTTATCCTTTTGGAAAGAAAACATTATGTGAAATGAAGAAATTGTATGTGGCATTTTTTTTCATTTCTCACGATGATTTCAATGGCTTTATACATTTTGGGCGTAAACTCGACATTATGGAATGTATTAACCAATGAATGAATTGTGTATTTTGAAGTGTTCTCATCCGTGTCTAAAGGTTATTTTTAAATAAGAGGTCGAATAAGTAAGGTAAAAATAGAATGTCATGTGAAATCGATTTAAAATCGTAAGAATAGAATGTCATGTGAAATGTGTTTTTAAGATCTAAAACTGTAATGGTAAGTAATTTGTTTTAGTTAATCAAAATTAGATTTACCCCTGACTTTCTTGACTCATTTTTGGGGGCATGATCATACAAGTAGTGTAGACTAAGATAGCCTTGGCCTGCACGTTTGAGCAGAATGAGCGTTGTCTAAGCGTGTAGGGCCTACCAAAGCCTTACATATCGCTGCTTTTCAACGAAAAACCTCGTAACTGCAGCTGCAAACAAGCTACAGTTACGAGATATTCGTTGAAAAGCGACGATAATTATGTACATTTTAAGATGTCTCGTGTGACTTGAAGCATATTTTGTAAGTGTTTGGCCATTACTTAACGGCAAAATCGCTGGTGGGGAGTCAAAACCTCGTAACTACAGCTTGAATAAGAAAGGACAAGCCTCAAAGGTGATGACGATATTTAAACAAATACTGCTGGTCAGCATTTCGTCGTTTTTTTTCAACAAAAACGTAACTACATATTGTTTTAAACTGCAGTTACTAGGTTTTTGTTGAAAAGCGGCGATTTTCTCCTTTTCCTCAACTGCTTTTATGCTATGAAGAGGCATTTGTTTGAAAAAGAGTGTTTGAAATATGAGAAGGATTAACATCTTTAAAAAGAAAACTCGTGATCTCAATGAAAACTTCCGCGTCATTCTATTGGTCGACGGGGAGTTATTTTTAGACAAATAGGGAAATCCCAGCAAAAATAGCGACGGATTTTTATAGCTAAATCCAATTTCCCCACAACATAATCATTTCAACCGCAAAATATCTTCAATTAATTTTAATTGTTTTTAAAATGTCGTCCGTAAATTCTGCGAGTTTGGGATCTTCAAAATTGGAGTTATCAGTGCAAGATTCAGGTGAAAATTTATTAGATTAATATCTTTAAACCCTTCTCTTTCCCATACGACAAAATATTATACCACTCCACTTTGATAACTGATGCAGCCAAAAAAGGGGAGATTGATGAAAATTGGTGAAGATTGGATCTATGTATGGTTTAGTAAAAACAATATGAAGGGAAACGAGGATTTGGTGATAATCAGTATATTCTTCCTTTCCCTCAATTGTTCAAGCGATTTGCAATAGAAAAACAATGTTGAAAAACATCAATTTCCTCTTTTCCTTCAATGTTATATTACAGTATTGAACGAAGGTGCAATGAATTCTCAAAAATATCGCTATATAATGATATCGGGACAATAAAAAAATATCGATGCAGAAGCGTTTTGCTTCTTCGCAAATCTTTTGCTCCGTCTAAAATACTTTTTATTTACTTTTTTAGAGATTATCCAAAATGTTTCATTCAATAATTGCAGAAAATTTTGGGAATGAAAAGATTTTTTTTAAAAATAATTCTAATGTTTACTACCGCCCCCGAATAAGTTCGGATACGTAACAGCGACGCTAGAAAAAATCCAATGTTTTATGAATCTCAAAATGGCCACACTACTGATATTCTACCTTAATCCTTTCCCAAACAGCACATTTCAGACCAGCGAGTCCACTTCCAAACCAGCTGCAGATGACAAAATGGATGCGATTTAAGGTAACTTTGTGAATAATCACAGATAACACTAAGACAAAAAGAGAAAATGCTGATTAATCAACATTTTCGTCTTTTGTTGCAATGTTTTCCAAAGACAATTCTATAGGTTTTAGGGACGTCAAAACCAGGCCCCGGTTTCTCGAAAAAACTTAAGTATCTTCTCATGCTCAAATTAATCTGAGCATCGTGCTCAAATCGCACGAAATCCACGTGAACTTCAATTGAATACCAATCAACGTTGATTGGTATTGAATAGAAGTTGAGCATGAAGTCATGAGAATATACTTTAAGTTTTTTCGAGAAACCGGGGCCAGGTCTTGTTTGGGACAGGGCTATTTTTTGTGATCCTTGTTGTTATCTCGATCAAACATTGAATGAGAGCTTTTGACTCTTTTCCCCATTACCAAACAACAAAATTTCAGCCTAGTTAAAACTCATAGGTGTTGCAGACGACAATTTTCATTGAACAAAATTTAATATTGTTTGGTCTTTCTTTGTAGAAAACATCATGAGAAATGAAGAAATGGAATGTCACAAGCAATTTCTTCATTTTCCACAAATGTTTTCCAAAGCCTTTATTCTATGGGGCGTCCACAAGCGTCAATGTGTGGGAAAGGGTTAAGGCAAAACATTTAGATATAAGATGGAATCAATCTATAGCTAACTTTTCTTCTTTTCCTGTATCGGTTTTGAAAATATTTTTTTTACAAAACAAATCCTACTACGTATAAAGGCTTCCCATTTGGGAGCATCTACAATTAAATGTATGTTGATTTATGACGAATAAGAGATACATTTTAGGCTTGGTAATGAAAGTCATTGCACTATCGAAAAAGCAAAATTCGGGAGACAAATTAGTTAAAGTAGGCTTATGCATGTATAGTCCGTTGAAGTTGAATAATGTATATGATCAAGGAACAAGAAAAGGTCCCATAATGTATTTGAGAACAGCGTAGATCCAGATTAGCCTCTGCATTTACCAAGATCCATGTTGTTTTCATCAAAGTTTTTTTTTATTATTCATAGCAACTTTTGGAGAGCAGCTTGAATTCTTGTTCAGACTGTTTATGTATGGATACGAAAATATCAATTGCTTATTTTAAGGTATAATACCCCTAATGAGATTCGCGCGACGCTGGAATTATTCGGGTGCGATCAAAAACATTCGGCGGTGGAACTCTCCACCGCCGAATGTTTACGACCGTGTCCTAATAGGTTCGGATACGTTACGACGCCGCTCGAAAAAAAGCCGATGATTTGTAAATTTCAAAATGGCAACATTACGGGTATTCTACCTTAAAAGAAGAACATTTTTGACTGATATTGGAAAATCTTTTCTTTTTTTTCTTTTCTATTTACTTTTTTGGGGTGGGGAAGGGGGTGGGGTGGGGTGGGGGGGAAGCATCCAGGTAGTGATAACCAGTCTTCTCTCCCTTTGTCTGAGTGTTTTCTGTTTTATCTTGTGTAGTTCTACTCCACGTCTTAAAAAGTAGCAACTGGTGTGATGCAAATGAGATTTTAAGATTACCAAAAATAATTAAAGACAAATTGCTTGTCTAAATTAGGTCTACTGGAAATGTTTTTTTTTATTATCTTCGTGGAGCTTATTGTCGCAGTGATATCCATACGTCGTTTTAGAACGTAGCAAGCGATGGTTTGTACGTTAAAATTAATGCTATTTAGTATTCACGTACATGTACTGTCTCCAAGGTCAATGTCTAATAACAATGTCAAATATAACCCTCCTACAAACAATGGGATATTAACATGTCTATGACTAAGAGATCTTTTGGGGAAAAGGAAATAAGCAGGTTATCAGCATTTTTAATTTCTCCCAATATTGTTTACGCCACAGAGTTTCCAATTTGCGTACTGTTGATTGCAGCGCATACAATGGCTTTCCATTCGTAGGGCCTACAAGCCGAACACTTGTTAGTTCGGAAAATGTTTAAAATTCATAAACACACCATTTTCTCGGTCAATTATATATTTACTTGTGTCAAGGGTACCAAAATATATAACAAACAATAATTGAAAATAACAGTTCAGTTAGTTACTTTCTCATGTCACATGTAAAATAATTTAGACAGACACAAATACGATGCAAATACGAGGTTGGTCTTTTATCAAACTAAAAGGAATGCAAGCACACTAAGATTTTGCCGTCTTGAAATGGATTTTAAAAATGACTGAAAACAAAGACACAACTATAGGGCCTATTGATATAAATATGTAAACTTCGAATATTAGTCATTTTGTAATATGTTATTCTGGTATAAATTTTGAGAATAAGAAACGACATAGAATAAGAATCAAAACTGCACATAGTCAGTACGGATCAATTAGAAGTTTTCTAGAGAAATGCAGGCGACATAATGGGTGCTGATTAAGATAGAATTTATTGACAGAAAATATTCAGACAAAAATGAAGTTGATGGTCATCAGCATTTTCTTCTTTTATCTTAAATTTCCCCAAAGCTCTTGCAATGGGGCGGAAAAATAGGTCTGTATGTAATGTTGCAATAAACAAGGATTACAATTTTTAGGAACAGCCGTTCTCTGGAAAGTAGCTAAGAAACTATTGAGATAAAAGGAGAAAATTCTGATTATCAGCATTTTCTTCTTTTGCCTCAGACGTAACGTCAAATACTCCTACCCCCTTGCGTAACACGTAACGTCAACTTTTTTTGACAAACGCGATTTTATCATAGTTTGGGTGTATCAATAAGATTTCTTTGACATAAATTGCAACAATATTGTTTTTCTACTTATTTCATATACTATGTAGATAAGAACTATACAGACGTTTCACAGAATCTGATGTTCCAATGTTAATTTTCATTTTGGATGACATAACTAGTCAATAATTATTATTGTCTTAGGTTAAATATTTTTAGAAAAAGTCAGGTGCGAAAATAAAAATTAAATCAATTTAAGTACAGTAAGTTTTAAAATGTCACAATTTTCATTTCTAGCCTCTCGTTATTTTTTTAAAAGACAATCTTATTTTCTCTTTCTTTGAAAATGTTTTGTCTGCAACTTTTGTCCGGTGTGCGGAGCCGAATTGTAGCGCGTCGGCTTCACGATCAAGCGGTTCCATGGGCGGATCTAGATGGGGGTCGGGGGGTCTGGACCCCCCCTGGCATTGGCCGAAAATTCAATTTTGACTATATAAATTTAGTGTAATGTTACATACTTACTACATTTTAAGCCATAATTTTGGCTTGGACTCTCCCTTTAAAAAAATGGCCTTGGACCCCCCCCCCCTGGAAAAAATCCTGGATCCGCCCTTGGTACCGTTCCGAGCTCAATCTAAGCCAAAGTTGTCCTTATCATTGGCCGATACATTCGGTGCGAGTACTGCTTGTGTATTTTCCAGGAAGCATAATCGAGAGGAATTAAATTAGCTCCTAGCTTTCGTCCTTTTAGATCTATGTAGGCCTATTACGGATTTACTTTACTAAAAATCTGTTCATATTTCGCATATAGCGTAAATCATAGTACACACATATAACAGCTACACAAGAAAATATTACTGATTTGTTATTTTAAAAAAAGACATGCGTGTAATTTATGATAATAAAAGCTACAGCTGTGCAATGTAAAATGAAATCTGTAATAAAAATAAATAAGTTAATATCATACGAACTTTTGCCCCTTGTTTCCGTTTCTTATCGCTTCATACTATTTCTTGTACATGTATTAATTTAGATTTGGTGTTTTTGTGATTCTGAACGGTTAAATTCAATAGAATTTTTCTTTCTTGTCTGTGTTTCCCATTTTTGCGCGAGCACCAATTCTCTCACCAAGTTAGTCCGTTTTACCCATTTTAAAATCTTGCAGAATAAAAAGTAAACGATCGGTTTAGCCTGACGTTAAGATGTTACCCGGCGTAATTTTTCTACGGGGACTTTTTTGTGACAATTTAAAGAAGAAATGGTGTTTTGATTTTTGGAGTTATCATCGCGTGTTATATATCAAATTAATCTACAGGAAAAACGTATTTTTAATTACAACGTGAATATCCACTAAAGGAGGGGTTTCCATAAGGCCGTTTTCCTGGGACCTAAATTTTCCAATGATATTTTTAGTACAAATAGATAGATAAAGGGGACGTGTTTTGCCGAAAAGTTTGAATCGAACGGACCTTTGGTTTGGTGTATATTGTATATTGAAAGTGGGCGGGGTAATTCTATTCAGGTGCTACCCAAGGTTCTTATTCATAAATTTTCTATCTAAATGTAAACAATTGGCGAAACTTTTTAGAATATTTTGTTTTGTATATGAGCCCATATTAAGATGACCTGAAATCGACTGGCTTGCTTATGATAAATATTAAAATATTTGGCATTTTATGTAATTTTTCAATTTTTTGTATATTTTCATCTTCCAACTTTGGGCAAAACATCAACACGTTTTTATAAAGTAACATATTGGAATAATATTTTAGGTGAGAACCTGTTAATAGATCGTCATTGCAAAATTATGAGGGATTTTTGATAGCTAGTCGGGAAAATGAGTTACGGGCCCTAGAATGCACGAAAACCCATGACAAATTGTGGAATAAATAACAAAATTCATTTTTTTCTGGCTTTCCTTCATACAGAAAGGCAGAAATGTTCAGTTAGCTTAATTGATAGCTGGCCTCAGCAAATATAACTACAAATAAGCTATTGAGGACATTTTCGTCTCTTGTCCGTCCGTCTGTCTGTCTGCCCGTCAATAATATCGGTTTTACTCTCTAGAATCCACAAATATTATCCGATTTTCACCAAACTTTGTCAAAATGTGTATCTGGTCGTAAGCCCTTGTTAAAGAATGATTTTTGATGGAATTGCTGCAGAAAGTGCTGAGTTATGTGCCCTTGAATGTCGAAAAATGCTATTTGTGACAATTTTTACATTATAAAATTCACATAGATAGATAAATCAATTGCAAAACTAAGTGAAAATGTTTGCATTTATAGCATCTGGGATGAGTGTGATTTTTCATCCAGATCGAAATTATGAATTTTGAGTTATCTGCCCTTGAATTTGGCAAAATTGCTATTTTTGAGTTGATTTTCTCTTTAGCACACATCAATATTTAAAAAAATCAAAGCAAAACTTGGACAAATTGTTGATGTCTCTAAGGTCTTCTATAGGTTAAACGTTTGGCATCATTTGAAATGCTCACCCAAGTTATCTGCCCTTGAATTAGACACATTTGTGGGGTTTTCGTGCAAATCTAGGGCGAATACGGCAATTTTGTTAAATTCAAGGGCGGATTTCTCAGGATATACATTTTCAATCTGGCTTAAATTCTTACATGTATGATATATTATAGACAGAAATAATTTGTCCTCTTTCAATTTTAATTGCTCTATATGTGTGGATACTTCGGGGAAAATAAAGCCGAAAAAATGCAATTTTGCCGAATTCAAGGGCGGATAACTCAAATTTTGCAGATTTGATCTGGATGAAAAATCACACTCACCCAATATATTATGAATGCAAACATTTTCACTTGGTTTTGCATTTGATTGGGCTATATTTGTAAATTTTAGAATGTAAAAATTGTCACAAATAGCCTTTTTCGACATTCAAGGGCACATAACTCAGCACTTTCTGCAGCAATTCCATCCAAAATCATTCGTTAACAAGGGCTTACGACCGAACACATTTTGACAAAGTTTGGTGAAAATCGGATAATATTTGTGGATTCTAGAGAGTAAAACCGATATTATGGACGGGCAGACAGACAGACAGACGGACAACAGACGAAAATGTCCGCAATAGCTTATTTGTAGTATCACTTGCTGAGGCCAGCTACGATTTAGGCTAACTTAACATTTCTGCCTTTCTGTATGAAGGAACGCCAGAAAAAATGAATTTTGTTATTTATTCCACAATTTGTCATGGGTTTTCGTGCATTCTAGGACCCGTAACTCATTTTCCCGACTTACTATCAAAAATCCCTCATAATTTTGCAATGATGATCTATTAACAAGTTCTCACCTAAAATATCATTCAAATATGTTGTTTTATAAAAGCGTGTTGATGTTTTGCCCAAAGTTGGGAGATGAAAATATACAAAAAATTGAAAAATTACATAAAATGTCAAATATTTTAATATTTATCATAAGCAAGCTAATGGATTTTAGGTCATCATAATTTGGGCTCATATACAAAACAAAATATTTTAAAAAGTTTCGCCAATCGTTTACTTTTAGATAGAAAATTGATGAATAAGGACCTTGGGTAGCGCCTGAATAGAATTACCCCACCCACTTTCAATATACAATATACACCAAAACAAAGTTCCGTTCGATTCAAACTTTTCGGCAAAACACGTCCCCTTTATGTATCTATTTGTACTAAAAATATCATTGGAAAATTTAGGTCCCAGGAAAACGGCCTTATGGAAACCCCTCCTTTTATAGAACAAAATTAAAAGCGTCGCTAATTATCAATTGCGTTGAAAAAGACGTCATTTTACACCACGGGGACATTTTAAGTGACAATTTTAATTACATTTTTCGGAACTTTACAATCAAAATACGGAAACAAAATTTAAGAATATAAAATTTCGATTAAAACGTATTTCTAAAATTATTTTTTTGTTATAAAATTTTGTATGTGCATGAAATTGTGAATCGCCAAAAATTTCATATACATTTTTTTCATGACATTTTTTGTGTTTTTCTTTTTTTCATATTTCTAATTCATTTATCCTGACACCTATAAAGAATTCATATCACAACTACCGGTAATGACGTGACATAAGTTGAAAAGACGAATCAGGCTATTTTTCCCGCGATTTACAAAGAACGAATGTGAAAACCAGCTAGGAGTTGAACAATTTGTTACGCGGGACATCGAAATTTTTAAACGTTTCATTTCTTTCCTGTCGCTGTATTCAGTGTGCCGTTTACACAAAACAAAAATTAATCACAAAAATGTGTGCCGTTTTCCATTACCTTTCGTTTTATATATAACAATGACACCAAAATAGAACGGTAATTTTCTGTCAACAGTTTTAAAACGCAACTACATCAAATTTTTGAAAGTGGTACGAGTATTTGACGTTATTTTCCCAAGTTCATGATATTAGGGACGTCAAAACCAGTTCTTGTTTGTTTAAAGCTTAAGGAAGAAAAGCCTGTTTTTCCGAGACGAAAGTAATTTAACTCTTTACTGAACAAAAGTTGTTCTTGAAAAAACATTTGGACAAAAGTAGAAAATGCTGGGAAAATGTCTGAATATTTTCTGTGTTATGATTCACACAAGATCTATACCCCCTAGCCATTATAAAGGAGAAGCGCACTTGTACCTTGTTTGCGTTTTGAAAAGTTTAAACCCATTTCGCTACTGCAATAGTTTAGACTTACCTTAATTCAAAGATATTTCATACGGATATTTGAAGGATTTTTTTTTTACTTTTTCCGCCTTTCTTGGGAGAAAAGAATTTGAAAAATGAAACAACTAATTGTCACAAAGAATTCCATAATTCCTACGATGATTTTCAAAGCCATGATGTTGGTGGTAGTCAAAACGAGTCGTTGCGTGTGGGAAGGTTTTTAATCCCATTTTCAAGCGACTTTAGAAACATATGCCTATCTATATTATATCGCTGCTTTTCAACAAACACCTCGTAACTGCAGCTTTGCAGCTTAAAACAAGCGCAGTTACGAGGTTTTCGTTGACAAGCTACGCTATACGGATAGCGTTCATATGACCGCCCTAGATTAATACAGGATCCATAATTATCTATATTTATGTACAAACAACAGTTGATATTTGTTTAATATTCTAATTAGAAAGTTCATTTCAAAATACGGTTAGGAAACATACTTGTAAATTATCTTAGTATTTACTTATTCGGGATAGGACCTGGGATAGTTTCATCGCTAGGTACGTAAAATAATAAACCGTTGATCAATTTTGACAATGTTTTACTTTAAGTAGATAATGTAACCTTTTGGAACATGAGCGAGGAAATACTAGCTCATATTCGTTTTTTGACTCTTTAACCCATTACCAATCGACAAAATTTTAGACTGTTCCAAATTCAAAGATGTTGCAGACGACAATTTCAAGGGAATGTAATTTAAAATGAACTGGTATTTTGGGATAGAAAACATTGTGGGAAATGAAGAAATTGCTTGTCACAAGCAATTTCTTCATTTTCCACAATATTTTCAAAACCCTTTTTCTTTTGGGGAGTCAAAAAGAGTCAATGTGTGGGAATGGGTTAAAATCTGAAATATGTTTAACCGAAAGAAGTTGTAAACAGAAAGAAATACTTGTAAATGTTTTTTTCGAACCAATCGGCGAGATTGGTCTTACATGAATTATTAATGATACAAGAGAAAATGCTCAATCATTAACATTACGAGGGACGGTCAGAAAGTAGTTGGACTTTTGACTAGTTCTCTAGAACCATTTAACTTTTTAACAAAATTCTTTCTACACTGTTTAAACAAATTGTTTATCTATGTCTATGCATTTTTGCCATCTTCGTAGGAGCTTTACTATTCCCACTATTAACCATGACGTAGACCCACTGTATAAGGTACTGTGTAACCACCGGTATCAAAGGCGCCCTGGTCTCAAATGTCTTCCCACCAAGCATTTTCATTAGTTCTAGACACAAATAAAAGTCATGTGGGGTAGGGTCTGGGCTTTAAGAAGAGTAAAACAACTTTTGTCATGGGTAATAGTTGATAATCTCCACTGTAGATGCGGTGGTATGGGAGCGTGCGTTATCGTGAAGTAGAAAATATTTTTCTTTGCTTATCTTGGACGCGTTTACTTCAGCATTTTTTCTTTCGTTTTTCTGAATTACTTCAGAATTGTACTTGGCAATGCCAGTTTTTACCATTTGACATGAAATGACTAACTATCAATCCCCGTGAACCCACAAAAGCAACAAACATGACTACCAGTCGAATGTAAAAGCTTAATCTCTTCAGAGGTTGGGAACCAGCTCGTTTCTATGACTGTTGTGACTGAGCTTTTATCCCAAGTTCGGAATTATGAATCATTATTTAATCTTCAGTGATGATGTAGTTAAAAAACTTAACTTCCTCGCGATTGAAATGACTAGAATGTTCTTTTATTTTGGTTACCCTTGTTGTTCCTCTGACAAAGAGACTATTGTACATAAAACCCCTTTCACATATAAGTGGACAGAATATTAAATATATACAACTATCTTTGAAAATAAACTGACCACATTATTAGCAAATGGATGTAGATTCCACCAATATATAATGTGTTTATACAGTTGCAAATGGAGAGACAGCAGCACGAAAAGTCCAACTACTTTCCGACCGTCCCTCGTATACATGTATTCTTATTCTTTTCCAAACGTGAAATGGCGGTAAAAGCCCGAACGGAAAGGGTTTAGGAAACATTGAGACAAAAGGAAAATATGTCGCAGACCAATATTTTCTTAATTTGCCTGTGATATTATTGTAAGCAAATTATAAAATTATCTATAAACATCCCCTTCTTGTCTGCAACTCTTTGTAACTGTGAAAAGTCAGTGAAAAACACCCTAGTTTCAATATGTAAGTGGGGAAGGGTTGGTACATAAGATACTGACAATGACCGTCAAGTAAGTACGTTCCTAAACTTTTGTAAACAAGTACTTAAACCTTTTCAATAAAGAAGCAAGTTTATGTTACAGAATAATTGTTGATTTTCCGTTCGTTTCGTTGACGCAATTGCGGGGATTTTGAATGTAATATACTGGTTCGCCCAAGAAAAATTATCAAAGATCTAAATCGAACGGTAGAGGTTTTGTTACGAACATGTATCTGAGTGTGGAACAATATCGAAATTCCAAATGACGCATTGGTATGACACAGATTCCCGAAAGACTGCTTTTGTAGGAAGGAGTTGGTTCTGACTGTTTTCGGCGGAACAACCACCATCTCAAAGCATAAAGATAAGAAATATCTGATCCTGGATGATACAGCTGACACGCGACACGTTCCCTCCCAGTAAATGCTAAATTTTAAGATACCAGTGTCTGCCATTTCAAACGCCTTCCAGAAAAACGTCTTGCCTTTTCCTGAATCTGACTCTGCACTGCATATTCACCTTTTTACTCAATGTGATTAAGCCTTGTTTATTATCAAGGTACTTTTGTTTGGGAACTTGTATTAAGACCGTTTGCTCATTGGTCGGATACGAGATTTACTGATTTCGAGATTGCTGGTTCGAAGTCCGGGTTCATCAGACCACTCTATTCATGTACAAATGAGAACCTGTTGCCTACTTTAAATTGTCAGTGCCAACCCTTGCTGTTGCTTGTTGCTCAATAATCAGCGGGATGCATCTTCAACCGGATAAAATGTCAAGTCGGATGACACACGGACATAAGTGAAATGACACAAACCCACGATTGTTCTTGCGATCTGATTCTGACCAGACTTGTTTTCCTCGCAGAACTAAGACCTCAAAAATGCATCGATAGCCTAGTCCAGTTTGGATTCTACATTTCGCATTCAAACATATTCAAGCTATGTGACTTTGCTCGACTTATTTGCATTGACTGATTAACCAACTTGTATTATCAGTAACTGTGAAATGACCGGTCCCCAATGTTAACACGGTCATTTATATAGTCCGGTTATGATACTTTCGCACAAACGTTCACTTTTGCAACCAACACAATATCATCGAACTCCATACTACTGTAGTTTTGCAGGTGATTGTTCGAATCTTGCAGGCGTCTAACATCTACAAGACTCCAACCAACACATGCAAATCTTTTTATGAAATTAAGAAAGTGTAGATAAAATAAAGTTAAGTTGAGTTGAGATAACGTTCTTTTAAGATTTGTAAACAAGTGTCATGATATCGCATTTGGACTATAGGTCCCTATAAATCACGTGGTGTCTGATCGGTTTGTTTGTTTACTTCACCCGCTGATTAGCCATTCCTCAAATAACTATACTGAGTCAAAAAAGAAAGAGTGCATACTTCTACTTAATATATCTACGTAACGGCTGCGATTAACTCCACCAAACTTCTACAAGTAGTTAAGCTATCAACTTTCTCATGTCTATTGACACGGCAAGCAACTTTGGATGGTTAAATTGTCTAGCAAATTGCCAAACGCTGATAGCACCTTTTTGCACGTGGTTATCAAAACAAACGTTTCATGATAAAGTTTATCGTCTGAAATCTGCATTCAAAGTGTATAAAAGCTAAATCAAACATAAAATTTCAAATTGCTGAATAGCCAAAGATGATACGTCTTAGTAAACACGACAGATTTCACACGTAAATTTTGCTAGAATTCCAAACGATAAAATGAAACGTAACGTTCGAACAGTGCGACCACAGATGTTTGTCATTATTCATTGAAGACATGTCACAATAGAAATTGAAGCAGAAATCCCAAGAAATTGGCATTATTTAATCTCCTCTCGTTCGTCAGCAAGTTCTGTGAATTTCGAAATTGACCCCTATCTCAAACATCTTAAGAAAACACAAGTAAAATTCTATTTCACACAATTTAAAAAGACACCTACATATAGGCAATGGAATTATCTTTAATTTGATACCAATATTATAATATCAATATTCTAAATTGCGATAGAAATTCCAGTTATTCCTTGTGCACACTTTCTTTTTTGACTCAGCATATTGTATAATACATTCAGAATTAATTAAAGAATTAACTTTAAAGGTGAAGCAAAACGTTATGCATGCTAATTTAATTATTTGAAAAAAAAGTATCATCAGTAGTTTGATGATGTTGTTAAAAGCAGCTTAAACACATTAAAGTGACATTTCACATTTATTTGGTTTTTTAAAAGTATGTTTTGATGCAAAGATTATTTAATATTCTAATGCGTAGATATGCTGTCACTTTATCGAAGTTGTAATTTATAAGCGAAAAAGACGCCTTTAAAGTTGAGAAAGAAATGACCAATTCTATATAAATCTGAACTGTCGTCCACAACAATTTATTTAATTTTAGCACATAAATATATATTTCTCGTAAACGGTTCAATATTTTGACTTGAAATTTTCAGAATTTTCATAAGAAAATGTGCTCTTTCATATAGAATAAAAGTAAAATTTGTGTAAAAATAATTGTGATATGTCACTTTAAGAAGTTCAAGAATTTGTCGTTATGACAATGGTTAAGATATCGTTTGGGAATGTGTCAAGATATAGGTAAATTTACAGACTGACAGACAGACAGACAGATAAATGTTTACATGTATGTACGTTGATAGTGAAGTTTATGACCTCGATAAAAAATTTAGGACACCGATACATTTTCAAGCTAGCTTTTTATTATTATTATAGATCTATCTGCATCATTTTGTTTGCTTGGTGAATGTATCCTGTCTTAGCTAGCTCTTTCCTCGTATGTCTTATTTGAAAAAAAAAACCCTTTTACCTTTCTCAAAAATTGATCCAACAGAATATTGAATTTTACTGACAAAGAAAGAGGAAAATATCGTTTACCGTTTAGTGCAGTCCGAGAAGGAACATATTCCTCGCTAGTTTTGATACAGACCTACTCTCTTAAAGCTGCTATTTCCCAGATTTGGACCCAAAATTTGTCAAAAACAAACGAAATATACACTTTTTAAGCTTTATATGACCTGATTAAATGATTACGACAAACTATTGAAGCAACGACTCATTTTTTCGCAATTTGATACCAAATTCATGAAGCGATGTCGAAAGTAGGTCAAAAACAGTAGGACATGCGACTTTCTTAAATGACGTCACAACATACATGATGACGTCATATTGAAATTCAAGTATGAATCTCGTTTGAATCTTGGTCCGCGCTGTATGCGCATGCGTGACAGTTAAAAAATAAATTCAACCGCATCTGTGACGGAGTTGAATTTTTGGTTTGGATTCTCCCTAAATTCGGATATCTCTCTTATAATTTCGGCTCAATCTCTGTCTGAATCGCATATCATTAACAATTCTGAGGTGCCCAACACAAAAGGTTTGCATATTTTTTAAAAAAATCATTTTCTGCAATTAGACCATCTGTTACCCTCTGGCTTTAAGAACAGAGCACATTCTCTCTTCATTCCATTATGATGTAATGATGCGCTATAAATAGATTATGACGACCAAATAGGCTTAGCTGTTTGTGTACCAAAAACGGCAGAGGTCATATTTGATGGTTAATCAATAGACCTCGGCTTTGGAGAGTAATACAGACCCTACAGAAGTTATTAGATAACAACATAGATTTTGATCAGATTGATTGTATACGAAGGTTGATCTGCATCGATGTTGGACTGAAATTTCATACTCGTCCTTCCAGATGTCCATATTTTTGCATTCGGTAAAGTAAAAGTAAAAATAGTTATTCACTTTACATTTTACTTTACCCTAACTTGGTAAAATTTGTCACGGGCCTAACAGACACGTGACTTCTGGATTGCTGTGTTTAACCCTTTCCGAAACGGAGAAATTGTTGTGTGTTGCAATTAGAAAGCTGCTGCAGACAATATTATTGATGGTGATAAAGATGTGCTTTGTGTATGATATGGTAAAGTAAATATTGAGACAAAGGAAGAAAATGCTGGTCATCAGCATTTTCTTCTTTTGTCTCATTATTTTCCCAAGACATCTGTTATAGCAACGTCAAACCGGGTCTTGTTTGGGAAAGGGTTAACCCTTTTCGAAATGTTGAAAATTATTCTGATCTAATTTTGAAATTTCTACTGACGACAAAATAATATGTTGATAAAGATAAGATTCATGTACAATGTGGCATTGAAAATATTACGGTAAATGGTATAATACTTATTAACCGCCTTTTTCTGTCGCAATTGTCTTAAACTTTATTTATAAGGGAAACCAAAATTACGCTCTGTTTGGGATAGAGTTAACTAGATAACAGAAATGTACAGCCAGACAAACAAATGGACGATTTTCCCAAGCCATCTGTTATAGAGGGTTAACCCTTTTCCGAAATGGTGAAACTTATTCTGATCTAATTTTGAAATTTCTACTGATGACAAAATAGTATGTTGATAAAGTGATACTAAAATTTCATGAACAAAGTGGCACTGAAATTTCATGAACAAAGTGGCACTGAAAATATTGCGGTAAATGGTATAATACTCACTATCAGCCTTTTTCTGTCTCAATTGTCAAAATTACGTTCTGTTGGGATAGAGTTAACTAGATTACAGAAATGTACAGCCAGACAAACAAATGGACGAACAGTTGTATGTACATGTATACGTTGATAATTTGGGGGAAGATATCGGTTAAAACCCTTTCCTTAACAGGGCATAATTTTGACGTCCCCAAATAAAAATTGTTCAGACAACGTTGAGGCAAAAGGAAATAATATGCGGACGACCAACATTTTGTCTCGTTTTCATTATGAGCATCTAATTGGTTAAGTCTAAATTTCCGCTGTTTGGAAAGGTGTTTGACGGTTTTCGTCAGTATCTAAACACCTGCGGTGCCAGCATTTTCCGGAAATTATAGTCTGCTCACGATATCACGGCGTATGTTTACAACTTTCACAAATGTAAACGATTGAAAACACATTCATGAATATTTTCAGTGTGTACATTTGAATGCGTTGGTTTGAATCTTATCATATGCAGAATAACAGTAGTTTGGAGTTGTATATTGTCATGTTTACAGAGATAAATTATATAAACCCGTGTCTTTATATCGTGATAGGACTATACAAACACTGCATTTTCAGAAAACGATTCTAGATTCTACTTTTGATTTCGGCGTGAAGGTTTAGTAAGACTTGTGATGAATTTGTCTCAAGGCAGTCCACCTATAATGAGATTCACTCGACGTCAGATTCCGTGCGACGTCGTTAACATTCGTTGCGTATCCGAACCTGTATTTGAGCGACGTCGTAAACATTCGGCGGTGGAACATTCCACCGCCGAATGTTTACGACTTAGTGTGAATAACTCCGACGTCTTGTAAACCTCATTAGAGAAGGACAGTCTTAATTCTAGAGATGTCGACATAGCGGATATTTGATCTAACTGGATGTGTTGCAGACTCAAACGTTGATTTTTTCAAGGACAAAAAATTCATCACAAACCAATAAAATATTGGATCAATTGTAAACCAGGAAGAACAAGGACGGCTTTTTTCATTGGTTAAATCATGGTAAATTGAGAGTAATTTTACGGTTATTGCTATTGGCTGCTATTCCCTAAGGCTATTAAAACAACGTTGAATTCGAAAAACATAACAAATCTTAAAAAGACATGACATGATAAAAGGGACCTTATCGCATTTCCCGTCATCCTGATCATACCGGTATCTATACTAAAAGAAAAAAGAAACGCAACAAAAAATAAATTTGATCATACGTTTTGTTTTTGTCTTTCTCAAAATCAACTTAATTCGAGTACTTTTTTCAATGCATAGTAAGACTTCATCATTTGACTTTCTAGTGTCAAAATTTCATCAAGGTCACAGGTTGCACGAGCCTTAAATATGCGTTTAAATGAGAGCGATTTGGCGTCAATGTTTAATGCGTTCTTGCACGCAATCCAATATTACGTTAACGATTCCTGGCTAAAATTCTGATTGCTGTACTGTCCATGAAAAGCATAAACAGTTTTTCTCGATAACAGAATTCCTTTCCGTAGGTAAAATAAGCGAACGTAATGGTCCTGACGTCGTGACGTTAGACGTTGACGAACGATTTTCGGGCGGCCGTCAGTTGTTCCTTTTGTTCTAAGAAGTTATCTCGAGCAATATTTTGTCAACCGATGTACTCCAAAGTCAGCAACAATTGCAGGTTGAGATGTTCCATTCGTAAACATCACAATTGCTGACGGACGACGTCTTTGAATAAATTGCAAAATGGTACGAGGGATTAAATCCAAACAAAAATCATTGCCTTTTGTCGAGTCGACGTGCATCTACACAAATCAAAAGAGTTTTATGAAAAATTTGGATATTCAAAGGTTTGAACGTGAGAAACGTGTAAACGTCTATTTTGACGTTATCTCAAAGGCAAGGCAGGTTCTAACGTAAACACAAAGATCAATATCAAGATACAGTGCCTTGTAATTATCAGCAACAACTTTGACTCAATAACATAAAAGAATTAGGAGAAATAACAAAAAATAGTTGTTGCGTATCTTCTTTCCCCTAGTATATCATTTTCTGTAGGTAGTGAACAAGCTACGACAGAACAATCTTGAGTAGGATGTGCGCCTTAAAAGCCACAAGGACCTTTTTCACTTGTCAATCGATGTCTGCACAAATACATTAGCTCATTTCCACATAATGACACATTTTGACGCCATAGATGAAAAGGATTTGGAAATCGTTGTGATAAATGAAGAAATTGCTTGTAAAAAGCAATTTCCTCATTTTCCACAATGTTTTCTATCCGAAATAGGTGTAAAATTTCAAAATATTATTGACATTGAAATTGTTGTCTAAAACTAATTTCAATTGGGACAAGTTTAAAACTTTCTTGCTTGGTTTTAAGTTAATGGTAGGATGCCTTTGAAATGACATGTTTTATAAAGTGAAGTCAATTAAAGAACAGGAAGTTAAAAATCTGAATCTTAAAACGAAATCTAGGTAGACATGGAAGTTAAATTTAAAAAGAGATAAGGATATTGGGCGTAACAATCACTCACAAAAAGGTACTTATTTAAAATAATCAATACCAATAATGTCAATTGATAAAAAACTCACAAGGTATTAATAATGATAAAATTTAGCTGTCCTACTGTCTTTGTAGGTGGTAGGTTTGGAAGGTTTATACTCAAAATGGCACAAATAATATGTGACATAATGGCACATTTCGTATTTTGTTTCACGTTTTTCAAGATAATTCAATAAGGCACATAAGCTTCCTTAAAATAGCTTAACATGTATCTGGTATATTCATTGTATACATTTGATGCATTGATTGTTAAAAATCTAGCTTTTGTCTTTACATTGAAACACTAAAATAATACATCGGACGTTGATCTAGTTTTAATAAACAATATCGCATGTAATCTGAATAAAAAAATCAAAAGAAAAGTAAAATTTCTATTTTCGATTATAAAAGAGATGCTTTTCGAAAATATATTCCTTATACTTTATAAATTACTAAGACTACTTTCTAAAATATGATTTTGTTTTAGCTATACAGCTTTAGTGTTTGGTTTCATCAGAAAATGAAATTGAAAATGTCCGGAATTTTCAACATGTCATCCATAATTAGAAACCAAACATTTCGTGCATTTTCGCAGTGATCCTTATATTACCAGAAATTGAGGAAGTTTCCAAAATTCTTTTGATCTTTTTAAATTCAGATGACCTCGTCATTTTCAACCTCATTGATAAGGGCATACATGCATAATGTCCTCGTTGTCTAATGATGAATTATGAGCTTTGTTCAGTTACACATGTATTGATTTCCAAAAAAGTTTTTCATAAACCTCTTTGATCTCATAATGATACATTTTCTCTACTTCCAGGTTCGTCATATTCAACTAGGAACTTGAGGGACTCTTTTTACGAGCTTCCTGGATCGGAAACCCCTTACATACGCCACTTCCGGTCGGAGAGAGGGATACCACGTCACACCATGTCATCACCAATCACGGGAACATCTCCGTACATGGAGAACGAGAACGACTGCTGCGTCACGTGTTGTTGTGCTACGTTCTGCTGTCTCTGTTGCTGTTATAACATTAAAAAATCCACGAGAATCAAGATCGTATGGACGTGGCTAGTTTTGTTGGGGATAGCGTCGAGCGTGGTCCTGTCATGTTATCTCTACAAACCAGATTACCCATACGCATCTCCGTCAGACCGGAAACCAGTCAAAACAAATGTCAACTTCCTGTTCTGTGAGGCGGTTACCATTGAATCGTCTGGCGTACCTTTCGAAGCTTTTAACATTAATGGTCCCCTGTCAATAGATAAAAACTACCGAGAAATTGATCATTTTTCTACCGCAATATTTAGTGACGTTTATTCATATAACTTTTTCTCCTTATATCTTTTGAAAGGATCTTCTGTTAAAATCAAACACTGTGTGGAAGAGGTGGTGCTGTTTTACGTGTTCAGTGGTTTGAAGAACTTCCGGACGTGGCAACGGGACCATGACTGTGAATTCTGTTATGATGTGAAAATGTACCTAATAAACAATTACAAATGTTATGATCGTGAATATGAAGAATTTGACCTCAACGTCACTAAAGAGGGTGAGATGTTTTTCGTGTATGAAAACAAAGATTATCTAGGCAGCTGGGTGAATATTAAACTTAATATAAACAGAACAATCTACGAGTTAAACGATGCTAATCTTGTATGTTCTGATGTTTTACAATGCACCGTGCCTCTTGAAGGTCCAGACACCACCGCTTTATATAACGTCAATGCTGACTTCGATATAGGTGAAGCAGACCATCCTAAATTTACTACAAAATGTGTTCCTAGAGTGTGGGCATATTTCTTAATTCACGGGTTTGCTGTTCTTTTTATAGGAGTAACAAGCAGTATTCTGATACAGAAACTGTGTAAGGACAGAACCAACTCATTCGACGGCTATAGATATTCAGGTTATGGTGGGAATGAAAGAACCCCGCTGTTATATGACCCTGCCGCCCTCCCTCCATCCTACTCCAGTGTCACGCTGTCTCCTCCTAAATATGAGGATATAATGCGGGACAGTGAGGACCCCCCGTCCTATCTTGTGGCAGTCGCCGCACTGGCTGAGGGACAAGCTAGCAATAGTCTTAACTCTAACGCTTCAAATAGTTTTTATATACCAAATGATGATACAGACAATACTCCTGAGACGCAAGGTAATCTTCAAGTCTCTACGGGAAGCCAGGAACATTCGCCTAGTCTAAATGTTGTGAACATTGATATAAATGAACCATCAGACTCTCATAGAGACAGTGCAGTGAGTCGCGATCAAAGCACTTGAAAGAGTACATTTGTCATTTGATTTTGTGAGATGTGATAGGAACACATTGTTAGGTGCACAAAAATGTACCGCCTATATGTTACTAATGCAGGGTTGGTCAACAAAGTGTTCAGTTAAATTTGACGCCGACATTACCCTTACCAAGCAAAAAGTGGTTTTGACGTATATAAACATGGTATTTTAAAATTAAATTCAAAAGCCGTCGTGGGAAATGAAGAAAATTCTGATAATCATCAGTGTCCTTCAATGATTACTCTGCTATGATTTGTGTTTTTCTATTGTCAGTAACATTTCTGTCTTCTGTAACATTTTCCGATCTCGACTCTAAAATTGTATTGTTTTTTGGAAATGGTAAATCCTTTCTCAAATACCAAATACCCCTCTGTTTCAAACGCTTGCTTTCATAATGACATTGTTTTGGAAAGGGTTAAAGAGATAATAAATCGAAACATTCCAAAGATCTACAACAGTGTTTCAATACAATGATTTTTTAACACATTGAAATATTTTCTAAATAGGACTTCAAAAATATGGCCTATGGAAAATGGTAATTTGTTAATGTTTTCACGTTATATACCTCGACAAATGGTGCATTTTATGCTGTTAATGAGTTGATAAATAGAATAATATGAACCTATTTATTTCAAGTAGTCTGTTCCTTCCCGACATTCAAAATCCTGGCTCGTGCCCTTACCCTATAAGGTTAACCCTTTCCCAAACAAGACCTGGTAATAGA